>CM076576.1:341337896-341698374 GCA_034641835.2 Pinus albicaulis
TACCAGGTGCAAGAGGGAAAATTCCCGGCGGAGTGTTGAAACTATAGTCTCGGATTTCAGCCGAGTGGATTTATCTGAAAGTACATCCTGTTGAAAATGCAGCAAGATGATGGAGCTTAGTGAAATGAAGTCGCCTTCACTAAGTGGGCCCGCAGGAAAATTCTGGCGCAAAGTCTATTTTTAGACATATGGAGCATGGTCCAGGGGTTTCAATACGTTATTCTTGGAGTATTGGTCATGTTGGTAAAAATAGATGGGACTCTATTTTTTGACCTGTAGGTCGATAGGTCGAAGTCTATTTTTAGACTGCCTATCCTAAAAATAGGGAAGTCAAATATTATTTACCCTTAATAATATTTGGACTCTAAACAATAGTTTACTCTCTTGGAGCACTTCAGTTTGAGCCTTGGAAGTGGCTCATGCATCGACGAAGGTCGCTATTCCCGAGGTTTTGGTGAGCACATTCATGGTTGGCTTCGATGGCGAAGTTTTGGTGGAATTAATGAGGCATTAGTGGAGTTGTGTTAAGTTTAATTTAGTTGAAGCTGGTTGAGATTAGTTTAACTAGCTAATCAACTAGTTATGAGTGGAGTGAATTAAATATTATTTAATTCATTAATTAGTAACTCATTATTCAACTCAAGAACACATCGATTCACTACAGTTACATAATCAGTTGATGGAGACCCGATGAAAGAGGTAGATGAAAGGAGTGGAGTTAGCTATCAGTGGCGACATCGATTGTGCATGAGATTTGCACCACACTTGGAGGAATTGCCCATGATGATTGCCTTGTCCAAGCCAAGAGATTATAACCTTGGATCTCTATGACGAAGACCATGATTGCGATAGAGGCAAGGCAATTGGCGGTGAGTTTTGAACCAGTAACCTGTTCAAAACTGAGCTAGATTGTGGGTAACTGTATGAGAAAGTACTGAGTAATTGTGAGGAGTATTGTACTGAGTTAGTTACTTGATTTCTCCATTATAATATACACAATAGCTGTGGGGTTTTCAGCTATAAGCTTTCCCCATACATACTGTGTTAATGTGTATGATGATTTGATGTGTTATCGCTTGATTTATTTTCCGCATGTGTGATGATCTGAGTGGAAGAGATTATGTGTTGCATATAAATTCAAATTGTATGTGATCGGGATAGTCTCGGTGGATAATTAATCATTATTCAGCAAATTTCTACATGGTATCAGAGCTATTGAAGCAGAGATTGATCATCACAATGATTACAAACTTATTTCGGTAGACAGAGTCTGCATGCGGGCCAGGTAGCCTCCGGATTCATCTTTCTTCGGAAAGAGAAAGGTCTGGTAAATGCCCCTTGAAGTCAATCTCTGTGCTAGAAATAAGTTGTTCTCACAGATCTAGAGCGGTTGAGATTTGAGGTGGAATTCGAATTTTGCAGCAGTTTTGTTTTCTTGGTGCCAGTGTTGAAAATGTCTTTCAACGGTTTGCGACTCGAATATGCTCTTGAAGGCAGTTCGAATTATGTTGCATGGAAGGATCGCATGGAGGCATTATTAGAAGATAATGGTCTGAAGGAGTTCGTAGATACGGATGTCCAAAAGCCCACTGATCCTGCTGAAGTCGAAGCATGGCAAAAGAAGATGGCGAAATGTCGAAGGATCCTGTTGGAGGGCGTCAAGGATCATATTGTATCCAGCCTGCATGGAAAGGATTCTCCATATTTAATGTGGAAAGCTTTGACGGATCTATTCCAGAGTAAGAGCGACCAAAGGAAGCTGGCGCTCAAAGATAAGCTCGGGAACATCAAGATGGAGAAGGGCGACAGTATCGCCAAATACCTCACGAAGTTCACTCAATGCAGAGATGAGCTGGGAAGTGTGGGGGTTACTGGCGAAGACGAGGACATGGTTGACCTGGCTCTCCTTGGTCTTCCGAAGGCTTGGCACTCATATCAAGATAGTGTCAATGGTCGGGAGAAGCTGCCGGGATGGGAGCGCCTTTGGGCGGATCTCATGCAGGAGGAGATAAGGAGGACTACTCGAGATGGATCTTCATCAAAGAGAGCTGATGAAGAAAACTGCGCTTTGGTTGCCAAAGCAAAGAAGGGGAAGGGTAAGAAAACCTCTCATTCTGGTGCAAAGGGCAAGAAGCAGGATATGTCGAAAGTGAAGTGTTTTCACTGCCATGATCACGGACATTATGCTACCAATTGTCCAAAGAAGAAGAAGAACAAGCAAGCGGGAAGATCTGCAGATGGAGAAGCTTTGGCTTCACAGTTCGAGCTTGACTTTTCAATGATCGCATGCTTGGTTTCAAGTGTGATGGGATCGGTGTGGTTCTTGGATAGCGGTGCGTCATTTCATATGACGGGAGATCGGGTTTTGTTCTTAGATCTGGAGGACAAAGATTTGGGTGTGCACATCGAGATGGGCGATGATGGTAGATACAGTGCGACTGGTATCGGTACCATATCCTTTCAGAGGGAGTCTGGTAAACCCTTTGTCTTGAAGGATGTCATGCATGTACTTGGATTGAAGAAGAACCTGATTTCTGTGGCGATGTTGGAGGATAAGGGGTATGATGTGGTCTTCAGCGAAGGAAAAGCCTTCCTGTGCAGTAAGACTACTGGAGAGACCCGGAAGATAGGGGTTCAAACCAAGAACCTTTATCAGTTGCAGGTAGATGGCTGCGTAGCTATGGCATGCAAAGCGGGAGAAGTGGTGAGCCGGGATGATGAGGGCGAACTGTGGCACAGGAGATTGGGCCACCTTCACCATGGAGCTTTGAAGATTCTGCAGCAGATTTCTACTGGACTTCCTAAGGGCACTCTTGCGCAGTCAGATCAGTGCAAGGGGTGTACTTTAGGGAAGTATGTGAAAGCCATCTTTCACGAGAAGGATAGTCGCGCCACGAAGATCCTTGAGAGAGTTCACACAGACGTGTGTGGTCCTTTCTCAGTTGCTTCGACAGCAAAGCACAGGTATTATGTGATCTTTGTTGATGATTTCTCTCGAAAGTGCTGGATCTTCTTCATGTCGAAGAAGAGCGATACATTCGCGAAGTTATGTGAGTTTAAAGCACTGGTCGAGAAGGAGTCGGGGAAGAAGGTGATTGCTCTAAGGAGTGATAACGGTGGTGAATTCATCTCGGCTGAATTCAAGGAGTTCTGCAGTGCAGAAGGGATTCGGAGAGAGCTCATCGCACCCCATAACCCACAACAGAACGGGGTAGCTGAGCGGAAGAACAGAACGATCGTGGGTGCTGCACGGGCGATGTTGCATGATCAGGGCCTACCCCTTCACTTGTGGGCTGAGGCATGCAATACAGCAGTGTATGTGCAGAACCGTTGTCCTCACAAGGTTCTTGGCATGCGTACACCAGAGGAGGCTTATTCTGGCAAGAGGCCTGATATTTCCCATTTGCGGATCTTTGGCTCTCCTGTCTACATGCATGTGATGAAGGATGCGAGAAGGAAGCTGGATCCAACTGCTGAGGTTGGAATATTTGTGGGGTACACTGATACACCTCACAACTATCGGGTGTATTTGTCAGACAGTCGAAAGACTGTTGTGCGACGGGATATAAAATTTCGGGAGGAGAAAGCCATGCAGTGTTCGCTTGAGAGGGAGCTACACTTGCATGCAGATGAGGAGCTGTTAGTTCCTAAGGAGGAGCTTCCGGATGTGGATCAGCCACAAGAGGAAGTTCAGGAGGTGGAAGAAACCACCCATGCGGCGCCAACCATCAGAGGGCGCATGCGCACTACAGAAGCTGAGCGACTGGCTCGAGATGCAGAGAAGGTTGTAGGACCACCTACAGCACAGCGCAGACAGAGGCAGTCACCGGATCGGTACATTGGATACATGGCTCTTGTGAGTCAATGTGTTGTGACGGAGCCATCCTCTTTTGAGGAAGCTGTGGAGGAACCCGCATGGGTTGATGCCATGATCGAAGAATATGATTCGATCGTCAGGAACAGTGCATGGGAGATTGTCCAAAGACCGGTGGGAAAATCAGTGGTGGGTTCGCGATGGATCTACAAGGTGAAGCAGGCGGCTGACGGGAGTGTGGAGAAGTACAAGGCGAGATTTGTCGCCCGTGGCTTTTCACAGATCGAGGGGATCGATTATGAGGAGACTTTTGCACCTGTCGCAAAGTACTCTTCCATACGGACGATCCTTGCTCTCTCAGCACAGATGGGGTGGCACATTCATCAGATGGATGTGAAGACTGCGTTCCTCAATGGAGTTATTGAGGAGGAGGTGTACATAGAGAAGCCTGAAGGTTTCGAGATCTTCAGCAGTGAGTCGCATGTGTGCCAACTCAAGAGAGCACTGTACGGGCTGAAACAAGCACCTCGTGCTTGGTACACTCGGATAGACAGCTACTTCACCGGGCTTGGATTCTCCAAGAGTGAGGCGGATCCTAACCTGTACCAGATTGTGGTGGAGGGGAAGCTGTTGATCATCGTACTGTATGTAGATGATCTGATTTTGACTGGCGATGAGCAGTTGATACTTTCATGCAAGGAGGATCTTGCACAAGAGTTTGAGATGAAGGACTTGGGCATCCTTCATTATTTCCTGGGATTGGAGATTTGGCAGCGCAGCGGAGGACTGTTTGTTTCTCGGGGCAAGTATGCCCGGGAGATTCTGGAGAGGTTCAACATGCAAGGCTGCAAGCCTGTTGACACTCCTCTTCCTGGTGGTTGGAGGAAGGAGGATGCTACTTCAGCGGAGGTAGTGGATGCCACTGTCTATCGACAGTTGGTGGGGTCGCTTATGTATCTGGTCAATACACGACCCGATATATGCTATGCAGTTAACCAGCTTTCGCAAACTATGGTTAAGCCTACCAAGCTCTTTTGGAAGGCAGGCAAGCATGTATTGCGCTATATCAGAGGCACATCGGGATATGGTTCATGGTACAGACAGGAGGATGAGTTGAGGTGGCAGTGCTTCAGGCATCGGTATCATCATATCAGAGATTGTGTTCAGCGGAGAATCATGATGCTTTCATATGTTCCCACGGAGGATCAGGATGCCGACATCCTGACGAAGGCACTCACCAGGAGCAAGTTCGAATTCCACAGAGGCAGGATAGGGGTTGCAGATAATCCATATCTTGCTGAGAGGGAGTGTTGAAAATGCGGCAAGATGATGGAGCTTAGTGAAATGAAGTCGCCTTCACTAAGTGGGCCCGCAGGCAAATTCTGGCGCAAAGTCTATTTTTAGACATATGGAGCATGGTCCAGGGGTTGCAGTATGTTATTCTTGGAGTATTGGTCATGTTGGTAAAAATAGATGGGACTCTATTTTTTGACCTATAGGTCGATAGGTCGATGTCTATTTTTAGACTGCCTATCCTTAAAAATAGGGAAGTCAAATATTATTTACCCTTAATAATATTTGGACTCTAAACAACAGTTTACTCTCTTGGAGCACTTCAGTTCGAGCCTTGGAAGTGGCTCATGCATCTGATAGAGGAATTACGCTATTCCCAAGGGTTTGGTGAGCACATGCATGGTTGACTTCAGTTAGGACTTCAGTGGCAGAAGTTTGGTGGAGTTAATGAGATAGCTAGTGGAGTTGTGTTCGATTTAATTTAGTTGAACTGGTTGAGATTAGTTTAACTAGCTAATCAACTAGTTATGAGTGGAGTGAATTAAATATTATTTAATTCATTAATTAGTAACTCATTATTCAACTCAAGAACACATCAGTTCACTACAGTGCATGATCAGTTCAGTGGAGACCAGTGAAAGAGGTAGATGAAAGGGTGGAGTTAGCTATCAGTGGCGACATCAGTTGTGCATGAGATTTGCACCACACTTGGAGGAATTTCCCATGATGATTGCACTGTAAAGCCAAGGAGATTCGAACCTTGGATCTCTATTTAGACAGGCCATGATTTCGCAATAGAGGCAAGGCAATTAGTGGTGAGTTTTGAACCAGTAACCTGTTCAAAACCAAGCTAGTTTGTGTGTAACTTTATGAGAAAGTACTGAGTACTTGTGAGGAGTATTGTAATGAGTTTGTTACATGATTTCTCCATTATAATATACACAATAGCTGCGGGGTTTTTAGCTATAAGCTTTCCGCATACATACTGTGTTAATGTGTATGATGAATTGATGTGCTATCGCTTGTTTTATTTCCGCATGTGTGATGATCTGAGTGGAAGAGATTATGTGTTGCATATAAATTCGAATTGTATGTGATCAGGATAGTCTCGATGGATAATTAATCATTATTCAGCAAATTTCTACACATTCATGCGGTTCATCTCCTCCTTGAGACGTGCCTCATATGTTGGTAATGGCAGTAACACGGCAGGGGTAGGACCCCAGCATGATGGAATCCCAGTAGCTGTGATCTCGGCCCAAATCATTTCAAACCGTTCCAAATTGATCGCCACATTTTCCAAGGTTATTGAAGCTATACTGCGGGCAGACTCCTTATCAATTATTTTTTGACATTCAACAACTTCCTTGAACCTGCTCGCTATACCATGTTTCTCCACGTCTTCATACCTCAACCCTTTCAGGAAAGAGATATAACTCTTTGCGTGCTATGCTCTAGCAGATATATCAGTATTCCCCTCATGAAATTTTTTTCTAAGATAAAGCACAGATGACTTTAATTCCTCAATGACCTTTAGAAAAGCCCAATGCCCTTTTACCTCCGTGATAATTTCTTCCCAGATTATTCTTCTGGCATCCCTGAGGGTGATATTACCTTTCAGGTGACTGTTGAGTTCGTCGATGGTCTTCTGCTGGTCGAATTTCTCCTTTTTTCCCTGCTTGACTTCCTTCTGCATGGCCTCGATTCTTTTGGAGTTCTCAGCCAAGATAGCTTCCAGCTCACTGATTCTTAGTCTTGCTGTAGAAACCTATTTCTCCAATGCATCATTTGTAGCCACTGTTGTAGTCAACTGTTAGGACAACGACATTTCACCTTAGAAAAACCAAAAACGACAAAAAGTTAAGAAATAGGTTATCTTGCACATATAGTGCGCCGCACTTCATCAGCTTACGATTCCCGGATTGACAAATTAAATGCAGCAATTTAGGACACACTAAATTGACCAAACAATCTGCTTTATCTTTTTTAGCCTGGGCTAATTCGGCTGTTTGTACATGATGGGAGGTCGGTATGCTAATCTTGCATTTCAGGGATGCCACTTCCTTCTGCAATTCCTCGATGAGGTGACACTATGGATTGGCTTCATCAGTCTCTTTTCCTTTAATCGAATCCTGGAGAGAACATATTTGATTCACAAGAGCATGGAAATTTACCTGTTCTTTTCTGAAATTCTCCCTCACTTGGGCATGCTTGCTCTCCAACTTTTTTAAAGTGATCGTAAGCCGCATCACTTCATCTTTTAACATATCGCCAAAAACCTAAAATAGGTTGCATTTATCAATTGCTGGCACCTTTGACATGTCGACCGCGTACTCTAGCACTCTGTAACTGGTAGTACCTGCATCCGGGTCTAGAATGGCCTCAACCATAGCCAGCACTAGATGTTCTGTGTCCAGGTTCATCGAGGTTGAAATTATGGTATGGTATTTCTCTACGAATACTTCTAGCTCCATCCTGTACTTATCTCTGATGGCTCTCGCTTTCAGGCTTCTTTCGGTTGCGATCTGTGAAGTGTCAGATGTGATAGCCTGTGAGACTTCTGAGTAGTCAGAAGACATAACATTATATCATAACACCTTAAGCCCTATCCTGCTCTCATCGAGTTTGCCATATGGTATTTCCAGTTCGAGCAACTGTTCTTCCCCTATAACTTCCGCTTCACTTGTCACTGTTTTCTGCCTTTTATGAGGGGGAGAACATGCTCCTGACGTACCTGCTTCTTCCTCTTCTAGACCTTTACCACCTTCTCTTCCTGAAGCTGCCTCTGCCTTTTCCTCTATCACAGATGAATTTGTCTCCATCTGCGAAAGAAAAGGCCAAGTTTCAAGATTAGCCCTCCATTCTATGAACGGTCTTGTTTCATGCACATAAGGAGTTGATTTGTTCCTTCTCCTTCTATTAGAGATGATGCCCGTCGGATCGTAGGGAAAAAATTTCCCTTGTCTAAAATCCATGTCTTAAAGCATCTTCTCAACGATAGGGAGGGAGTGCCTTGAATTGACAACAAAAGGGCCAATGGTAATGGGAAGTTTAAGGATAAACCCCTTTTTTGCAGGGAGGAAGTGGAATTGGTCAGATTTCAGGGTCTGCCGAATGTACTCCAAAGCATAAATCCGTCGGGCAAGGAACACAGGAAACTGATAGGGGGGAACTTCAGCTCCATAAACTCGAATTTCGGTGTAGTTATCAAACAGGTACCAATCCCCAGTACTTTGAGCTTGACTAGCCTGTAACCATCTCTTCATCTCAGGAAAAACCGTAGGTGAGTGAGTCGTGGATGATATTATAGGCAATAGGCATGAACTCATTTAGAAATATGGAGTAGCCCACCCCATTTGGTAACTGATGTGTTGCAAAGCTCCAGTTGAAAATTGGTCTAGGCTAAGAATTTACCTTATACACCTTATCTAAAACCAAACCTTCAAATTTATCAGCATGCTGATAAAGGAAGAGGTATAAAACCATAGAACAATAGCGGAAGCGACCAATTTCTAAGAGTTCTTGGAACTAGGTCTGAATGGTGGAGGCCAGGAAACCAAGGATATCCAGAACTACCCCACTTTGAGACATTAACCATAAGAAAGTGACACATGCCCTAGAGGTTTTCCCCAAACTGTCGACACCTAATAGACCTACGATGAGAACGAGGATGGGCTGCACTTCTTCTTTGAAAAAACTCAAAGGGAAAGGTTCTGCAGAAGGAAGGGATGTGGTCTAGTTTTCGGTTATGGAAGAGATGAAATCTCCTTGCTGTTCCCATGGAAATTTTTCAAACTGAGGGGTTAAATTCATTTCGTTGAAACTGATGTAATTCGCGCTAGTGGGAAAACGAAGGGATTTTATGATAATATCAGGGGAAAGAGAAAATATCATGTTCCCTTGAGCCAAGATAAACATGCCTCGACGTTCATCGTAGGCATCTCTGAGCCAGCAGATAAAATCAACCACTGGATAAACCGGAGGGGTAATTTGATGGTATAGACCTGATAGAACCACCCGATATCTATCCCTATTTTTTACATGTCTTCTAAAAAGCTCAGGTTTGATACTGCTGATGGGAAATGGGTATTGTAGGTCACAGATTTTGGATTGCAGGTCTAAGAAAGGTTCAAACCCTGGAGGGTTTCTAGTTTCACGGACTTGAGGGATCTCTGGTTCTGTCTTCTTGGGGGTGACCTTTCCCATGACTAATATGAAAAATTTTAAAAACAAAAGGAAACCAGAGGGGGTATGAGGGACGGAATACCTGCGCAGTAGGAAATATACTCGGGAAAGTGACGTGGGGGGTACTGACAATGACTGGGTGGACCTGGAACTAGGCTCCCACTTCAGTTAATACTGTAGTTGAATACCTGAAAGTTTTACTGCAGTAAAAGACGGGGGACCGTTATATAGAACTGAGGATTCTTGGAAAAAGGCAGAATGGTGAAGCAAGTTAGGTGAGCATTGTAAGGACACTGAAAATGGAGCACGCGGTGCATATGGATTGGGTGTTTAACTACATGTAGGTGAATGCCACGTGCCGGGTTTAATACTGGTACAGGCCTAAGTAACAGTTAACCTAAGGACTTTACCTTACCTTTCTGCCACGTAAGCAACTCTGTTCTCGAAACATACTCTTCGTGGAACGTGAAATACACACCGCGACATCTTTAAAACCCATGCGTTACTCCCCATATAACCCTTACATCATGTCGACCCCTGTGACACGTCACCACAATTTCGCGGGGGTATGGCTCTACCACCCTCCTCTGCTCCGTGACCCCCCCGGAATAGCACATGCGGAGACTCGTACCAACATGCATGAAGTAGAGGCAGGCTTTGTTATAATACTCTTTGCTTTAAACCTTTTATACCATACCTTTGTTTGTTTCATGTTTGGAACCTTTACGTCTTTCCACCCCCTTATAGTCCTGCACTTAATTATTCGGCCACGTGACTTAGCTTAGCATTGTTTCTTTCTAGCCATCACTTAAATATTCACCACGAGTAATGCCATTCGATGCTTTGCTACTCATGGAAAACCATAAAAATATTAAAAGTAAATTATATAATCAACAGAGTGAATGTTAAATATTTTGGGGAGTAATATGTGATGGGGAGAAAGGGTGACATGGCGGTGAAGGTGGGGTCGCGCCAGCAGTTCACATGTTGCAATATTTGTATGGGAGCAGGCGGAGGTTAAATGTGAAAATCTATGAGGAGCGATGTGTGATGGATGATGTGGCGTAGCAGAAGTGGGGGTCGCCCAGGCCGCACTTGAAGTGTTGGGTCTTCATTCTACCTGCTCTGGCTATTCGTTTGTTGATTTTGACCTTGCCTTATCCCTCCAAGAGAATCACAAGCCAACATTGGCTCCATTGGGGATGACGCACTCATTCGAGTGTGTCGAGAACTCACAGACCACCTGCTTGTGTTCTTCTTGAAGTGCCTGGGATCATCGTTAGAACCAATTTCGTGCAATTTTAAACAAAAAAATAACAAAAAAAACAGGAATTGATGCAGAAAAATAGAACGACATATATACACTATAAGGATATGTACAATGGACTATTATAGCTTGCTATCAGTGCTAGAATTAAGGCTTGATAAATTGTATATTAACAGGCATCTCAAGTGTATCTCCTTCCAAATTCTCCAGAGAAAAAGTATTGTTGTCGTTGACCTATGCCACCCTGAATGGACCAAACCAGAGAGGGTTTAACTTTCCGTGCTTCCCTTTGTCTTCCTGCCTAATATCCCATCGCAACACCAAATCCCCAACTCGGATTTCTCTGTCTTTAGTTCTTTGATCAAATAAGCCTTTCATTTTTTCTTGATACTCTGCTAGTCTAAGGCCTACCTGTTCCCATTTTTCACTCAAATCTATGAGTTGATTCATTCTTCAAATGAGGTCGTTTGGCTCTTCCTTGCTTTCTTGTAAGAATCAGGTGACAAGTAATGCAAGTTGAATGGGGAAGACTGTGGCTTTTCCATACATGAGTTCATAAGGGGACTTTCCTGTGGATCTTTTAGTGGTGATGCAGTTCGCCCAAAGTGCGAACTTGAGCTGGGAATCCCAGTTCTTTTGATTTTCGCTAATGGTCATCTTCAAGATCCTCACCAGTGTCTTGTTAGATGATTTTTCCAACATTTTCCCCTATGGGTAGTACGCAGTGGAGTGTCCCAGCAGGATATTGTAATGTTGACAAAAATTTACAAATTTAGCTGACTTAAAGGCCTGGGAATTTTCTACAATGATTTTAGTTGGGCACCCAAACCTAGCTATTATGTTCTCCTCCAGGAACTTGATCACCACCAAGTCTGTAATATTCCTTGTGGGCACAGCTTCTACCCACTTAGTAAAGTAATCTGTAGCAGTGAGGATCCATCGATGATGATTTCTAGAGCCAGGGTGAATCTCTCCTATGAAGTCAATTCCCCATTATTTAAAATTTTCTTCAACATGTACTTGGATTAATGGGAAAGGTGCATACCTTTGCTTCTCAGTGAACCTCTGACACTTCTCGCAGGCCCGAACACAAGAATGTATATCACCAAACAGTTTTGGCCAGAAGAAACCTACCCTCAGAAATCTTGTGTGAAGTATATCACCATATATTATGTCTGCCACATATCCCTTCATCAAACTCGGTCATCACTTGGTCAAATTCTTTCTCTATCAAACACAATAATAAGATCCTCACCGAGCCTTTCCAGTATAATCACCCATTTTCCACAATGTAATTTTGTGACCTCGGTCTCAAAGTGCGATACTTGGTCTTATGATAGTGAGGGGGACACCTCAGGGTTAAAGGAATTCCACTATGTCTTTGTTCCACATGGATAGAAGGTATTTCACATGTGTCTTTTGTGAAAAATATTCGATGCCCTGATGCCTACTTGTATCCTCCTATGCTTCTCCTCCTGTCATAGATATATCCCCAAAGCTTGACAGTTGGATTCAGACAAGATTTTTTCCAACCATTGGCCTTTAGCGAGATTGGTAGGATTTATCTCCAGTTCGTACTCCTGAATCTTGGTTATCCACTTTACCCTTTTCCCTTCATTGTCGCCCTGTACTAGAATATCCTTCACTGCTGCAGTGGGTACATAGGTTGTTATGGTTGATTGTAACACATACACCCGAAATGCCTTCAGTGATTTGACTAGAGCATAATCTTTCTTCTCCAGGATATCATATTTTGGCTCGGCGTCTTGACTTGACTGAAGAACATAATGGGTTGTTCATGCCCCTCAAAATTTTTCTGTAAAATTACTACAGTTATTGTGTGAGGTGAGGCGAAGGAGAAAATTATGAACATATTCCCATAATTTGGACCTGCCAGTACTGGAGCTTCTACAAAGGCCTGTTTGATCCTGTTAAAAGAGTCCTTGGACTTAGGGGTCCACCTAACTTCACTATTCTTCTTCAGCATCCCGGTGATGTTTCAGACAATCTCAACATAGTTGGGAATGAACCTTCTGAGGAAATTTATTCTTCCCAAGGACACCTGTACTTACTTTTTTTTTCTTGGTAGTGGAATGTCTTTTATCACCTCTACCCTCTTTGGGTCGATATTCACTCCTTCCTTAGTTACTATGTGCCCCAATAACTTCCTTTCCTCCAAGGAAAACATGGATTTTTGAGGATTCAGAGACAAGCCATACCTGTGTCATTTATCAAAGGTGCGTCGAAGGTGCTCTATATGTTCAACGTCACTCTTTGAAAAGACGGTGATGTCGTCTAGGTAGATCACCAAAAACTTGTCTTGCTCTCCTATGAAAGCAATGTCCATCTCCCGCTGGAATGTGGTACCGACATTTACTAGGCAAAAGGGCATTCAGGCGTACATGAAGGTTCCCCAAGGCGTAGTGAACGACACCTTATTTTGGTCTTCTGGGAGCATTGCCACCTAATTATATCCTGAGAAGCCATCCATCATGGACATGTGGGAGGATCCCACCACTTTTTGCAAGATGTGGTCCATATTGGAGAGGGGATAGTTATCTTTGAGTGAGGCTCTATTCAGATTGCAGAAATCCTCGCAAAGCCTTATTTCACCGCTATTCTTTCTGACAGGCACCAGGTTCACCACCCATTCGGAGTACCTTAGAGGGAAAATGATCTTGGCCTGCAATAGCTTCTTTATTTCCTTCTCGATAGCTGGGAGAAGAAGGGGATTGATCTGTCTTAGATTTTACTTATGAGGCTTATCGTCCTCCCTGAGTGGTATCTTGTGATGTATAATGTCAATATCGAAAGTCTTCAAATCTTGGTATGACCAGGTGAAGACATATTTATATGATTGAAACAGCCTAAGGTATTGATCTTGGTATTCTTCACGGACCCTTGTTGACAGTTTTACCACCTTTCTATCCAGTTATGTCCCAATGTTCACGTCCCTAATAGGGTTGTCGATGGTAATTTTGTTGGGATTCACCGGGATATCATTTTTATCAAACAATCCCTCCAATGGTACAAGACCCCTGGAGATGAAATTTACCTTTAATTGCAGAACACGGTGCCTAGCCAGTGTCTCTTCCCATCTGGTTTTTGGCTCTTCATGGTCATCCTCGGTGACTGAGTCGATCACCATATTTGAGAGCTTGCCCATCGTTTCCATAAAATGATGGACCTTCTCTTCATCTTCAAATACTTTCCAATTATTTACATTATCCAGAATGGAGGGGCGGTATCGCACCTCAACCTCATGTCCGAGTAAAGGATTCTGTGGGGGGTAGAAACTACTAGCAGCCACAACTAGTGAATTTTCCATTTTGTTCTTATCCCTTGGAATGAAATGAATGTTAAAAGCAGAAAAGAAGTTCTCAACTAAATCCCATACCTCATTCCTGTAAGCTCTGAGCTGTGGGTGTTTAGTTTGGCATTGGCTCCTGACTTGCCTCACTACAAGCTCTGAATCTCCAAACACCTTTAGTTTTTTTAGGTTCATGTTCTACGCTATCTACAACCCCAATAGTAGGGCTTCATAATCCATGTTATTTGTGGCTTCGAATTCCAGCTTAAAGGGGAGGGGAACCAAGCATCCTCCTGGTGATATCAAGAGTAACCCGACCCCGTTTCCTCCCCGTGAGTAAGCTCCATCAAAATGCAAGGTCCATATTTCGTTTTCTTCTTGACTCATAGGATTCTCCTAGATTGGAGGGAAGATCTTAGTTTCTTGCAAGAAATTTTCGTCCTCCTCAAGCATAAGACAGGAGAATTCACCCTCCTTAGTATATACCTGAGAATTTTTGGAACCATTATCTTTGGTGACCATCTTCACGAATCCATACTCACGGTATAATCGTCTTTCCTCCCCATCAAATATGGAATAGTGGCATAGGTGAGGTCAAGTTTTATGGACCCTCCAATCTTAGTACCCCAAGATCTAGACAGAAAAATTCCAAACCGAGCTAGGATATCGGCCATAAAAATGACCATTATCATGCTTTTGGCTGGAATCTCTAAATTTACTACTAGATATTTTATCATGCCCAAGCATTTCACCCTCTTGGAATCAAAAGAATATATATATTTATAAGTCTTGGTGATCTGCAACCCCAACTGCTCCATGACATACAATGGCAACAGATTATGTGAAGCACTAGAATCTAGCATTTAGTTTTACAATAACAGGTCATGTATAACTAGATTCACATAGAAAGTAGGAGTGGCTGAATCCAGCTCTTCTACATGAGGTCCAAAAACTACCATGGGTATTTCTTCTTGGAGATTGAGGATGTCAAGGAGAGGGCCTATGCCCTGGGGTAACATGAACTGAGAGACTTGGGCCTTGTATGAGGGTTTTTTTAGGAGCTCGATCAGGGGGGCCGGGATCTTGACCTTTTCTAATTCTTTCTGGAGTCTGAAGCCTGTGGGAGATTTTTTTGTGATAATTTCTTTGAACTACTCTTTAGGGGGGTTGGGCAATTTCAAGGGTATAGTTGTGGATCTCTCATCTTGGGGAGGATCAGAGCCCTATTTCGAGGAGGTGAGAGTAGAGGCTTTATGATGGGAAGACCCTTCTAAAGGCTTTTTCCCCTTACTGGCAGAACTAGAAGGGGTCTGATCTCTTGATGTTGACTCTTCATCTTGTTCCTGCACTCGGGTTCTCTTCCTAGAGGACCTGAGATCATACTTCCTGTGGAGTTGAGCTTGCATAAAGTCCGCAAATTTCCTGCATTAATTGTCAATATCTCGATCCTCTAGGGGGGCTTCCTTCTCTTCTGACTCTTCTTGCAGGGTGATTTCACCTTCTTCATCCTCTGAGTAAGCGAAGAATTGATCTTCTTAACTGTATGTGAATTTTTCAGCCTGTCCCTCCATTTCCCCTTACAGGTATAGGGGAGGTTGGATGTGATATTGCTGCTCTTTCCCTTCTTGCTGCAACAATTACAAAGGGGGCTTCCGATACTGGGGGTTAAACCCATGATTAGGAATCATTTGGTTGGGATGAGGAGGGGAATTTTAGCCTCCAATTCAAGCTTAACCAGTTTATTTGAGAGGTTCTTGATCAACTTATTCATCTCTTTGATTCCATACTCCTGTGATTCCCTCTCCTAATTAGAGGTATAAGCCTCCTCCCTACTCCTTCTTTTGGAATCATGCTTTGACTTCCCTTTGAATTTACCAGTAAAAGCAAAGTTGGCTTCTACCTCCAATGCATCAGTCTGGATCTGATCCAGAGATGCGGAATTTCTTTCTCTTTGGGTGAACCCAAACTTTGGTTTAAAATATGCTGCGAAAACCACCTTAGCAGTTGATTGGGGAGGATTTATTTTAGCAGGAAGATTATTATAAAGCTTATTAAACATCTTTATGAATTCTGTTACATCCTCATTGTGTCTCTTCTTGAGAGCATTGAACTCAGTGAGAACATATCCATGGTCCCTCTTTTCTCCCCATTTTAATGTGAAGAAATTTTCCATTTCTTCCCAGGTGTGGACTGAGTGGTCAGCTAGAGACTTAAACCATTTTTGAGCTTCCCTATCCAAATATTGGAAAAAAATCCTTAACACCAAATCTAAGTGCTCTACATTTACATTATCAACAAAGGCGCATAATGTTTCAATATGTCTCTATGCATAAGTACTATCTTCCCCGGTGAACCGAGGCAGGAGTTTTAGACAATATTCAGGCATGCCATTCAATACTTGAGGTAGATCCAGTGGGGCATATTTTTTGAGGAGGAAGCCAGGTACAACCATGAGGGGCGGTGGTGGTAGATTTTGAGGATGAATTAGCTATGGTATAACTGGTGTGTGTTGAATAGGGGTTTCTATATTAGTTTGCACAAAGATTTGGAGTACTGCAACTTCTTTAACTTCTTCGGCCTCAGGAGTAGAATGCAAGCGAGGTAAAGAAATATTAGTAGATTCAGCTTCATCTTTTATGATTGAACTGGCTAAAGAAAAGTTTTCTAGAGAATACTCAAGTACGCGGGTTGTGGTGCCAAGACCATATATGTCATCTTTCTGAGATGAGGAAGGTGAAGCTTCTAGAGTAAATGAGGGTAAGTCAGCCTAGATAGGCTACTTCTCCTTCCAGATTCTCCTAAATATAATATTTTCAAGATCAAACATAGAAGGGGTTCTCTGCTGGGAAGTATTTGATCTAGTATGAGGCCTTTTCTAAGCCAGGACTACAACTGATTGGAAACTTAATAATAGTGGAGTCACCAAGGTGAGGGCTATGCAATTTTCAACCCTTTGTGCTAACCTAATTGAAGGGTGAAGATATTTTCGTATCCCTAGGAAAGGTTTTCTAATTTGTGTCCCTGGTAACGACGCCAAAAATATGTTGTAGCCCCTAGAGACAACCTTGAGTTGCAAAAGACCAGTGCCTAGGACATCTTAAAATCAGAGGTTAAATGTAGACAATTGTATAAATTCCTCTGACATAATATGAGCAGAAGCTTTAAAAGTATGTAGAGGCATTGAGAAAGAATAGAGAAGGAACTCACAAGAGACAGGCTTAAGAGGATTAAGAATCTGTCTACCCGTGAACTTAGATGAAGCGGATGTGAATAAGATATGGATGACAACAGAGGTTCATGGAGCATGAATTAAGGGAGTGCATCAAGCTTAAAACATGAGCGCTAAAACTTGGGCATTATACATACATGAATTCATGAATAAAATTGTAGACTACCAGCAGCTACATTACATGAACCAATCAAACTAGCATAGCATGAAAAATGATTACACGTAAAAAGGAGATTACTGATAACAGAAGGAAATAGATACATACTACTCATTGCTCCATCTATAATCCAAATAACAGCTCTGTATCATATTAATTTTAAAGAGCTCTCCCAAATATGTATCTCAGAGCACAACGAGCACAATTATATAAAGTTACAACCAAATTCTTCCAAATTCCAGACCCTTCTTTAATCTTGGAACTAGCTACATATAGAGTTCCTCTCTAGGGTCTACCATATTGATCATTTAAGATCGACCCATACCTATGAAATCAAAATATCCTACCTAACTTGTAGAGCATACATCGAGAAATTACTTATGTACTGAGAGAATTAAAATAGGAATGGGTGAAATTTGAAATTTCAACAGCAAAATCGTCAAAATTTAACAACAAACAGAGAGGACGTGGTTTCCCATGGAGGCCAATAATGGGAGCCTTCAAGACGGTATGGTGAGGAGTGATCGTAGGTGGATAGGCTAACTGTCATCATACGATTCCATCTATTGCTTGCAAACCTCCACTCCCTCAATCTGGTGATTTCCACTTAATCCATTATGAAGAGGTCTGTCGTGCTACGCGCACCTGGTTCTTTAGTGGAGATCTCCTGAGCAAACCGAATAAACCAAAACTTACATGTTCCACCCAAAAGCCCAGGCTTCATTTGAATTGCAAACCAGAAACCGGATTTCGGAGGGGATCATTAATGGTTTGCGGTATTGGATGGGGCGATGCGAAATCACCACAAGTTTCCACGTAGCACTAGAGGCCATATTAGAAATCTGCCATTTCAGACCCCCCCCGTTATCCTTTTGAAGGTGAAAGGGGTGCGAAATCAATTATGATCCGTTGGATGTATTGACATGGAGCGAAGCTGACAGAGAGATGTGAGGGGCTTAGTGGTGATGGGATGTGTGAAGACTGGATGGAAATGGTAGAAGGCATAGTGGGACCAATATTATTAACACATGACATAAATGATTTAAATAGAAAAGAGAACATCAAAGGCCGAGGAATGGATCTAGATGATGTGGCAAGATGGCATGGACCTGGCCCGCATACCACACATCGCAAGTTTCACAAGGTAATGGAAAGGGTTCATGTTAAAACCATCGAAGTGCGATGTGCGATGCGATGGGGCCTGATAACAAATTGTAAATCGCATGTTTTAAAGGATAGTCACGGTAATTTTTAAAATCGCTAAAGTGAAGATGGTGGGGAGGAGTGACGTGGCATGAAGGAGGTGGGACTGCACCCGCATATCGCAAATTGCAAGGTTCATGTGATAGCGATGGATGGTAAATGTTGGAATCTGCGAAGTGTGAAGTGAGGGGGGATGAGTGAATTTTAAATCTTGCGGGGAGCGATATGTGATGGGGAGAAAGGGCGACGTGGCAGTGATGGTAGGGTCACACCCGCAGATCGTATGTCGCAAGATTTGTATGGGGGCAGGCGGAGGTTAAATGTAAAAATCCGCGAGGAGCGAAGTGCAATGGATGATGTGGCGTGGCAGAAGTGGGGCCCGCCCGACCCGCGCTTGAAGTGTTGGGTCTTCATGCTACCCCCTCTGGCTCTTTGTTTGCTTGATTTTGACCTTGCCTTATCACTCCAGGAGAATCACAAGCAAACAATATGTACCTTGTTTTTGAATGGACCATTGATAGGCCCCATAAAATCTATAGGTCATTTTTCAAAAGTTTTCACCATGAGTTGAGTTTACAGTGGAACTTCCTCAAATAGTATATTTTCTTCCATTATTTATCAATTACAACAAGTCCTACAATACTTCTTATCATCCCAAAAAATTCGAAGCCAATATTATCCTCGATGCAACACTTTATGGGAAGTCATGTTATTAATAAAGTTTCCTCCACAAGATTCATTATGGAATTTGTTTATAATGTCATGGATCTCATCTTCTCAAACATAATGATAAATTTGATACCTATCCTTTTATGCAACCAGATCACAAAACACAAGAAAAATTAGATCAAAGACTTGAAAATTAGCCTCTTCAAGGGGGAAACCTCCTTTACATAACATAAATGAAAAATTATTGGATGATTCAAATGACAAGACCTCCTTGGTATACATAGGAGTCTAAAGAGTCAAAATATAATTAGAGCCTACATAAAACAATAATAATGTCAGGGAACATCAATAAAAAAGGTGGGATTCTATGGGGCACAACAATAACAATATGGTGCTACATTGGCACAAAAATAACAATAAGGGGCTACACTAACAATAACAATAAGGGGGGTGCACTAACAATAACAATAAGTAGGCTACACTAGTATTATAGGGACCTAACATGCCCCTCTCCTTCAAAAAAAGTGTTGTCCTCGATGCTTGAGTAGTTCCGGATGCTTCTGTATAAAAATATCATCCTCCCATGTGGAATCTTCAGCGGGTAAGTTCTTCCACTTAACGAGATACTTTGAAATTGATCGAATCTGTAGCTTTTGGGTTCTTGTTTCCATGGCTAGTTCAGGCTCCAAAATGATTTTTTCTTCCTCATAAAGTTCTGGAAATAGTAAGGACCATAGTACTTGGGCGATAATTTATTATCCTTATTAGCTTACTTCAGGGAGATTTCTTTGTATGGTTGTAGTCGTAAAAATACCTAATCACCTACGTCAAAACTTATTTAATTGTGATGTTGATTGATGCAGGAGCATCTACCCTGGGTTGGTCATTTACTAAATGAGTTAGTTTGTAAGTTAGGATTTAATTAATTAATGTATTTTCCTACGGTTTTTAGGTGAGAATTGAAATTATTGTAAATAGGAGAAAATTTCAAAGGATTTAGAGAATTATGGATAGTTAGCTCTTATCTAGGGATGACAGAATGAATGAGATATTTTAGAGATAGATGAGAGATGATATGGATTAGGAGAGATAGTTTGGGAGTTACCTTAGGATCTAGAACCTCCTTGGGTTCTAATACATTTGTATAAATATGTGAGCTCTTGAGGCATGTAGGCATGTAAAGAGTGTGTGAGTGTGAGGAGAGGCCAAGCATGCAGCTGTAAATATTTTAATTATTGATTAATTATTTTAGATATTGAATCTACATTTGATTTGATTTAAGTTTTATGTGTGTTTTTTATTATTAAGTTGCAGGCTAGTGGTGACAGAATGAATGAGAGATTTTAGAGATA
This sequence comes from Pinus albicaulis, assembly GCA_034641835.2. NCBI lineage: Eukaryota > Viridiplantae > Streptophyta > Pinopsida > Pinales > Pinaceae > Pinus > Pinus albicaulis. The sequence goes on from CM076576.1 coordinate 341,358,376, forward strand.
GATGAGAGATGATATGGATTAAGAGAGATAGTTTGGGAGTTACCTTAGGATCTAGAACCACCTTGGGTTTGAATACATTTGTATAAATATGTGAGCTCTTGAGACATGTAGGCATGTAAAGAGTCTGTGAGTATGAGGAGAGGCCAAGCATGCAGACAAGTTCTCTGTAAATATTTTAATTATTGATTAATTATTTTAGATATTGAATCTACATTTAATTTGATTTAAGTTTTGTGTGTGTTTTTTATTATTATGTTGCAGGCTAGTGCCATGTGGCGCTATCATTTAGTATCAAAGCTCAGGAAAAAATTGTGTGTATATTGCAAGGCATATGTTGACAGGGGCTAGACTTTTAATGCAAGTTTTCCATGTGAAGGAGAAATCAGCCTACGGTGTTTGCTCTATGAGATCACAAAGGGACATGGTTAATTTATGTTGGAGATTGTTGACCACTAGAATTGGTTGCTAAATGAGGTTTAAGATATCGTACCACCTCCACCTAAATGATTTTTTTCAATCGTGCTATCTGAAGAACGTGAAATTGCTCATCGTTGGAGATTTGAGTTGAGGTTTTGTTGTGGAAAAAAACGATTGTTGAAGGCTGCGAGAGCTTTTATGCTGTGTATGGTGCGCATAAGAGACATTGGAACTGACCGTCGATTGTAATATCGAAAGAGTGGCACGATGATGGCAAGTGGATGAAGTTATGTCTATGTTGAAGAATTGTACGACCTCTGGAATGCAACAAAGGGAAAGATTCATTAATTTTGCGGTGGTTTCAGTAACTTGAAGGTCAAACAACATCCAGATATCACTGCACTCCATGAAGCAGTTCAGAATTTCTGGAAAACATTTGTGTTATAGTTGGTAAGGCTTTCATCCTGGAAAGATAAATGCTATGGTAAAATTTTAATTGTGTTACAGCATCACGAGCTAGGAGCTGGAGGGTTCAAGCGTACAGCAACCAGATACATGTGTGGATACAACGGGTTGAAATTCGCTGAAGTTGAAATAAATTAAGGGAACATATTTATGTTAGATTTAAGACTTTTATGATCCATAATTATATTCAAAGAGATGAACTAATGGTTCAAAACGTTGACCTAATCTTAATGATGTGATTATTCGGAAAGACATTTTATTTACTTATAGAACATATTTAGTTATAAACTAAACATGCCTACGTTGAATTATTCAGATTTTTTTTTAATATATGCAAAGGGAAAGACAACGCTGAGGAGCATAGCGTGCTGGAAATGCTTTCAACAAAGCTTCTTGTAGAGTGTTGGATATGCTTGGCTATGTTTCTTGCAATCCGTTGAGCATTATTGCAGTGACTTGGAAAGAGGAGGATTCATGCCACATAGATGACTGATATCTGTAGTGATTCATTTGTGCTCTGCTGCGTGGTTATATTCACTGAGCAGTTGATATTGATGTTGTTGTGATAACTATAATGCGAATTGCAATTTGACCTGGCGTGGTGTGGCATTACTTTTGGGTTTTAATCCTGCTGCGTGGAGACTGGGCACTGCAGATATCAATATTCAGAGCATGTTATTTAGTCTAGAAGGCTGAGGAGAGATTTTTCTCTGTAACGCTTCACTTCCTGAATTGAAGACTGCTGGAACGTCGACTGGTATAATTGTCGAGAGTTGAAACCTATTGGTGTATTACTGTGGTGCGTCTACCGAGAGCTAGGATCCATGGCGGTGCTGGAGTAAGTATCCATTTCCCTGCCTACCAAATCGCGTTAAAAAAAAAATGGTTGGGACGGATCCATGAGTGAAGTCGGTCAACATCTTTCTCATTTCTCAACGTAATCTATGGTGCATAAAAAGAAAACCAACGGTCAATTCATTTTTAAAGAAACATTCAATTCACTTTTCATAAAAATCATAAAATTGATTTTTAAAGGAAGTAATGGTAAAGTGAAGGTTTAACATTAATGGAAATAAGTGAGAGAATAAGTGGAGGCTCTTAAACCATGCGAATGAGAATGCTCTTTAAAGGAGAAATAAATGTACAGTGGCATTAAAAAAATAATATTTAATAAAGTAGAAAGTAATAAAGTTTAATTATGAGAAGGAGGATTTATAATGTTTTTTGGTGTTTTTTTAAGGGAGATATCATAATAATGTCAAGAGTCTAAGGTTATGAATCATAGTATTGGAAATTTCAAGTAAGGATGTGAATGTTATTTAGAGTTAAAAAAAATCTATCGTTGTAATTGTAATTATTGTAATGAAGTCTTATTTAAAAATTCAAGTTTTGAAGTTAAATTCATGTATTGTAATGTAAAAGGTACATTTTTCATCCAAAGTTCATTAATGAAGATTTGATGTCAAGTCAGGAGTCAAAGAGTCTTAAATCAAGTCAAAGGTTTGAGTTCTTGAATTTAATTGGGTGCATGATCGGCGAAACCCAACACCCAAGAGTTTTGTCATTGTAAAGACAATAAATACTACAATTGTTGTTTGCAGCAAAGAGGAGCAAGGAGTTCTCAGAAAGAAAGGTTCAAGTGAAGTGAACCATTCACCAAGTTTGGAGAGGACAGCTTGGTTGCAGGTTACAGTGAACAAGGTGAAGTTCACAACAAACGACGAAGATGCAGGATCGAGAGAAAGGTCACAACAATGATGCCATAGTTGGCATTAATAATGAAGAAAGAGAGATTGTTGAATTAAATACACGATTGGACGTGTTGCTAGAGATACTACAAACACAAAGACGCGAATGGATAATAAAAAGAACAACTAAATGGCCAGTTAAAAAATTGATCAAAAGAATATTGAAGCACAAACTAAAATTCCAGACAACGATATATATTTGTGCACCTAGACAGGGATCATTGTTGGGTGATGATGATGATGAACATATGGATATGGAAGAGGAAGAGTCAATGGAAAACTCAAAGAAATGTATGCTACATAAGGAAGGGATGCATGAAGCCATAAGAGAGACCTCTAGGTCGCATGATTTTGAAACTAATACTTGTTTTGTGCTCGTAGGTAGTGGATAATTGCAAGAAACCGAAATTAATATGGAAATTAAGGAAGCTCAAGAACCATTGGAGGAACATATGCAAGTCTACAAAGGCATAAATATGGAGGATGTTGTAACAGAAATAGATTTTTTAGAGGATTGGTTTGTAATATTCCAAATTTTCCATCAGCTAATTGGAATATTAGAGTTCTTACTTTTCTTATTTAGTTAAGTAAATAAAAGGGTGGAGGGACCCATAAACCCAGTAGATGAATAAAATCCACTTTTATAGTGTGAATGTGGGTTAGTTGAGTAGTGGAGTAGCATTATGGAGTAGTGGAGCAACATAATAATGAAGAAAGAGTAGAGGTCATAGATAAATAATGAGGAAGATGATGGAGATAGTGGAGAAATAATGATGAAGTGATGGAGGAAGTGGTGCATTAAATTCACACATGATGGAGGAAGTGGAGAGTAATTGCAGCAATGATGGAGATCATGGAGGACAACGTATTCTTTATGGAGGCTAGTGGCCACATGTGTAGCACAGTTATGAGGTGGGCCAAGGCTAGGGAAGGCTCAAAACCATAAAATGAAAATGAGGGAAGCAAAGGAGGGACTCTGGATTTTTATTGTTGAGTGTCGTAAGACATTTCTTTGCACGCTTCAAGTGTTTAGCTAAGTCTGTTGTGTTGTTTAGCACCGGGTGTTCCCGAGCGGGAATCCCACCCCTACCCATGAGGGACTTCAAGTGCCTACTCTGGGAAGGTTTTCTTGGGCAGCATTCATCATCTGAAAATCAGTGCCACTTTAAACCACTCTCATATGCACTTCCAGCGACAGGAATTACGCACTCTTGAACTTGGGCTTGAGAGTTGGAAGGTTGTTCTCAGTACTTCAACTGAGAAACCTTTGGAGGGATCAGCCCTTCATACCGTGGATCCATAGCAGTATTCTAAGAGTTTCATTGAAATGCCCAACATCAGGCCATCCATCTATTCTCCTTTACAGCAACATTTCCTGCAGGAATTGCGTAATTCTGCAGTGAGAGTTTGAGGAGAAGAGTAAGTTCTAAGCAACTCATCTCAAAATCCTGTGAGGGATTAATCCTTCACTCTAGGAATCACTTCAGTAGCTTGGGACCATCATTTTATTATCTATTAGCAGGCTACATCATCAACCCTCCTATAATGCACAATCCTACCCAGCAGTTGTGCTTGCAACAACTGCATATTCAGTGGATGAGCTAAATCTTAAGTTTCTCAGCTTGGGATCGGGAGAAGTGACTAGCCCTTCAGTTATTGAGATGAGTGGGTGCTATTTCAGTAGATAGATCATTATTTCAGCCCCAAATTAGTAGTTTTCTCCAGGGTGTGCGTAACTCAACCAACAAGGCTGCAGTGTGAAACTCAAAAAGGGCTGAAATTCCAAACTCAAAATATGCCCAAACCATTTATGGGTTTTTTGAGTAGAATCCGTGGTTAAAATCCTGGATCTTTCTGAGCACTCAAGAAGCCTCTCACACATAGATCTTCTTCCCAACAACAGTTTCCAGCAGTAGCAGTAGTTTTTACTTTCCAGTGCTAGTTTCCAGTAGAGTTGTTTCAACCATCTTTGGATGGCCTGAGTGCATCCGTTTTTGGAGCACTATGTATATTCATTTGATGTTGATACATAATCATATGGCTCAATTGTTTCTACTCATATGTATGATGTTTTGATATATTCTGACATTTTTCCAGTTCTACATGTTTTATTATTATTTTACCATAGTTGGAATTGTGCATATGTTCTATATTCCTGTCTTTCCCATTTTGGGATAATATAGTGGTATCAAAGCATGATATTTGGCTCAGCTCGTGCGAATTTCATGACATCAGAAGAATAATAAGAAGAAGCAGAAAGAGAAGAAGTCTACAATGGCGAGAGGGTTTAGTTTTGCCACACTTCTCTTCATATATATGCAGGATCTTACCATGGAGATCAAAGAAATGATAAGGGAAATGCAAAAGGAAACCTTAAGAGGGTTTCAGAATGGAGAAGGTCCAAGCACTTCCTATCAACAGTATAAGAAACCAGCGGTGAAGAAAGTTCCACAACGCCCTACTATGCCCACTTTCCTTGTAGAAGGAAATGAATGGCATGGAGATGGAGGATATTTGAAGCATGATACTCTGAGTGATTATCTTGCAGAGTACAAATCAGAATCTAGAGCATTTAAAGAGAATCTGATTTTCCAACAGTTTTTCTAGATTAAAGAGAACCGAAGACCCCGCAACAGCAATAGAAGAAGAGGGCATATGTAGAATAGATTCTTTCTGCCTACATTCAACGAGTCATCCAAAAGCATCACAAAGGAATGGAGGGAGAAGTTAGATGATTTTTTCCAGCTACACCTAGTAGCAGAAAAGGAATCCATTGTGATTGCAGCACTGCACTTTAAGGGTGAAGAAAATGATTGGTGGTTCAGCAGATTGAAACATGCAAGAGTGACTGTGTATGCAGAGTTCACTCAAAGGTTGGTAAAGAGGTTTGACAAAAGAAAACTAGAGGCACTTTCCATTGAGGCATTTTGTGACATTGGTGAGGAAGTATATGAGGAGAAAAAGGAAGATGTCAGCGTTGATACTGCAGGCGAAGAACAACTACCACCACCACCAGCTGCAGTAGAGGTACTTGCATCAGTGGGAGGAGCACTCGCATTTTGGAAGATGTTCCCAAGACTTCGACATTAAGAGTCCAAGGCATGATTCAGGAGGTGCATGAGGAAGAGGAACTAGATACCAACGTTGGTGCATCAGTATAGGAGTAGCCATCACCATCACCAGCATTTGGAGAAGCAATTGCAGCGGTTGAAGTAACTCTTGTAGCTTTGCAGGATGTTCCCAAGTATCAATTGATCCAAGGTATGCAAAAAATTCCACCCCATATTGTTTCAGCACATCAGATTGAGGTTTGTGAGGTCATGCCATCAGGTCAATTGCATGACCAAGGGTTAGAGAAAATTGTTGTTTTGGAGCAGTAGATTATCACTACTTAGAGGAACATTCACTAGTTTAAGGAGAAGATGTATAGCTATCACAGTTTGACATTGTTGAGTTGCACACAACACTTTGTGTTGGACTGTGGAGTTTCTGAGGATGGGATTAGCATATTCCTAATGCAGGGAAGCTATACAATATCTTTTGAGGACCGAAAGTTACTATCGCATGAGCTGTCGTATTCTATTTATGACAAAGAGATATTGGCCATTATACATGCATTGGTTGAATTCCAACAGTTTTTCATGGGTAGTAGATTTTGGGTGAAGACCAACCACCATAGTCTCCAACATATTTTTGAGGAGGAGAAGTAGCTGCAAAAGAGGCAACAACGGTGGATCAATACAATGCAGGATTATGAGCTCAACATTCTGTATGGAGAGGGCCATGAGATAGCAGATGCACTATCATGGAGGTCAACAATGTTGTCTCTGAGGAGCATTGATTATTTAAGGGCCCAATTATTATTTGAGCATTCCGATGACCTCTTCACTTATGAAGCAATGGAAGGGCAGATGGTAGATGGTAAACATCATGTAATGGATAACATATTCCATTATTAGGACAAAGCCTTCTTGATGAGCATCTCATAACTCAAAGAGAAGTTTCTACATGTAGCATATTCAGAACCTCATAGGTTCTACCAGGCCATTGGAGAGAGATTCTCATGGAGAGACCTCAAGGAGGATGCACTTCGACATATCATGGACTGCAAATTTTGTCATCAGATTGTGGTGGATGGTAATTTCGACATTGATCCGTTGTCGAGGTCTGAACATTTCTTCGAAATTTTCACATAGTACATCTCTTCACCCATGACCAGATTATCTTTCTGGGATGTCTTCATGCTTCATGGTCTTCCCAAGGCCATAGATAGTGATGGGGACAATTATTTTATGAGCAGTTTTTGGCGAGAGCTTCTCCATTGGGTGGATACTGAGTTGGTGCATGACATGAGTCATCACCCACAATTGGATGTATGGATGGATATTATGAGAAAGTGGCTAGAAAGATACTTGTAGATCTATGACACAGGGTAGCAAGAAGCATGGCTATGATAGCTACTCTTGGGTGAGTATGGTTACCACCCAACATTTCATATTGGTATGTTCCATGCCTTGCACAGTACTGAGGTGATGCAGCAGGAGGAGGCATGGCTGCGCTGGCTACTCTTGGGAGAGTATGGCCAAGACATTGCATTTTATATGTCCATTGTTATATTATTGTTTCCTACCTTGCCCAGTAGTGATGAGATGCATCAACTGTAGGCATGGTTTCATTGATTACTCTTGGGAGAGTATGGCCACCATATGACATTCCACATGTCAATTGGGATGTCATTGTTTTATACTTGGAATGATGATATATTGTGGCAGTAGGATGCCTTGCTACGTTTTCTTCTCTTGAGGGAGTATGGCTACCATACTTAGTATGATGATGATGTGATGTGCTAGCAAGAAGCATTGCTTCGGTGGCTTCTCTTGAGAGATTATGACTACTATACTTGGTATGATGATGATGTGGTATGGCAGTAAGAGGCATTGTTGTGGTGACTACTATTGGGAGAGTATGGTTCGACATTTCACATGTCAATCCATATGTCTTTATTTCCTACTTTCCACAGTGTTGAGATGATGCTTAGAGCAAGCAAGGCCACCAGGGAAAAGGATTGGAGCATGGAAAGACACAACCTACTCCATGCAGCATCGGTTGGAGAGATAGTTTATAAGTTGGGACTTTCCACTAGGCGATGGAACCACTACATTTCACATATATCATCCAGAGAAGAGGCTCTTGGACATCAGATGGTTGCCACTTGGGGACTCATATATGAGGAGAAGAATATAAGTACACAACTGGAGGTCATGCTAGACATTCTAGAAAGGCAACTATGGAGCTGGGAATTCATAACACATTGGAGCAGATAAGGAAACCTTCCATATGAGGATGCCACTTGGGAGGGAGATGGATTTCTGCAACATCCACTTTTGCATTTGCTTGAGGACAAGAAACATTTTAGCGGGGAGGATTGTAATATTCCAAATTTTCCATTAGCTAATTGGAATATTAGAGTTCTCACTTTTCTTATTTAGTTAAGTAAATAAAAGGGTGGAGGGACCCATAAACCCAGTAGATGAATAAAATCCACTTCTATAGTGTGAATGTGGGTTAGTTGAGTAGTGGAGTAGCATTATGGAGTAGTGGAGCAATATAATAATGAAGAAAGAGTGGAGGTCATAGAGAAATAATGAGGAAGATGATGGAGATAGTGCAGGAATAAATGCAAGATCATGGATAAATAATCATGAAGTGATGGAGGAAGTGGAGAGTAATTGCAGTAGGGATGGAGGTCATGGAGGACATCGCAGTATCTATGGAGGCTAGTGGCCACATGTGTAGCACAGTTATGATGTGGGCCAAGGCTAGGGAAGGCTCATAACCATAAAAGCAAGATGATGGTAGTAAAGGAGGGACTCTGGATTTTTATTGTTGTGTGTCGTAAGACATTTCTTTACATGCTTCAGTTTTTTAGCTAAGTCTGATGTGATTTTTAGCACCGGCTATTCCTAAGCGGGAATCCCACCCTTACCCATGGGGGACTTCAAGTGCCTACTCTAAAAAGGTTTTCTTGGTCAACATTCATCATTTGGCAATCAATGCCACTTTAAACACTCTCATCTGCACTTCCTACTATAGGAATTATGCATTGTTGAACTTGGGTTTGAGAGTTAGAAGGTTGTTCTGAGTACTTCAGCTGAGAAACCCATGGAGGGATCAGATATTCACACTGTGGATCCATTGCAATATTCCAGGAATTTCATTAACATATCCGGCATCACGCCATCCATCTATTCTCCTTTGTAGTAACATTTCTTGTAGGAATTGTGTAATTCTGCAGTGAGGGTTTCAGGAGAAGAGCAAGTTCCAAGAAACTCAGCTTGGAATCGCGTGAGGGATTAATCCTTCAATCCAAGAATCACTTCATCAGCCTAGGATCATAATTTTATTATCTATCAACAGGGTACATCATCATCCCTCCTAGACAATGTAGTATTACCCAGCAGTTGTGCATGCAGCAGCTACATATTCACTAGAGGAGCTAGATCATAAGTTTCTCAGCTTGGGATCGAGAGAAGCGACCATCCCTTCAGTTATTGAGCTGAGTAGGTGTTATTGCAGAAAATAGATCATTATTTCAGCCCCAGATCAGCAGTGTCTTAGGAGTGCGTAACTCATCCAGTAGGGGTGCAATATGCAACCCAAAAAAGGCCGAAATTCCAAACTCAAAATCTTGCCAAACCATTTATGGGTTTTTCTGGGTTTTTCGAGTAGAATCCATGGTTAAACTCTTGGATCTTTATGAGCACTCCATCAACCTCTCGCTCATAGATCATCTTCCTAGCAACAATAGTTTTTACTTTCAAGTGCTAGTTTCCAATAGAGTTGTTTCAACCATATTTGGATGGCTTGAGTGCATCCCTTTTTGGAGCACTGTGTATATTCATTTTTTGTTGATACATAATGATATGGCTCGACTATTTTTTCTCATATGTATGATGTTTTGATATATTCTGACATTTTTCCAGTTCTACATGTTTTATTCTTATTTTACTCCAATTGGAATTGTGCATATGTTCTATATTCTTATCTTTCCCATTTTGGGATAATACATGGTTGAAAAATCCAAAGAACAGTTGTGAAGAAAATTAAATGATGATGAACTGCAACAATTTCATAGAGGATGAGGACGAGATTTCAGTGAAGAAAATGCAGCAGCAAAGTGGCAACAATGAAGACGACTTCCAGGAGAAGACACAAAGAATGATAGAATATGTGTGGTATCCTAGTGAATTCATGGAGAAAAAACATGTAGCACCAAGGAAAGATGCATACATCAGCAAAGAGAAGGGACAACTACATCATAATCTTGGAAACACAGAACATCGACAACATACCAAAACAACTAATTTACTGCAAATGAAATTTTGGGACCTGAGAGGATTCTTAACATTTTATGAAGACTAATGGTCAGGAGACCATGTTTCCTTTTTACCTTGGGAATATGATGCAGGAGCATCTACCCTGGGTTAGTCATTTACTAAATGAGTTAGTTTATAAGTTAGGATTTAATTAATTAATGTATTTTCCTATGGTTTTTAGGGGAGAATTGGAATTATTGTAAATAGGAGAATATTCGAGAGGATTGAGGAAGGATTGAGACGATTATGGATAGTTAGCTCTTATCTAGAGATAAGGGATTGAATGAAAAATTTTAGAGATAAATGAGAGATGATAAGGATTAGGAGAGACATTTTGGGAGTTAGCTTAGGATCTAAAACCTCCTTGGGTTCAAATCCATTTGTATAAATATGTGAGATCTTGAGGCATGTAGGCATGTAGAAGAGTGTGTGAGTGTGAGGAGAGGCCAAGCATGAGGCCAAGTTCTCTGTAAATATTTTAATTATTGATTAATTATTTCAAATATTGAATCTGCATTTGATTTTATTTAAGTTTTGTGTGTGTGTTTTATTGTTAAGTTGTAGGCTAGTGGCCTGTGGCGCTATCATTGATCTACCTATTGTTTCATTTGATTCTATGCCAAAGTGAAGTTATCCTTTAAGAGTTGGAAAACTTGTTTTTGATGCTTGATGTGATACTCCACTTCTTGAACCAAGTTAGAATTTTATCTTAAAGATGATGTGGTGGACGGTGGATGATATCCGTGAAGTGCCATACATAGGATCATTTTTGTTGCAATATGGAAGGAAGTGTTATACCACCATCCAACTAGAGGTAACCACTTGACCCATTGTGTTTGTTTATTGGATACAAAGCAATAAATATATCATTCTAAACATTTGTTCACTATCTTATTTTCCTGTCAGATTGAGGATGATAAGATGAGTTATGAGCTAATTGAGTACCCAGATAAGAAAATAATTTCTTCCAAAATTTCCAATGAAAATGGGATATCTTCCACTTACAATAATCTTTGGGTTTCCATGTAGCTTTTCAATTATTTCCATAAATGCCGTAGAAATTGTACTAGATTTAAAGGGATTAGATAATGCACAAAATTTTGCATACTTCGTAACTCTATCAACCACTAACATGATGATACTCTTTCCTTTAGACCTGGTAAAACCTGTGATAAAAGCCATTGAGACCTCCTCCCAATGCTGACTTGGAATGGATAAAGGTTGTAATATACTTGGGTTTTTAATTATCTCAAATTTATTTTGTTGGAAAACCAAACCATCCGCCACAATATTTCATCCCAAAAAAATTCCTTCTTCACCCTATGGTAAGTTTTTAAAAGTCCTAAGTTCCCTCATAAATGAGAGGCATGTAATTCCAAAAGAATCATTTGTTTGAGTTGGGAATTAATACATAGATAAAAGAAATCTTTGTACCATAATGAGTCATTTTTCGAGATAAATGTATCATATGTACTGGGATCTTGCTGTAAATTTTTAATGTGTTGACACCTCATTATAATTCTTCTATTCCTCCCTTGCTTTAGTTATCCAATCAGGTTGGATAATAGAAATAACATAGAGAAATTCTTCCACATCATAATCCCTTCTTGAGATTGCATTTGAAACAACATTTGTCTTCCATTTTTTGTATGTAATGTACCACTCCCCTCAGGCCTACCCAAGTAACCAAAAAACTGGGGTAAAAATGACATGAGAGGTCATTAAGATAGAATCAACCTCCTTGGTGACCTTAAGGAAGCAGAATCGAAGCTGAAACCATAACACAAATCTTTAACACCTACTACAAGACCCCTAGAGGTTGTCCCAGTCTCCCACCTGACCTGTCCCTGGGTCCCACTGAATTTTCATAGAGAAAAACCCCTGGATGTATGCACATGCCTACATACACGTGTCTAGGAGGCTCTGGATGCAAACATGAGCCTACATGCCAGCATCCATGGACTAAATTTCCTATAATTTTGCCTACGTCCACAGGATTTAAGGAAATTTTAAAACCCAAAATCTCAGACACTGCCCAGAAGTCCCTGTAACTTCTAGGAATCATTAAATACATAAAGATAATATTATAAAAACAAAACTTGACTCGAGTACTAAGCCTATCCATCCCCAACCGGGACTGAAATTCTGTCAAACACTTGGCATGAATGTAATATACATGTATAGGATAAATACAAAGCATAAATGATTGAAATCAATTATGAAAAATTACAATAAGGATCACCACATTCTTCCTTAACCATATATAACATCAATTAGGTCTTACATCCATAATTTTAACAATTACAAGTGAATACATGAATTAACCATGACATGAACCAGTCATTTAAACAAGATTATAACCAACATAAAACCATGGAAATAAAAGTGAGATAACAACCATTGAATCCACACATTAATAGGTATAAAACCAAGAGAAAATAGCTTCCATTAAACATAGGCAATAACCGACCAAGTTCAAGAAATCCATATACCACCCGACCATAGACATGGTTGAGTTAAATCTCTCTTCAGCTAGTCACCCTCGTGCCATATTCTAAGCATGAATGTGGGATCTCGTGGATAAACTAATCCAAAAACAAACAATGGAATCCAAAGGTTAAACCACCTCCACCCTCACCATATCGTGATCATACCAAAACCGATGTCCTAATCACAATTGAACCAAACTTGGAATGCCATCCAGAATCCATCACTATTCTTAAGGAAATTTGTGTCTCCCTATCTCTCAATATTTACCACAATCCAAACCCGAATCACTAGGCCCTAAACCGAGACACATCCCTCAAGATTTACCATGTATCCCAACAAAACTAGTCAAGGGATTCCTAGGCCTCTAGGAATGAACCTAAGACCACCTCCGCCTAGGATTCTGAAAACCATCCAGCAATTCCAAAGCTCAAAACCAAGAAAAAAATCTCAACACACCATGACATCCATAAAAAGGCAAGGCAAGGCTGAAAACCATTGTCAAAACCTAGAAAACCCATGCCACCGAAAACAAGTGAACCAAATATGAACATGCATAAGCCATCTGTGTCCAAACTAGCTAGGGAATCGTACATGAAATATGTTACCTGCAAATATTCCTGCTGAAGCTGCTAGATCCTTCCCTTCCTTGCTTTCCTTTCCTTTCCCTTTCCTTCCTTTCATTGCTTTCCTCCCCCTCGGAAAAATGTTGAATTGCTCCAAGAAAGCTCTAAGCATCCAAGAGAGAGAGAGAGAGAATATATAGCTCCAAAACTGATCTGACAAAATGTAACCAAAAAAATATTTCCAACTGATCCTCATAAGCCTTTTTATTAATGAGGCCTCTATATTTTTCTTCAATTTCCATTATTTTCCTCCTCACATGCAACCTGTGACCTTTTACCTTCATTTTCTCCTATTTTCCTTTATTTTCATAAACAAATGTGCCAAAAATATGTTTTGCCTCTTTAATGCCTTTTCCTTTGCCTTTGTCATTTTCCTTAGTCATAACTGCATATCTAGTGGTGCCCACTCGGATATTTTTCCCAACATTAAGCTTGGACTAATTGTCCCTTTTGTTAGCACTTCGTAATTTCTCAAGGCTAAGGGAAGAGACCCAGAGGTAACATCAAAACCGCTTTGGAAGCTTGGATCTAGCCCTGCTAACTTCAAAGAGGGATCTCTCTGTAAAATTTAGATTTTCTTTCTTGGAAATTTTAGGCTAGTTATGACTATACTTGGTTGTTTGGTTGGAATAGAAAGGGAGGGCCATTGTGAAATGGAGTCAAAGAGGCTTGGGGTGATCAATTTTCATAAGCATCAAGCTTGATTGAAACAGGGCAAGCTAGTTTGCATTAACTAGATTCTTTTAGATTTTTAAATGAGTTATGGAAGTGGAAGAAATATGGAATTCAGTAGATACTGAAAAGAAATTAATTATTCTTCAATATGAATTTAGTGGAAAACATATAAATTGTAAAAGTAGCCAGAATAAGGTGTTTTAAATAACATGTCCTATTCATCACACTTTCTGTTTTACAATTAAGAATTTCTGATAAACAAAGAAAAGGGGAAAACAATGGAAAACACAGAAACAGTAGAAAAATTTCACCAATGATTACACCACAAGAGTATTGAAACAATTGGTCTTGTATTAATTTCATTTGTCACTCGAACTCAATGAACAACTTTACAATGAATGGTAGTCTTCCTCATTACAAATCCCAACATCTATTACTTCAACTGATGAAGTATTTATACTAACTCTAAACTAAAATGATTTACAGAATCATTGTCTCAACCGATAGTGTATTATTAGCGTTATATCAAACAATAAAATCGAACTGTTACAAAATAATAGGCAAGGTATACAATGATATGGATTGTTGGCGTTGTTTTGGAGGAAACAATTGCAGAATAGGCCTATTCATGGGCTGCGTTGGCTAATCTGTTGACTACTTGTGCTGGCTAATATGCTAACTACCTCCGAATTACTATTTCAATCATGTGGCTGGCAGAGTTTATATAGCAAAAAACATATTTCTCCATTGTAAATGGCATGGGTTCATTGAATTACTCAATGTCAATTGAACGCTCAAAAAATAAACTGGGAAACGATTTAATTGGTAATAGATAGGTGACGTGGAGCGGTCGTAATGGGGGAGGATAATAGGTAGGGCCATAGTATTAAAAATGAGGGGAAAGTGGTTTTCGAGGGTGGGGGTATTAGGCGGTATGTGGTTTGGGCTGGAGGGGGTGCGAACTACGTAGGGGAGGCCACATAATAGTGGATCCGGCGGTAAAACATCTTATTTCGAACCCCCCCGGTAGTAAAGCTAGGATGGAGAAGGGGTGCTGAAGGGTAACGAGGGTCGTTGATTGAGGAGCCGGGAGATTACGAGGTGGATAGTTGTGAGTTATCGCAAGACAAAGCGAGGATCATGAACATTGGAAAAATGATTTTGTGATAGCACAATGCAATATGATGTGGCAGTCAAGGTGGTTCCATAGCCATCGCATCGGTGGTATTGCATCAGGGATATTGCATCGGGGATTGAAATTCACAATCGATAATTGCAATTCACAATTTGCAATCGCAAATCCGCATCACAAATCGCCATCTCAATTCACAATCGCAAGTCGCAATCACAATCGAAATTGGATGCGAGCAGCATGGATGTTGGCAGAGTAACTTCGCGTTTGCGTGATAGTGATAAGTCTGTTGAGGAGCGACTTTTGTTTTGGGTTGAAAACTTTGGTAAGTCTTTGAATGAATCAAACGTATTTCTTCATGCTCTCGACATATAATGGACTTTGAAACTTATAATAAAGTCATTCTTTATCACTTACCCCTTTATGATAGAATTAAACCTATAGTACCAAGCCTTATTACAATTTATTTAATCACAATTAAATGATGTGATTAATTTAATATAAAGATACTTAATTATCCTCTAATGCTGCATTTCGACTTGAAAGCATATTTTTTTATTTTTCTTAAGGTTTTAACCTTTTTGGAAATAATTTACAATATGGAATATTATTTAAAATATGAAAGATCTGAGATAAAATACTCAATCACCTTGAGATCCTATAAAGTCTAGGACCCTAAAAATGACTTTAGTCGGGGATGGCACTCTCCCTCTGAGGTTCCAAGAACACCATAGACTAGTATCCCGATCCATTGGGTTTATCCCAAGCTTGCAACATGTTTCTGCCCTAAAACCTCTGTAACTAAAAATCTCAAACTGAAATCTAAACCTTTCTGTAAACTAAAATCTAAAACACACTAAACTGAAATTTAAAATGCAATCTAAAACTGGGACTGGAAAAATTTCTAGGAAAATTTCTCAAAGTACTAAGCTTATTTTCACACTGCTACCTACCCTATACTTCTGAAAATAATGTTGAATCAAGTAATACAAAAATGCTAATGAATCCAGTCAAGTAGCTACTGAAACAAGTGGACTGCTTGACTGCATGTTAGCATAATAAAAAGGACAACTTCATTATTTGTCCACAAAATCAAAGTTGTAACATGTAATGGAAATTTTTGATGGATCTGGTCCTTATAGTGAAAAAATGGTTGAACAATTAAGCTGAAAAGAACCTCCACGTAGTCTGCTATAGGATCACTAAAAACATGATTTATTATGTTAGCTTTGAGGCCTTGAATGACTATTTTATCATGGATTATTTCATCAGTTGTATCCTCAAGGTTGAACCCTGATTCTAACTCTACAGTTTCAGTCTTGTACTTGAAGACATAATTCTCATCAATCTGCAAATCAAAAGGCAATACAATCTCCTCTTTTTTTGGAGAAGGAATGTTTTTGAAGAATTGTTTATGATATTGGAAATTATATGACTGAATTTGAAAATCCAAAAGTTCAATACCCTTATTGAATCTTTCAGAAACTAACTCAAGAAAACAAATTTTACTTTCAGAAGAAAATTTTCTCGATTTCAAACAACGAAACACGGCTGTTAAAAAGTATTCATCAATTTGAAACTCTGCTAACTTATCCCTGAATTATTTTAAAACTTCACAAGATAGAGGATTTGCCACATACCCTACCATCTCGTTCAGCAAGAAATCTGATCAACATGTAGTGGAGTCACCATGACAGCTCTAAAACCTAGATTTGCTGACAGTGGAGTCACCCTAAAAAACTTTGAAGCTCTAGATACTTTGAACATGGAGTCGCCATGTGAATGATTCAACCTTCTTTTGTCTGATCAATGTCCACCATCAGTAATCACATCTGGAACTGATACACTTTCTGAGGAAGATAAAATGTTTTTCGTTCCCCAGTATGGTCAGCACTATGTTAGCACTCCATAATTTCTCAAGGCTAATGGAAGAGACCCAGAGGTAAAATCAAAACCACTTTGGAAGCTCATATCTAGCCCTACCAACTTCAAAGAGGGATCTCTCTATAAAATTTAGCTTTTTTTTCTTGGAAATTGGAGGCTAGTTATGACTATACTTGGTTGTTTGGTTTTTTAACTGTTTTGGTTGGGATAGGAATGGAAGGCCATTGGACAATGGAGTCAAAGAGGCTTGGGGTGATTAATTTGCAGAAGTATCAATATTGAGTGAAACAGGGAAAACTAGGTTGCATTAACTGGATTCTTTTAGATATTTAAATGAGTTATGAAAGTGGAAGAAATATGGAATTCAGTAGAGATTGAAAAGAAATTAAGTATTCTTCAATCTGACTTCAGTGGAAACCATATAAATTCTAAAAGCAACTAGAATAAGGTATTTTAAATAACATGTCCTATTCATCACACTTTCTTTTTTACAATTAAAATTTTCTGATAAACAGAGAAAAGGGAAAAACAATGGAAAACATAGAAACATTAGAAACACTTCACTAGTGATTACACCACATGAATCCTGAAACAGTTGGTCTTTTATTACTTGCAAATGGTCACTCGAACTCAGTGAACAACTTTACAATGAATGGTAGTTTTTGTCATTACAAATACCAACATCTATTACTTCAAATGATGAAGTATTTATACTAATTCTAAACTAAAATGATCTACAGAGTCACTGTCTCAACCGACAGTGTATTATTAGCATTATATCAAACAATAAAATTGAACTGTTACAAAATAATAGGCAAGGCGTAAAATGATCTAGAATATTGGCCTTTTTTTGGAGGAAACAATTGCACAATAGGGCTATTCCTGGGTTGCGCTGGCTAATTTGCTGGCTTCTTGTGCTGGCTGATGTGCTAACTACCTCCGAATTACTATTTCAATCATGTAGCTGGAAGAGTTTATATATAAAAAAACATGTTTATCCATTGTAAATGGCACGGGTTCGTTGACTTAATAGTCACCTGATGGCAATTGATTGCTCAACAAATAAACTGGGAAACGATTTAATTGGTAACAGATAGGCGACGTGGAGCGGTGGTAATGGTGGAGGATAACGGATAGGGCTATAGTATTAAAAATTAGGGGAAAGTGGTTTTCGGGGAGGTATTAGGTGGTATGTGGTTTGGGCTGGAAGGGGGGCGAACTACATAGGGGAGGCCACATAGTAGTGGGTCTGGCGGTAAAACATATTATTTCGAACCCCCCCCCCCCCCCCAGCTGTAAAGTAAGGATAGAGAAGGGGGGCTGAAGGGTAATGAGCATTGTTAAACAAGGACCGAGGAGATTACAAGGAAAATAGTTGCGGGTTATCACAAAACACAATCAAAATATGGAGCGGGGATCATGGACGTTGGAAAAATGATTTTGTGATAGCGCGATGCGATATGACGTGGCAGTCAAGGTGGGTCCATAGCAATCGCAGTGGTGGTATCGCATCGGGGATATCACAATTTGCAATCGGCAATCACAATTTGCAATTCGCAATCGCAATCGCAATTCACAATCGCAATTCGCAATCACAATTCACCATCGCAAATTGCAATCGCAATTGGATGTCGGCAACATGGGTTTTGGCAGAGTAATTTTGCGATTGAGTAATAACGATAAGTCAGTTAGGGAGCGGCTTTTGTTTTGGGTTGAAAACTTTGGATATGTCTTTGAACGAATCAAACATATTTCTTCATGCTCTCGACATATAATGGACTTCGAAACTTAGGTCAAAACAATTATTTATCACTTACCCCTTTATGATAGAATCAAACCTATAGTACCAAACCTTATTACAATTTATTTAATCACATTTAAATGATGTGATTAATTTAATCTAAGCATAATTAATTATCCTCTAATGTTTCATTTCGACTTGCAAGCATATTTTTTTTTATTTTTCTTAAGCTTTTAACCTTTTTTGGAAATAATTTACAATATGGAATATTATTTACAATATGCAAGATCTGAGATAAAATAATCAATCACCTTGAGATCCTATAAAGTATAAGACCCTAACACCTTGAACCATGGTCTTATTTTTTCCTTTATTAACTTTTATTACATGAAATTTTAGCATAGGTCTATTACAGAACCCTCCCCCTTGGGGGAAAACTGCCCTCAGTGTCAAACCACACCTATACCTCAACAAAATCGCTAAAAATAAAACTTACTACCTATGGAGATTTCTAACACAACTCATTGAAATATTTACAATGAATAACTTGCTCAAAATAAAAATCCATCATGAAATCATACAATGCACTGGAGATTTATAACATACCTCATTATGGTATTTAGAATAATAAATACATATGCACATTTTCTCAACCACCAAATAAAATTATATAGTTCCCACATCTAAAACAAGGGAATCCAAAGCCACATACCTCCACCCTCAAAGTAGTACCAGGATTCACTTCCTTCATAGGAAGGTCGTAAGCCATTGCCAGAGCCAAAGATGCATCTAATGCCCAATGCTACAATCTTGTGCTATTTTACACTCAGTTAACAGTTACCAGCTTATTGTTCCAAGGCACACTCCCAATGTGCATTTGATTCCATTTATAAATTCTAGTGACAAAAAAAAAATCCATCCTCGACCTTCCTTTTTCTTCTACAAAGTCCCTCAAGAAATCTAGTAATCCCCTTCTGTGCAGTCACTCACCTTCCAAGTTCCCCAAAATCCCTTATCTTGGGATATTCATCCCTTTGCAAGGCTTCCTCGCATTAGAAGATACAAAAACCAAGGCATATACTTGACTCAAAACCATCATATCGGTCATATCATGATCATGGAAATCAATGGACATTATTGGGTACCAGTGTGCCACAATGGACTTGCTCTTGAAGTGCTTTACCCAAATAATGCTTCCTATTTCAATTCCTTTTGTTGATGTTTCTAATGCTTGTAATCAGTTTCAACCACCCAACTGAGCATTACATGATTTATTTTATCAAGAACATAATTCCCATTAGACTAAAAAAAATTGAAATAAACTCAAATCATACCGCATTCGTAGCTCATCAATAAGGTACACTTGCAATCCTATTTACTTCCTGTCACAACAAGTCAAATCAAATATTTGACCAAATCATCATGAATAAACATATCACATATGGTTAGCTCAAAATGAAACTATCATAAATTAAAATCATGAATCACATGAAATCATCATAAACCATAATCATAAATCACATGTAACCATCATAACTTAGAATCATAGATAACATGCATAACAAGACTAAAATAAAATATTGATACTTATTCTTCATCGGTCCTTACTTCTTCCTTTATTCTTTTGTACGTACACTGGATCGGTTGCCACATTTGGAAATCACCCAATACCTTTTCTTCTCTTCAATCATGTCCACATACACATAGTGTACCTCACAACACATACATCCACACACGGCGTACAACACCACATAATACATTTTCCCACACTAGAATACAACAGATACACCTACACCTGGTTTATAATACAACACAATACATACACCCACACTAACATACGACACATACACCTACACCCGGTGTACAATAAAACAAAATACATACACCTACATCTGGTTTAAAACACAACACAATACTAATCATATATATACATAGATTACAACACAACGAATACACATGCCACGATACCACGACTATACGATGCACATACATAGTACCGCTTGCCCGAAACACTACATGTATGAGATGCACACAATACTAAATGTATAACAGTACTATACGCACAACATGTACACAGTACCACCTGTACACAACACTTCTTGCACAATGTATGCACAACATCACATGCAAATAGCACCAACTACACGACGTGTACACAATGCCAAATGTATACCGCACCACTTGTACAATGTGTACACAATACCACATGTACAAAACACCACATGCACAACATGTACACAACACCACATGTAAACACAACATCACATGCACAACATGTAAATGACACCACCTGCACACAACACCACATTTACACAGAACGGCATGAACACAGCACCACATGTACAATTATGCACACAACACCATATGTGCATAGCACCATATGTGGAACACATGTACAACACCATATGTACATAGCACTGCATATAAAACATGTACAAAGAACCATATTTACACAACACAACATATCAAACATGTGCACAACAAAATATGCACACAAAACCGCATATCCAACTTGCGCATAGTACGGTATGTACACAACACTGCATATCCAACATGATCATAGAACCATCTATACCTAATACTACATATGAAATATACATACAACAAAATATATACAAAAATCATACAACATCATATGTACACAATACTACATATGTTACATGTACCCATCACCATAGGTACAATCACTGAATATACAACACGCGCAACATATACAGAACATAAACAACATTAAATGTACATATCATAAACATAGGCATAGTGTAAATATATAATATCAATTCATGTCCACATGATACTAACCCCATAGATCTGTCAGACCCTACTCTTCCCACTTCATTCCTCATAAGACCAAGAACCTCTTCATGCCATTCACTTCATAAGCAATCATTCCTCCACAAGAATGATCCTTGAAAACCCTGTCAGACAGTGACATAGATAGATAGATACATACATATATAATCATTATCATAAAAAAATCATCATACTATCACACACACACATACATACATACATACATACATACATATATATATATATGTGTGTGTGTGTGTGTGTGTGTGTGTGTGTGTGTATGTATATATATATATATATGTGTGTGTGTGTATGTATGTATGTATATAAACAGTTGGCATCAAACAACAATGATCCATGACGGCCTTGTCAGAAATGAGATACATACATACATACATGTATACCTATATAAACACCAGCATAATCATAATTACCAAATAGCATAAGGTCAAGTTTAAGAGAACTTCCTCTATATCTGTACAATGTGCACAACATTGAGAACAATAGTTCACGACATAGACAAGGCATATAACACCTCAAATACATTTTATTTACCTTTTATTTTGTCTTTCTCATGTCTTTACCTTCACCATCCATTTACCACCATGGACCCAACCATTCAACTGACTATCATATTATTACTTCTGGTGTGCTTACTCATGCACCGAGCTTCATCTGAGTCTTACATTACTTGTCGGATACCACACAACTCTCCCTGAGATCCATCAACTTCCCTCTTTCCAAACCAATTCCAAAGGTTCTCAAAACATAAAAGTAAAGAACAAGAGAAATGAAGAAGAAGACCATGAAAAACCAAAATAAATGCTACAACACAACAAAGTGGTATGGAAATACACTAGACATAACGAAGCTGCATATCAAGTGCAACAAATTACAAGAGACCAAATGCAAAAGACTGACAACAAACACCATGACTCAATCCCCACAGGTTCCCAAAGTTTCTAAGGGAAAGCTCAACCTGCCGCTTCTTCATGATTTCATAAAAATCTCTTTTTCCATGCAATCCCCTACATCATACTGCCAAAACCACACATCTTTCAGCGCATAAATAAATATAACAATATACCAGTTATCTTAGCTTGATGTGCCAAGCACGCTGCCTTATAACTGAACACGCATGTCATTCATATGTTCCAAAGATCAAGACAACATATCTATCCATTTGAAATAAAATTTTACCAAGGATAACAACCATGTCATAATCCACATTCAACTCACATTCATCGGTCAGAATACATAATTCTACAAGTATCGCCTACTTACACTCAAGTACATGTCATCTGTCCCAACACATATGTCTTAGTACAACCATCTTAAAACATAATATTTTTTCATGCAATCTTATAGATACAAAGAAATGTACCAAAGTGTTGGTAGAACACTTTGGGAATAATTGAACTTGTATGTATATACAGAGTAAGTTGATACCATCCCAAAGCATAGACTCCTTGCACTTGTATAATGCTGAAAGTGATGATAAGGAAACTCCATAGAACAAACTATACCAAACTTATATAATCATAAATGCATCATTGGAATAATAATAAAATACTGAGAATGCTCCATACAATATATAAAGTCTGCTCCAAATATACTTCAGTATATATTATGATCCTCATCTGAGATACGTATTTGTTGAGGAAGATTGTAGATGGAATATGTCTTCTTCTACAATACACATCTGCAGTACACATCATTTCAAATATGATGATGCCAATATATCTTTTTTAGCCACAATTTACCTTTACTACCAAATTACACAGTGATTTCGTTGCATATTCAAGGATGTATTTGCATAGAACTTGGTTCATAGGCCAGCTGCTCATACTTTCTTTATAATTGCTTTATATCTATGCATCCAAGGCCATGAGATAATATGATACCCATTGATAATCCATGCGGTAATTTCACTTTGGCTAGCACAGGCAGCCATATTTACGATACCATTCATACTCTCAACTATTTGCATTGATATCTCCACTTTTCTCAACAACAATCAACAATATACATAATATAATTTTGGCTTCATTAACCTTTTGTACTAGAGGAGATGTAGGATCATTCAATTGATTTACCACAGTGCGTTTCAGGAAGACCTTTTCAATTTACTTAATCGAAGTATCAAAGACAGATTGTTCATAGCTTTATCATTCATTTATCTACTTACCTCCAAAACAAAACATGCCCAACTCCAATGCAATCTCAGCACATCAATAACGCTTGCTCCAATACCAACAATGCTCCAATAATAATGCCTGGGTGCTTCCTAGAGCAGCTCCTCTTTAAGTTCAGTATAAGCATCCTTCATTCAGTTCTTTTGTTATTAAATGAATATACACCACAAACTGACGCTATCACAACTCATGAGAATGTTGGAAGGCATTTCACCATAGAATGTTCTATTCTTTTGTCCCTTGCTGCTTGATGAAACTTTGAGGAAGAGTGTAGTTTTATCCAAGAATAAATTATTCTTCAATGTTCAATATAATACTTCAAATGAAAACATGATAATGATATTTTGGCACTTTTAATGACCTTTCCATCCTTGAATCATGCATCTCGACATTCTCCAACATTTACAATCAGAAGATACTTTGAAATAATCAGAGAAACAAGAGCTTAATACACATATACGATAATGCTGATAACGCAGGGAATACTACCTTGATCTACTTCTGTCATAATACTCTGATCTCGGGGACCTGTACCATACCAATGCTCCACTAATAACACTTGTTATTCTACTAATAGGAAGGCTTCTTGCTTCAAATACCAATTGATGAATGATGTAATGATATAATGATAATAGACATTTCTCTTATTCATCCTTCTTAAGAATATTTTGTTTCATTATTAACACTTGCAGAGAGACATACAGTGTAATAATCCTCTGTAGATCTTTACCAGCTCCATAGTTCTAGCTCTTCTATGAAAACTTTTATGGGATATTCTCCCCCTAAGAAGTTTATTCTTGTCTAACCCTAGCTAGATGTCTACATTGCTTCCTAGAGCAACTCCCCCTGAGCCTATGATGGATTCATAATGTCATTAAAGTAACAGACTCCCCCTTTTTCTTCTTCTTCCATACTTTGTTGGGATTCCTCATAATCTCTGCATCTCATTTTGATTCACAGTTTGGTCTGATATGATTTGGCTCCATCATATGTCTGGAGTTCTTTAATGTACATGATAGCCTACAATATTTTTCTTTGTGTCTAAGCTTGTGGCATACATAACATATCATTTTACCTAAGTACATTTGAGCTGATCTATAGAATTTTTTGCTCCTTTTTTAACATAGTTTACATTCAACAGATTTATGTCCAAATTCATTGCATGAATAATAATATCCTTGAAAATGATTTCTGTACATGGTGAAATGTTTTCCTCTCCATTTTTTTGTTTGAGGTAGTCTTTTCATTTGTTGCTTCTTATGTTGATTAAACTTGAGTTGCCTAGTCTTACATTGAACTACTACATGTCCATAGTCATTGCATGAATAACAACAGCCGTGGAACTGATTTGTGTGTTTGTTGAAAGCTTGTCCTTTCCATCTGCTTGCTTGAGGAATTCCTCTTATTGGCTGCATCGTTTGCTGGCTGGACTGGATTTTCTTAGTCTTACAGTATGTTGCAATATGTCTAGGTTTGTGGTAGGCAGAGCATGTGATACTTCTCACAAGAGGAAGGAAATTCCTTTGACATCTTCCAAATTTTTTTAGCTCATCCTTAGGAGCATATGAGCCTTTTGTAGTTGACTATTTATTAATTTCTTTCTTTATCACTTGAGGTTGCTTCTTGTTTCTGTCTGCTTCATTACCCATCATGGTATTGCTGGTTTATGACTCTTTAGATCTATTTTGGGCTACTTCATCATCTCTTTCCATGTCTGCCTTCTCAGAGTTCTCCATGGAGGTAATCTCATCTTCAAGCTTCTTACACAACCTATTCCTTTCTTCTATCAGTCTTCTAGCTGCAATAATCTCAGATTGTTGAGAGTTATCTTTTTCTTTTACAGCTTTCACAAAAGTGATATCCTTGTTATCTTCAACCTTGGACTTATTTTTTTCTCCTTCATAGCCTATGCTGGCCTTTATAAGAGGAGATCTTTGAGCATTTAGTATTTTTATAACAATTCAGAGCTTTTCATTTGTGAAATATTCAAAGTTAATTCCCTTTGGGCCTTTTCTGATTTCTTCCTTAAGCTTACCACTTCTTCTTCCATCTTTTCATGCTCATGATTTTTCTCCTTTATTTCCATTTTTATAATATCCTATATTTTCCTTGATTCTTCTAGTTCAACTTTCAATTCAATAAAATCTTTAGATTTTGGTTCTTTGTTAACATATTTCAGAATTTCATATTGTATATCTCTCTCCTTGAGTTGGTTATTAATCATTCTTCTTAAACTCCTTGCTTCTTCAAGTTGTGCCTTCAGGCCAACAATTTATTCCTTATCTTCATATTCTCTCTCATCACATATTTGAACCAGTGCCTTAAGGTCTTTGTTTCATTCTTCAATCTCTCTATTTCAGTCAAGGTTGTGTCAAGTTTGGATTTTTCTTCAACTGTAATTTCTTCATGGTAATCACATCTATTCACCCTAGCAGGTATCTCATTTGATTGACCTTTTTCCTTTTGAAAGGATTTTTTCTTCTTTTTGTTTTTTATCTTCTCCTTCTTGATAATGAAACCACTAGTGTCTCCTTCATGCATGAGATGAAATCTATTCTAGATTCCTTTTGCAAAAGTTAAATCCATTATTGAATCAAGATCCTGATTATGAAGACTTTTATATATCACACATTTTTCCTTGGCATTCCATTGTTGTTCTTGCAAAGAGGGAGAGTCTGTGCGGTAACCATCACATACAAGCTTCCATACTCCAGGTTCATAATCCATTAGATATGTTTTAACCTTATCTCTCCATTCAGTAAATTTTGTTGTACTTAACATGGGTACATTTTGATAGTCCATGACTGAACTAGATCTCCTTCAAGTTATTATGCTTACACCAAAGGTACCTGCTCTGATACCAATTGATGAACCCTTAGTTAAACTAAGGGGGGGGGGGTGAATTAGTTTAGTACATTCCTAGTCATTAATACTCTTTCCATTCAACTCATTAACTATTTCATTTTATAAGCAGCTTAATACATAATTTATCAGCAAACTGAATATGTGGACAACAATTAATTAAGTAGAATAATACATCACATCAACACATAATCATCAAGCACATATACAAAAAATATAAGTGGAAACCAATAAGGGATAAAACCACATCTTATTATTGTTGTGATGCAAAGGCAAGCTCCAACTCCCTCTCACCACTAATTTTTTGTAGGCTCCAACCTATAGGAGGCTACTACCTAAAATTTTGCAAGCTACAAGTTGCAAGGAAGCTCCAACCCCCCATCTATTTTCTGTAGGCTACAACCCACAGGAGGCTTGTTGGCTTGAGGGGTCCTGACCCAAGTTTGAATTTAAGGTTTTTCAAAAAACCCTTATACTACTGGCCCTTTCGGCAATGACCTTCTTGCGCAGGCCAAGGTCTCACCCGAAGTAGTATGGGAGGGTGTTGGAACCAGGTTTCCGCACCCTAAGAGAAATAGAGTTAATTAAGGAATTCATGCTAAGATCTATCAGATTTGTGTAGAAGAAGTCTTATCACATAACCTTTAACAGTATACTTGCAGAATGCGAAGCTCATAAACCCATAGATATCACGTAAACATAAGTAAAGCAACTATTAATAATCAAATCTAAGTGATGCCTTCACATCCACGTGCACATCAATATTCATCATAGAAAAAATCACCACAATAACACAAACACAACCAATTTTCATAACACATAGATACTTCCAAACAGGTTTCTCATTCATTAGCATTCAAAATCCACTTACAGACCTGATTCCCAACATGCGCACACAGCCAGCAGGGTCCGCACACAGCAGGACTGAGGATCTCCACACACACAACCAGCAGGAGTCCTTACCCAAATACAACCCAAAACCGATCTCAACAATTCTCAACTAGCATAAATCACCCTTAACTTCCTCCGAGACTCAATCGATCCATCTATTTATAGCATCTTTTACTGTGCTATCCTATGGTCCGCAAACCATGGTTTTCAGACACTTGGTCTATCCTTTGACCCATTACAATACATTGGGGACTTTGACCCACCCCAAAGTCCCTACGCTAGACTAATTATTACAAAATTTATATCAAAACACAACATTGGAACATATCAAAATGCAACTAGGGGACCTTGTTCCAACAGGCCCCCAACACAATCTTGTGACTCGTCCTGATTCACAGCGGCCGTGGGGTTTGCATTTTACCCTGGATTTGCTTGATGGCAATGAACAGAGGGGGAAAAACACCTTCTCTCTACGCAACAGTGTGATGTGCAATGTCAATTAAATTTTTCAAATTTGGGCCTTCTGTGGTGGCGATAACACTCTCCAATGTTTCAGCTGCTTGAATGCTACATCCAAATCCTATGACAACTTGAGGGCTTTATCTACCCAAGGCTTGAGGTGGTCACTGAGGACCTGCTTCTTGTGGTGAATCCCTTCAAGTTCATCCTTGAGTGCGTCGCTGGCTCGCAGACGTGTCAGGCGTTGGGGTGGTAAGCGTGGGAATCTTAGCCTCCATTTGTTCAAATTCTTCTTCCTTCTAACACAGCTCTTGGGTAAATTCACGTAGAAGAAGGTCACGTTACACCGTAGACCATAACTTCATAGCTGTCTCAAAAAGTTTGGCGCCCTAGGAAATCTGTGTTGTAATGGTATTTGTGGCGTCTGAAACTAATGCAGCTCTCTGGGTGTGCACCTTGGGAGGGGTCTCAGGCTGCAACTTAGCCTGCAGCGCAACAATATATTATTCTAGCTCTGCTTTAATGTTCTACATTTCAGTCCGAGAGACTTTCATGGTTGCGACTAGCCCTTAAATCTTGGCCTGCGGGGTGGCGGAGGATGGAATGTCCTCTCGCACATCTTCGTAGAGTCTGCTAATCATACGTTCCAAATCTATCTGCTGCGTGCTGACAATGATGCACATGGCCTATGCCTGAGAAGCCTCAGTAGTCTTAGTCGTGATGGTCTAGTCTGCCTCAGTCAGATGCTGTTGCCCCGCCTGTATTTGTGTTGGATCTCCTCGAAGAGGGATGTATGGAGAGCATGCAGTGGCTCTCCCTGGAGCAGGGCTAGGTCCAGATAAACTTCCACACAAGCATGGAATTTATTGCACAAGCTAGATGGATTCAGAATGAATGTTGCACCTGGTAGGGGGCAGAGTCAGCTCTCAGTCATGGAGATCAATTCTGTGTTGGTGGTGGGTTAGCTGGTTTGATGTTGCCTTGCTTGAAACACACTCATCTGCAAGGTATCGGCTTTCAGCTAGAGGACATGTAGCTTAGACTGTAATTTTGTGACTACAACCTTCTACTGCTCTTCTGGGTAACCCACCTGTCCTCCGAAGTGATAGTGACCGCATCCTCAATTTGCTCCAAATCTTCCTCGGTCAAAGTGACTTCTATCTCCTTACCGGGCCTAGTAGCCTGATTTTTCACCCGTCGACCCATGGGGAACTTAGTTACCCATTTTTTTCCCCGCGGGGACCCTGCGCTCTATCCGTCTATCCCCTTGATACCCATATCCTGCTGTGATTCCTACTCCATGCCTTGGGTCACATCTTTTGGGATGTCCATCCTGGTGGTGCCTTCCATGATGCACACCTCCGACTCCTTGGAAGTATCTGTTGGGGTTGTTTCTTTTGAGCTATGCTCGTACCAACGGTGCCTGTAGTGCCAGTAGACTTAAATCCCAATCTCCAGTGCGGCGTCCAAGTGGCAATGAGGCTATCAATTTCCTCATTGGTGACCATGTATGGGAGTGAAATCCAAGCGCGATCCTTGAGGCACCAAATTTGCACATTGTGCCTCGTAACCTGAAATGTTGTGATGCCCTATATTTTTCATACACTATAGGGGACAGGCGCAGGTGGGAATGAATTTTTTCCGCCAACATGCTGTCAAACAGCACCCAAAAAACCTTGTTTTATTCAAAAAATTTCACATACTTTGAATCCCACAAGTTCGCATATCGTGCCCCTTCACGCATATCTAGTTTGAGCTGGAGGAGGACTGCTCCTCAGAGGATTCTTATGCCACCAAGGAAATTAGCAGCAGCAACTAGGAGTAACAAAATTCCTTCTCGTGGTCCTCTGCCTCGCACACATTTTCCAAAAATTCAGTGCAAAGGAACTATGACAAGTTATAGAAGACCCATTTTTCACAGCAGCCAGCGAGCTAAATTACATAGGTGGGGACACTCGTTACTTGGCACTTGCACATCATCTTGCAGGACAACATTAGGGTACCCATGCGCACTCCTGGGTCAACAATGGTTCCTACCAGGAATCCTCTTTTGTTACGTTATACGTGATAGTCCTTCTGTACTTTGTCAACGATATTCTGCGCATACTTCTTGCCGATGCACTCCATGGGATTTTTCCCTTGCATGGGGAGACCAGTAATGTGATCAATTAGGGTGGTGTCAATTGGAATACGTTCTTGGATCCACAAGCTTCCATCATGGATAAGTGCCAGCAGTTGTTGCACAACCAAGTTGGTGATATTGTATCGACCAAAGTGGGGCATCTGCAGCAAGTTCAATAGCCTCGAACCTACTAACCCCCATGCCCACGACATTGGCACCACCTTCAGCACCGTATAATATAGTACTCACTCAAGATATAACTCAGGCACCAATTCTGGGAAGGCCTCAATGTTGGCGATGTTGTGATCATCGAACTTAATGGAGGGGAGACTTCCAAACATATCTCCAATTATGGGAACTTCATCTGGAATCAGCGAAATATGTAGATAGGAGAAAATAACAGCAATATTGTTAGGCGTGCGCACGATATGTCTCCTTGTTTGAACATAAGGTGCTATCCAAGTCAGCGGAGCCGCCAGAAGAGCATATTCCTAAGCACTCAGAGGACGTTTCATAGGGTTAGCTGAGTGTTCCTTAGACACCTCCTGAGGGTTTTGCACAATCCTAGGGGGTGTGCGCAGCTTCACCGAAACCAAATTCGTAGTTATCCTCTTCCCCTCTTCCTGACCTGTTTCCCGTTGCTTCTCCTTTCTCATATTTTTCCCCTTGGTCGGCATGGACATGACCTCCTAAACTTCGGGAATTACTTCCAATACTTTGTCGGATGCCATCTCAGCAGAGGCTGTGGCAGGCGATTATTCAGCGGGGTTGGACATAGTCATTCTTGCTCGGAAGACGAACTTGGGGTTGTTGCTATCAAAGGGTGTAGCATGCCCAGACATGTAGACGACGATATTACACAAAGTATATATTTCACCAAAAATCACAAGGCACAAGAGTTTTAGAATGAAAAGAACCCTATTCTGATTTGTACCCCTCCTTTTATAGCTGACGATTGGTAACAATGGTCGGATGAAACTTAGCCGTAACTTACCATCAAGAAAACGTTAAAAAATCCTCTCGAATCACCGCATTAATTGCCAACTGCCCGCTCCATTCAACAGTAAGGTTGGCGTTTTACTCAGTTTTTCTATTCCAATGGCTATTTTTCGTAGTTGCATACCACCCCTATGCTCCCATCACACCCTTGCACGCCTTCTTACCTGCGGACGACCCTTGCATGCATGTTGGGCCTCCCTTTGTTCTTCCCCTTACGTGCGCACAACCACCCTTATACAGCTACTCTGGCCATATAGTCATTCGGTAGGTGCCTGGTTGGCCTTGTATGGTTTTATATGGTTTCCATTAACATACCCTGGTAGGGGGTCTCTGCGCAGCATAGTCAATCTAATCGCACCGCCCTCTATAATTTCTGTTACAACATAGGGACCCAACCAATGTTGTCAAAATTTTCCTAGGTGGCATGCAAACTGGTTGTCATATCGTAATAATAGTTCATCTTCCTTAAATGAATTTTTTTGGATATGTCTATCATGCCATGCTTTTTCCCAGGCCTTCTGAACTTGCTGATTAAATTTAGCAATGAACCGATCCTCTTCCAAGGCAACTAGTTGCGCTAAGCGTTCCTCCATGATTTCTGGTTCTGCCATGTTTGTTAAAGCTGTGATGCGCAAGCTAGGGAAGATGTATTCCATGGGCATAATGGCCTCCTTCCCGTAAACCCTCTGAAAAGGAATCTTCCCAGTCAAATTCTTGCACATGGTTTGATAGGCCTAGAGCACTAAAGGGATGCACACATCCCAATCGCTTCGATCAACATTATAGACCTTGGTAAGCACCTATTCCAAAATTTTATTAAAAGCTTCCATAGTTCCATTTTCCTGAGGGTGATACGAGGTACTCTTCACATGGTGGACCCGAAATTCTTCAGTCAAAGCTTGAATAGATTCTTTAATGAAATGCGTACCTCTATCTCTCATCAAGAACTTCGGACAGCTGAACCTGGTTAAAATGTTCTCAATAATAAAGTGCGCAGTGGTATCCATCGTGAAATCCTTCACGGCTTGTGCTTCCACCCATCTGGTTACATAATCAGTTGCGGTTATGATGTATGGAGCACCTTCCTTCTTTCCTGGTGGGTTGATGGGTTAGACAAAGTCTATAGCCCATTTTTCCAATGCCTGCAGGACCATCTGTGGTTGAAAGGGCATCTCATCCCTACGTGAAGGCCTTCTTTTCCATTGGCACGCATTGTAGGCTTTACAATATGCATGGGAGTCACTATGCAGTGTGGGCCACCACAACCCAACTCTTAATACCTTCTGTGCAGTTGCTTTTCCTGCATAGTGACCTCTCGCTACTGAGCCGTGGGCTTCTGCTAAAATGGCCTGTATTTCATGCTCGAGTACATATCTTCGCAGTACCTCATTAGCTCCCAGCTTGTACAATTTTCCCGCAATGATGGTAAAATCAGTTGTGCAGGTTACCAATTCCTTTTTATGTTTTACCGAGTAGTATGCAAGTGCCATCCCCTTATTTAAGAAACGGATAATATATGAAAAGTGTTCGTCAACCACCTTAATAGAAAAAAAGTTGTGCATCGAGAAACCCTTCTTCTAAGTTAGTTGGCTCTTCGCCATTCTCGATTCGGGACAAGTGGTCCGGCCCAACATTTAGTCTCTCGGGCTTCACAATTATTTCAAAATCTTATTCCTGAAACAACAGTAACCAATGACAAATCTTCCCCCCAACACAAGCTTTTTGAATAGGTATTTCAAAGCTAAATGATCCATGTACATCTTGAAGTGCCCTCCTAGTAGATAGTGTCGGTATTTTTGCAAGGCATATACCATTTCCAATCCTTTGCGTTCAGTATTAGAGTAGTTACGTTCTGCGCCAGAAATTTTCCTACTAGCAAATGCAACCGAGTGGTCAATGTCCCCTTCCCTGGGCTGCATGAGGACAACTCCTAGGGCGATCCCTGATGCGTCCACATGGACATGAAAGACCTTCGCCCAGTCAATAAATATGAGGATATGCGCAGTGACCATATTTTCCTCAAGCAACTCAAAACTCTTCTGACACTCTGCATCCTAGAAAAAGATATATCCTTCTTTAGCAGCTTCTCCATTGGTGTCGTGATCAGTGCGTACCCTTGAATAAACTTTGTATAGTAGCCAGTGTGCCCGAGGATGGAGTAGAGATCTTTCTTAGTGGTGGGGATTGCTAAGTTGATGATAACTGCAACCTTGGCTGGGTCCACCATCAATCCCTAACGACATACCACATGCCCTAACAGGATCCCAAAAGGTACACAGAATATGCACTTCTTAATGTTTAGGAAAATCTAGTGCTTCCTGCAGGCATCCAACATCATGCACAGGTTAAACACATGCTTCTTTACCAACCCAAACACTGTCCAATCATCAAAGTATACTTCTAGAAACTTATGAATGAATTCATTGAACACTGCTACTACCACACGCAAAACGATGGCAGAAGCATTCTTGAGCCCAAAGGGCATGATGGTGTACTGTAAGGATCCCCATTCTGTTACGATCTTCAGGCGCTATTCTAATCTGATGATAGCCTGAAAACCAATCGATGAATGAGTATGATTCTTGACCTCCCACATTATCCAGAATTTCATCATAGAACGGTGTAGGGAAGGGATCATGTACGCAAGCATCATTCAACTTGCACAGGTCTGCGCAGATTCTTATTTCCCCTTTAATCCTATTTTCGTGGACCACCATAGGGCTAACCCAATCTGACTACTCTACCGATTTGATGATACCTATGGATACCATTTTATTGATTTCTTCTCTAACCTTCTGCTTATACTTAGGGTTCAATTGGTAGGGTTGTTTCCTGACAAGATGCGCATATGGTTTTAAGTTGATTCACATGACACCCAGATCTCCTACAATGCCTTTGAGCTCTGAAAACTTTGTGGGAAATAGATCCTGATATTTAGTGAGTAGTTATGCGATCTTTCCAATGGTATCATCATCCCATTAATCCCACATTTTAGCCATCTTGGGTTGTTCTTCTATTCCAATATTGACTTCCTTTAATTTGAGAGGTTTAGTCACATCAACTACCTCTAATAGGGGTCTAGCAACTGCGTGCTCACCCTTTGATTCAGGGATAGTGATATTTCGCAGATCCTCATCAAACTCCTCCATTGAAAGATTCTGGCAGTTGGAAATATCTTGCATTTGTGCATCCCAAGCTGGTTCCCCATACTCTATGCAAGGAAGTGATTCATCAAATAATAGAGCACCTATGTCCTGCAGGGCTTCGTCTAATTTCTCTGTTCCGCCTATCAACCCGAATGTCCCCAAAAAATCTTCTCTAATGGTGTCCTAGTGGCAAGTGAGCTGATGTAGCTCTGCGTCCAAATACCACGTGGTGGGGATTGGTCCCAAGTTATGGATAAACATGTGGAGCCATTCTTCCCAAGTCCTTTCGCTCCATACTTCCATACATATAGAAAAGTGATTGCATGGGCCTCTGTAGCTAGGGAAAATCTCCATGGGTAGGTTGACCGGAGGTTCGAATCGTAGGATCATCATTTTGCGACATTTCTCCCAATCCTAAAAAGTCCCCTTATGAGTTTCCCACCATTGCGCAGGGGTCTCACGCATAGCTAATTTAAGTTCCCACATTCTCCATTCTCTAGGGACTTATACTTCGAATGCTATAATAAAATCCCTAACACTACCATAATCATCAAAAAAGGGCAGCTCTCTTACCTCTGAGGAGATACACCGGAAGCTCTTTGTGATCTTCAGGAATAGTAGCGCAAATACTTCATGCAACTGCTTCTGTCAATTTTTTATCTCACCATCTGAGTCAGAGATAAATTCATTTTCCTTCTCCCAACAGAGCACGCCATCAGCCGTAGGGTTAATGCAATCCTCATCCCGGATAGTCAGCTTGTAAATATGATCAACATCATCATCTTCGCGCACTGGTTATGTATACCGCTCACCCTCTGCTAGATCTAGAGGGACTATTACTCATGTACACTCGTTATAAAAAAACATGCTTCGTCTTTTAAAGTTGATAATACCTCCCATGTCTATATCCCAATCTAGTCCTAGGAGTGTAGAGTAAGGGTCCTCATCCTCTACAATTTGAATTACCTCAAAAACCATGTACACCATAACTCCCATGATAACTACCCTAATCTTTGATAACCTTCCTAATGGTATGATCTTTTTTTGGTTAGCCATGCGTAGCTCTATAGTAGACCATTCTAGCTTGGGTTCTCCCATCCTCTACCAAGTCTGTTTGGGCAGGAAATTTTCTAAATCAAGGATGACCTGATCGATTTCGTAATCACCAATCTACGTAGTTAGCCTCATTTCCCGACCAGTGTGTTTCTTATGCTTATAAATTTTTTGGACATCTTTAAATTTCATTGGAGGGTCAAACTTTTCTACGCAGTTGTCTATCAATGCTTGAAGGTTCTCTACTTCCTTCTGGTTGTGTAGTAACTTCATACATGCCTACAGGAACAACTTAAGTTCTTTGTCTACTTTTAGATCCATTGGGGCCTTTAAGGTAGAGGCCTCGTTTTTGGAAAATTCTTTTCTAGCTTCAAGGAAGGTTCTTTCTCCTCCTGTAGGTCCAAGCTTTCCTTTTTGTCAACGAATTTTCTGATAAGTGGTTCGGTTGCAAATTTTTCCTCAGCTCCTCCAGTGGCCATGCCACTATGCGTAATTACATTAATACTAGGTCCCTCATCACGCGGTTCTGCCTTAACCATTTGTACATTATGCGTCAGTGTTTTCTATTTTTCCTGCATCTTTTCTTTCAGTACAGGATAGTATTCAATCACATGATCCAACTACCTGCAATATCTACAAGAGTTTCATGCAGGGTTCAAACAGTCCCTTGTGAAGTGTCCCACCTCCCCACAATTGTATCAGATCACTTGTCCTCTTCCTCGACCTGCGCTTCCACCTCCCTCCGCCTCGGCCTCTTGCAAGGGAGCCTCCTCACCTAGAGGGAAATAATGGTGATGAAGGGTTAGCCTACACCCTATACAGGTTTCCTCTATCTGTCATTAAGTCATATGTCCGACAGTTGTGCTCATCATGTCCTACAGATGAGCAGAATATGCACCACTATTGCTTCAATTCTGGGACATAGGCACCAAGTCTTAGGAAGTGGTTTGTATCATGCGATCCGGATACTCGACAGTCAACACACCATAACGTGGGGGTGCTTGGTCCTGCAACCTCTTTGGGGCATAATGGGTCAGGCCCCCCAGCTTGCATGTAGTCTAACAATAGAGGGCACTGATCCTTGGTGTGGCCTGACACCCTGCACCGTATGCACTAAATGTCTGCGCTAGCTTCTTTTCCCTGTTCTTTTTGTAAATTCTAGATTTCTAGGTGCATTTCCTCTAAATGGCCCTGGATCTACTGCACCCAAAACTGGGCATCGTCCCTTGGTGCAGCTTCTAGCTTCATGGAAATTTCTAGTGCTTTTTCTTGTGTATTAGTCGTCTACTGACCCATAGGCCCACACAGGTGTGGTAATATCATGGAAAAGAACAATTAATTGTGTTGTCTATCCTCATACCTAAATTCTCCATCCCTAATAACTTTCTTCAGTCGTTGATCAACCTCCCATACAGACTATGTAGGTCCCTATTTAAAATCTTTCAAGTCAATCACAAGTTGAGCGTGGACTTAGGCTTCCGAAACTGTTGTTTTAAGGCATCCTTAATTTCCTATATTGATGGATCCGCATGGTGAAAAATGCACCCCATGAACCAATCCAAGGCCCTTCCTTCAAAGGCTAGGGATAGCTGTGCTCTTTTTACAGCATCGCTAGAACAATTTTTCACAATCCACACTGATTCCGCCACGAACCAAATCGGTCCATGTCTTCATCCCCCACACCCTTAAAGGTGGGTAGCTTCATGTGTGCGGACATATAATCTTCTGGCAGTGGTGGTGGAGTAGGATAATTCTTGCCCTTAGCGGATTCGATGGTGGGTTAATCGGAGGACTAGTTTCTGCGTGCGTAGGTGGCTCTCTTAAGGGACTATATACTGATATGTGTCCTTCTCAATTTACTATTTATTACTTACCACTTCATGTCGTACTTTCACTTTGATCGGAGGTCATTCACCCAGTGTGACCGCATAGAATACCATTTTCGCACAATAAAATATTAATTAGCAGTCACAATGTTTGCAAGAACTTACCTCGGAATCCTTTGAATAACCTCCGCTCAACTTCAGAATAAGATACGAATTGATCAACTGGGAATTATGTTACAAATGCTCCTAAAACACTATCCACCCAGTGATCGATAGTCTGGGTGATCTTGTTATCAGCCTTACCCAACTGTAGGATTAATTCAAGAGTTCAATGTGTAACCTGATCGTCCTTCCAACAGGTTTAGAACTCTTCTAACGTTGCTAGCTACTCCTGTAGTTCGTGCACGAAATTTACGAAGAATATTCCATATACCTTTGTAAAGATATACTTTTTCTTCCACTCTTTAACAGTAATCCTTGTACTTCAATTCTCTTTTAGGGAAAATTCATGAATCTGTTTTTCGAACCAGCCTTCAAGCTCAGGTTTCACCAGCCACCAATGAACTCATGGCATTACCCGATATTTCTCTCAAAATTTTCCAGGTCCCAACAACGGAACCATTTGTTGGCTTGAGGGGTCCTGACCCAGGTTCAGATTTAAGGTTTGCTAACAAACCCCTATACTACTGGCCCTTTCGGAAATGACTTGCTTGCATAGGCCAAGGTCTCACCCGAAATAGTATGGGAGGGTACTGGAACTAGGTTTCCGCACCCTGAGAGAAAGAGAGTAAATTGAGGCAGCCCTCTTAAGATCTATCAAATTTACGCAGAATAAGTCTTATCACAGAACCTTTAAAAATATACTTGTAGAATGTGAAGCTCATAAACCCATAGATAGCACGTAAACATAAGTAAAGCAACTATTAATAATCAGATCTAAGTGATGCATTCACATCCACGTGCACATCAATATTCATCAATAGACAGAATCACCGCAATAACACAAACACAGCTAGTTTTCATAACACAGAGAAACTTCCAAACATATTTCTCATTCATTAGAATTCAAAATCCAGTTACAGACATGATTCCCAACACACGCACACAGCCAATGGGGTCCACACATAGTAGGACTGAGGATCTCCGTGCACATAGCGAACAAGATTCCTTACCCAAATACAACCCAAAACTGATCTGAATAGTTTTCAAATAGCATAAATCACCCTTAACTTCCTCCTAAACTCAATCTATCCATCTATTTATAACATCTTAGCCTACGCTATCCTATGGTCCGCAAACCGTGGTTTGCGGACTCTTGGTCTACCCTTTAACCCATTACAATACATTGGGGACTTTGACCCACACCAAAGCCCTTGCACTAGAATAATTATTACAAAATTTATATCAAAACACAGTGTTGGAACATATCAAAACATAGCAAGGGGACTGTTGGGCTATATAAATCACTATTAAATGACTAAACAACAAACATTAATTATCAATCCAAGGATGTCTATTTATTCCAATGGAAGTTGCATTGTCTGTGCCATTACACCAACCAGAAGAAATTCCAAAGAAAATAAATCGTTGCTGAAATAAATGCTGGAAGTAAATCACTCATGCAAAAATAAAAGGGCCTAGAAGATTAGAATCACACTTCAATTAATTTGTCTAGCTCGCCACACAACAAGTACCCATATTGTGTCTCTAATGTCATATGTGTAACAACATATAAAATATTAAATCGAAGTGGATATATTCTCAGCTGAACAACAACAAAAATACTCTATTGATACATAAACTGAAATAAAATTACATACACACAACTACTTTAATCAATGCAATCCCTGCTAAAAAGGAGGTTCCTTCCTCCTTAGCAGGGCGCAAGTAGAGGAAGAACTTAACGGAAACTAAATAGAGTAACGCGTGTAACAGCGATAATATGATAATCTCTATTAATATGAACACAATTATATAGCCAAAATAATGATGTTCCCCGCTAACCTTTCGACCTCTAGGGCTGAGAGCTATATAGTGGTTACATCAGAAAATTAAGGGATAGATCAGTCATGAAAATATTATGATTCTCATGCTGATCAAAATAGAATACATATAGTTATAACCACTCCCTACTAAATTTTTTACGAGAAAATAAAATATTACAATCAAAACCGCCCTTAGGCTATTATCCCAAAAATACAAGGCTAGAAAACTTCTACAACTATCGTAATAGAATTGCAGTTGTAGTGTAACAGCCGGAGGACAGATCAGAAACAAGCGTTGACGGGATCAGTCAATGGTACAATTATATCAACAGTTCGCCAACGAGTTTGTAATAGCAATGTAACAACATCACTTTGTTGTAACAACACCCTCTTAAATTCTTCTGTGAACTTCGTGCTCAGGATATTTGGTGCTATAAGTGATATATGAAAAGATAACACAGAGACCATCGATCTTCTCCAAACATTCACCATTAATTAGTCATAAAAAGGTATGATATATCATAATAATTGGTGAAATGGAAAAGTAATAAAAACAAGGTGAAACGACACAAGTTAGGGTAGAAAGGTAGGAGAAAGAGGCAAAGATACTTCCATTGGTTATAGTTAAGAGGAAAAATAGGGAAGATAAAGGTAAAGTGTACAAAATTGGCACCCAACATCTCCCCCCAACTGAAATACTTGCATGTCCTCATGCAAGCTCATCTCTCATGGGAATATCTTCGGTGTAGGTCGGTGAGATCATAAGTACTAGTTGTATCTTCGTCTGCAGACCTGTATCCCTGATTGGCCATCAATTTCCGTACCCAGGATTCTGAATCATACTTACTCAATTCATAATTGATCTGGTAATCCTCAATTGGTTTCCAGATCAAAGGAAACTTGAATCTCAATCCCAAACACAAAGCACCAAGGGATTGTACAATCTATGCATAAGCTGGTACATGTGTAACAACCACCATGAAATTCTAGAATACGAATGGATCCCCCTTCAATAGCTCAACGCTACTGGCTTCCGTGTATTTCAAGCACCCTGTCAAAACTCAGCTCTTCATCATTGAGAAACGATTAAGGTATAAGTTCACAATTCTTCTTCTATAAGTGGTAGTCGGTTCTTTAATCCCAGGGGTACTTAGCATTCTCCTGAATTCTCGTCCCAACTCAGCAGCCCGTCCTGTTTCTACCCGAACCCACAATGTCGTCTTCTCCTCATTTGTCTCCATAGATTTAATGGCTAGATGTCATTCAATCTGATTCTTCATGAAGGACACAAAAGGCCTCAATTGAATATCTCCCATATAGGATAATACGGTCATAGCCATATTCATACTCACATGTTTACAAATAATATTGTGTAAGAATAACTCACACAACAATATTTTCTCATCAAAATCAGAGGCATGTAAAACATCTAGAAATGTATAAGTGGAAGAACATAAATAAGGTCTATCCTCCATAATGGCTTTCAATTGAAACAAGAAGTAACGTTCCCCTAGAAAAATAGGATAGGATAGAGAAGGTCGCCTACAACCCAGCAAGTTGAGGGCGAGGTCATGAAGTTTTTGCTTATCTATGAACCTGCTGTTGTAACAACAGCAGTTGTTCTTCCTATTTCTTCAGAGTTTCCTTCTTCTTGTAATTCTCCCATCCTTTCTTCGATTATGATTTCATCCATCTTTCATGTAAAGTGTCTATTTCTCTCTAAGTTCCTTTAGAAAAATCATCCCATCCCAAAGGGAGATTTCTTCCTGTTTCCACTTTTGTAACTCAAAAATTAACAAGATTTTCTCATAACTCCATCCCGAAATGGGACTCAACGTTCTCCTTCATTCAATATCTTCATCAAAAATGGGTGTACTAGCCTCTGCTACATGGGTTTGTTCCACCTCTACTATTGGTTCTTGTGTAACAGCAGCCTCCTCGGTGAGTTCTTGTGTGTCAACCCCTTTGTTTCCACCTAGAGTAGCCTCTGTGTCCATTGTTGTTTCTTCTATAATAGGAGTGGCCTCCACAGGTTCTTGTGGGTCGACTTCTAGGTCAATTATGACAGGAGGCTCTACTTCAACTGTTGGTTCTTGTGTAATAGAAGTATCATCAGTAGGTTATTGTGTAACAACCTCCTGCTATTTTGTTTATGTTTCTATTAGGATGGTATTTTCTCTACAGACCTTGTATCCCATTGTTTTTAAGTCTTGAAAACATGGCATGCATACCGCCACCAGGATTTCCTTCCCCTTAGATAATTTCCGCTTTAATTCTTCATTCTCCTTTCTTAAATTTTCGAGTTCTAAAAACAGGGCATTGGTTTCGTCCTTACCTGATGAGGAGGGTTTCCTTTATTTTTCTTGGACTCCTGCTTCTGTCTATTTTTTGGCCGTAGGCAAAGGTTCTGTAGGTATGCTAATTTTCACTCTTTGTTTTGGTCTTCTATCCCCAATTGGTTCATCAATAGGATTTTTCCCAATACTAACTCCAGCAAGCCAAGTTTGGGTTTCCACCTCTGCCTGACTTCCTCTTGAAGTCGTGGTATGTTTCCCCCAGCTTGTCCTCAGCCTCTTTCACTTGAATTCTTCCCAAGTTTTTTCTTACTGTCCTAGGGCATCCAATACGATTAGCTTAATGAGTCTGCGATTATTCACACATGCCTCCGGGTGTGCTGCTATTTTCACTAATGCTGCCATATGCTTGATGTTCCCGAACAAATAGAATGGAATATTAATTCTTTTTTTGTACCGTAGGTGATTAAGCAGAGGAAAGTGATAGTTGAACATTATCATGGATCTTCTCACACAAGTGATGTGTTTAATTAAGCCCAGGGAAACATCTTCCCAAGAATGAGGAAGTGAAAATCTGTCAATTCCTCTCCCTTTCTTCTCCAGTTTTTCTTCCCCTGCTAGGAAGTATTCTTTCAAGGAGGGGTCATTGATTTTTCTATTAAACCACCTTCGCCCCTCTACTCGAAATGAAGTTACCATACCTCTTCAGTCACCTCCACTTGCATGCCCCTTACTTGGGTTTGATTATAGTGCAAGTTCTGAGAAAATTCAATTGCCACCACCTCATCTGAGCCTTCAAGCTTCTGGAAAAACTCAATCCATCCAGCATCTCTGAATATATGGTAGTGTTCTAGAAAATTCTGTAAGGCATCCATAGAATCTGGTTCATGCCTGACCGTTGCTCCACCCATATCTGTTGTTTGTTTCTAAATTTTCTTCTTACTGTTCAACTGCACTATAATATCACTGCGTTTTTTAATTTGCTTCTTTGTTTTTCAGCCCCACTGTAACATTAATGTGTCTCTAAATTTGCTGCTTCTCAGTGTCTCTGCTTATCCCAATCAAAAAGTTTATAATGAGGATACAAGGTTTCAGTCAACGAGGTTGATGAATGGTGATGACTTTTACGGATTTACCAAATCGTACCTCACACTAATATTCATAAATGGCTCATTATGGAAAGTAATGGGATTTCATACACACACTCTTTTCCAACCGGATTCAGTCATCATTGGCAATTCTGTTATTGATTAGGTGCATGTGGATTTGATAGAGATTTATGATTACAACTTTTTGCAATGATTTCAAGACATATCCCCTCCCCCACCTTAATGGTGAAGGCTGCCCACGACCGTCATAGGAGTATCATTACTTTGCCAATTAATCATAGAATCATCAATGACAACGTTTACCCATGGAGGGAGACTTTGGATTGGCAGTGTCCTGCTTGTAGTGCTCATGTTGTTGCGTTTGGACGACACGGTTATTGTTGTTTGTGGAATTAATCATAAAAAAAAATATTCGTGGTTGTCGGTTGTTACATGTGTAACAACTAAGACAACTCTTAGATTATTCTCAGAAAAACATAATAATCAGGAGAAATTGGTACAGAAAAGGAAATTACATGAATACCATCATCCTATAAAATAGATCAGAAAGAGGAGATGATTTTTCAGGAAGAAAAACGTAGGTATAACAACCGCCACAAGAGTAGTTTTCAGTTGTTACTGACTGTCTGACTGTGCCCCGGAAAGGTTTTTTCACAGTTAGATTTATTTTTGTTTTTCTTTTTAATTTTTAATTTTTATTTTTTTACATTTATTTTTATTTTTATTTTTTTAAACAGGTGTAACAACTATCACAAAGGTGTTTTTCAACTGCTGCACTTATTGGAATTTCCATTTTTAAGGTTGCATAGAAGAATGTTCTCGTGCTGCCATAACATGAAGATCAGAGTCCACGACAATGTTAAAAAATGATTCGTTCGAAGTGGGTTGATAATATAACCTTATATGGTGCTC
This sequence comes from Pinus albicaulis, assembly GCA_034641835.2. Lineage (NCBI taxonomy): Eukaryota > Viridiplantae > Streptophyta > Pinopsida > Pinales > Pinaceae > Pinus > Pinus albicaulis. The sequence goes on from CM076576.1 coordinate 341,401,573, forward strand.
ATTAACCAGTAACGACGTCTTAGCAGTGTCAATGGTGACCAATTGTACAGTCCCATTGTCAAAGACCGTATCCACTTTGTAAGGACCTAGCTATCTGGTGCAGAGCTTGCCTTTGAAATCTTTGAACCTTGAATCGTACAAAAGAGCCCAATCTCCTTTCTGGAAATTTTTCTTCTTAATAAGTCCATCATGACATCTAGCCCTTTGCTGCTGAATGATCTATATCTATTGAATGGCAGCCAGTCGTTTCTCTTCCAACTCATTGAGATGGATCAGTCTTTGAGTATGTGTTGTACTCAAATCCAGATCGACATGCAATGCTATTCTTAATGTCTTTATTTCAAATTCTATGGGGAATAAGGGATTCTTACTATACACCAGTTCATATGTTGAGAAGCCTGTAGTATTCCTCCATGTTGTCTTGTAAGCCCACAGTACCTCCGAAAGATTCTTGGCCCAGTTTCTTCGGTGGTTGGCTACTGTCTTTGTTAAGATTCCCTCAATGACTTTATTGGTGCTTTCTACTTGACCATTTGCTTGTGGGTGATATGGTGTAGTAATTCTATGATGAATTCCATATTTTTCAACCAACTTCTTGATCAAACTATATGTGAACTGAGGTCCCCCATTTTTCACTATTTCTCTGGGTATCCCGAAGCGAACAAAAATATCTTGAAACAGGAAGTCTAAAATAGCCTTCTTTGTTGCTCTAGTTAGTGCCTTTTCTTCGACCCATTTTGTGACATATTCGGTGTAGACCAATATGTATGCTTTTTGTTGTGATGAATGATTAGTTGGCCCCAAAAAGTCTAGGGCCTATTTCTCAAATAGTTCTATTACTATCTGAGGCTATAACAACATCTCATATAATTTCAGAGGCTGGCCCATCCTTTGGCAATTATCACATCCTTTCACAAGCTTCTTGGTATCCTGGAATATAGTTGGCCAGTAGTACCCTGTTGAGAGTACTTTATGTCCTATCCTCTTTTCAATGAAGTTTCCTCCACAAGGTTCCTCATGACAAGCCTTCAAGATCTCAAATACCTCATCTTCTCTAACACATCGCCTAATCTAAAAATATGGCCCGGTGTGATAGAGATTGCCTTCTTTCCAGGAGTAGGTATAAATTTTTTGTATAATCCTCCTTCTTTCCTTGGAAGAAAATTGGTGTGGGAATTTTCCTACAGCAAGGTAATTGGATATATCTGCATACCTTGTTGAGTGAGTAGATATGGAAAAAATATACTCATCTTGAAAATAATCCTCAGTGGCAGTGCAGTCATCACTTATAGTTAATCTAGAAAGGAAATCGGCAACTACATTATCTTTTACGGGTTTCTCTAAAATAGTAATATCAAATTCTTGTAACAAAAATAACCATCGTGTAACTCTACCATTAGTAACAAGATTTTTCATTATAAATCGAATTACAGCATGGTCAGTGTGTACAAATACTTGATACTCAGTGATGTAGTGCCAGAATTTGTTGATAGCATGCACTACTACTAGGAATTCCTTCTCAGTAACAGTGTAGTTGAGTTTTGTTGGAGTCAAGTGCTTGCTAATGTAATAAATGGCATAAGGTTTCTTCTCCTCCAGTTGCCCCAAAACAATACCCACAGCCATGTTAGATGCATCTGTAGCAATATCAAATGGCAATTCCCAGTTTGGTCCTTGTAAAACAGGTGTTGCTGTTACACAATTCTTCAATTTTAAAAAGGCTTGCTCACACTTCCCTGTCCACACAAATTCCACATCTTTCATAAGTAATTAAAATAGAGGATATGCAATCTTTGAAAAATTCTCTATAAATATCCTATCGTATCCTGCATGTCCCAGAAAACTATGTACCTCTTTCAGAGTCTTAGGGGTCGAGATCTTCGAGATTACCTCAATTTTTGAAGGATCTACCTTGATTCCATCTGCTGAAATGAAATTTCCTAGCATAATTCCCTCAATCATCATCATGTGGCATTTCTCTGTGCTCAAAGCAACATTAGTTTTCTCACAACATTCTAACACTTTTTCCAAGTTAGCTAACGTTTTCTCAAAGGCATCCCTATAGGGTGTAAAATCATCCATAAATATTTCAAGACAGTCATTCAAGAGATCAAAAAAAATACCCAATATTTCCCTTTGAAAGGTTGTTGGTGCATTACAGAGGCCAAAGGGAAGGACTCTGTATGCAAAAGTACCCCATGGAAAAGTAAAGGTTGTCTTTTCTTGGTCTTCTGGGGAAATATGTATTTTATTATAGCCACTAAACCCATCTAGAAATGAAAATAATTTTTTCTCAGAAAGTGTCCAAGACCTATTTAATGAATTGTAAAGGAAAATGGTCCTTTTGAGTGGCCTTGTTAAGTTCTCTATAGTCAACACAGACTCTCTATTTTCCATTCTTCTTCAGAACTATGATAAGCGGAGACACCCATTGACTGTCAGAAATGGGGTAGATGAAATTAGCATTAAGGAGTTTCTGCAATTCTTCTTTCAATATCTCCTTAAGTGTGGGGTTCATTCGACGTTGAGGTTGTCTAACTGGTTTGCAATCCTCTTTAGGGTAAATGCGGTGAATGCATAGGCCAGGATGGATCCCTTTCATATCAGTATAGTCCCATGAAAATTCCTTTTTTTATTTCTGTAATAGTTGTATCAAAAATCTATTTTGCTCAGCAGTCAGGTTAGGATTGATGTTTAAAAATTTTCCAGTTTTGATTTCAACAGGACTGTTGATATTAAGTGGAGTTGTTTTCGAATGTTCAATAATTGCATCATCTTCCTCACCGTCTTCTCCCAAATCTATAATGGAGGCAACAGGGAGTGAATTACTAATAAAACCATTAATGATATCGTCCTCTATTTCATCCTTAAAGTACTATGCTTTTCCAAGCATGAGAAGAGGTTAGATTCATGTGAAAATTCGTCCCACCATGGACTACTCGAATCCATATGAGGTTTTGCTGGGGGATAAAGGTTTAGGTTTTGAGTGACCTATCCATCTGATATCACCATATATCTGGACCTACATTTGATATATGCATCTGCAATGGCTAGCCACGGTCTTCCCAAGATTAAAGGATGACCCCCCATGTTGGATTTGGTTTTTAAAATGAGAAAGTCAGCCAGATAATTCCAGGAAGCCATAGTGATAACCACATCTTCAATCACTCCCTCGGGCTTGACACATGACCTATCTGCTAATTCAATCACTATAGGTGTAGGTCTAAGTCCATGGAGTTCCAGAGAGATGAAGAGGTCTTTAGTCATAACATTAATAAATTCCCCTAGATCAATCAAAGTATTGGCTATGGGATTATTGTCAATATGAACAGTCACTGTAGGTTCCCCGGGTCATTATATTTAGTCAACAAGGGCTGATCAATTATGAGATCGGACAATTTTCCCATGAAATGGATAGTAGCAGGGTCTTTAGGTTTCCTTCCAGGTCTTTTGACGCATATATCCCTTGATGTTTTAGCATAGATAGGGACTTATTTAAGGGCTTGTAACAACGAAATCCGCACATACAATTTTTGCAGATCCTTGAGGAATTCAGATTCAAGTTGTGAGGCCAACCCAGTTTCAGTTAATCATTTAGGGCGTGGGGGGTTCTTAATGCTAACAACTGAGTCAAATATCAGATATGTAACAGCCTTACTCAGATTGGATGTTGTAGTAACATCCGACTCTCCTGAGCTGGCTGTTACAGATGTAATAGAAGATGCTTGATTAGTTGTTACATGTGTAACAACTACCTTAGAATCATCCATATCCTTCCTGGGTGATTCACTTTCTTTGGTAATAACGGTGGTATGTTCAGATGTGATTACTTTCCTTGATCAAAACTGAAACTCATTAAGTCTAATAGGAGTAATAAGATAATTCTGGAGGGTAACCAGAGCATCCATGCTCTAGGCTACCTTATTATTTTGATTGGGGTTAGGTTGCACAGGTAATTGGGGTCGGACAGAAGGTGTAGGATTTTGAATAGAAGACAGTTGTAACTATTTCTATTGGATTGGTATTGGAGGGGGTACTAGAACTTGGCCATTGCCTCTCTAGTTCTAACCCCAAATATTGGGTTGTGATGGAGGATATTGCATTGGTGGAGGAGATGGCCACTGGTTCCATGGTGAAGGAAATTGTGTTGAGGAAGGAGTAGGATACTACCATGGGTATTGTTGACTATTATAAACATTATTCCAAGGATAAAAAGAGGAAAAATATGAAGGTTGCGGCTGCCATGGTCTCTTTGATCCGATGAAATAAGAAGATTAAACATCCTCACTTGATTCTTGAAGTACCGCCTTCAGTCTGGGAAACTCAAGACATTGATTCGTAGAGTGCGCCAACTCATAGATGTTGCAGAGGCTGACACTCTTCAGTCCACATTCCCTTTCCAAATTTTTCTTTTTTCATCAGAGATAGAATATTGCTAAGGATACTTCAGCTTCTACTTGTGTTTTTTTTAATTGTACCAGAGTGATCTGGGCAGAGAGAGTGCTAACGAAGTCGGTTTTAAAATCTTCAAATAATTTCCAAATCTCCGCTCTGGTTACTCCTCCACTTATGGAATTTTGTATACAAAGTGAAGGATCCCGAACTGAAACTCTCCCCTTGACATATCCTCTTGAGCTACACAGGAAATGGTTCATTATCCTATCAAACATCTCTTGCGATATGTCTCATTTTCCTATTATGTTCAGATGCTCCAGAAAATCATCTCTTAAACCTCTTAGGAATATTGGCTTTAGAATTTCTGGATCTAAATTACTGAACTTAGACCTCTTTGAATTATAGTGAAAATGATCCAAATAATCTTCCAGGCTTTCCTCCTCCTACTGTGAAATTCTGAACATCTCGTCCTTCAAGTCCCTGGTTTGGCAGTAGTCCCGATACTTAAAGAGGAAGGCTTGTCTCATGTCATTCCAGAGTCGAATCGTTCCAGCACCCAATCTCATGAACCATCTTAATGCTGCTCCTTTCAGAGTAGCAGGGAATAATTTCAGCTTCCAGGCATCTGAAGTGTAGTCATAACCTCTACACAGCACATCGAATTCAAACTGAAAGGTATTAGGATCTTCAACAACCATCCCCTGAAAGGATGGTAGGGATGATCAAGGGATATTCTTCATAGGAGCCTCATCCCGTGTTAAAATAGATCAGAAAGAGGAGATAATTTTTCAGGAAGAAAAACATAGGTGTAACAACTGCCGCAGGAATGGTTTTGAGTTGTTACTGACTGTCTGACTGCACCCCGGAAAGGTGTTTTCACATTTAGATTTTTTTTTTCTTTTTATTTTGTTATATATATATATATATATTTAAACAGGTGCAACAACTGCCACAAAGGTGGTTTTCAACTGCTCCACTTATTGGAATTTCAATTTTTAAGGTTGCACAAGAGAATGTTCCCGTGCTGTCCAGGGGAAATTTTAGGGGCTAATATTCGGAGGTGGGCGAATTTTCCAAGATTTTTCCCAAACAAATATTTTCCAATTTCCATTTTTTTGAAAAATTCTTCGCCCAAATTTTATAGTATAAAATTATTTTACCCTAAAAATCACCAAAATTGTATATCCAATAATACAAAATAATTAGAAACCTAAATATTTTTATAAAAATATCATCACAAATTTTATAATCTACATATTGGGGACTAGTAAGATTCGCAAAGGTTTCAAAATTTAAGATAAAATTCCATCCTTAAAATTTACCCTGGTGTTGTCGTAACATGAAGATCAGAGTCCGCGACAATGTTGACAAATGATTCCTTCGAAGTGGGTTGATGATATAACCTTAGATGGTGCTCATTAACCAGTAACGACATCTTAGCATTTTCAATGGTGACCAATTTTATAGTCTCATTGTTAAAGACCGTATCCACTTTGTAAGGACCTAGCCATCTGGTGCAGAGCTTACCTTTGAAATATTTGAACCTTGAATCGTACAAAAGAGCCCAATCTCCTTTCTGGAAAATTTTCTTCTTAATAAGCCCATCATGCCATCTAGCACTTTGCTGCTAAGTGATCCATGTCTGTTGAATGGAAAATAGCCATTTCTCTTCCAACTCATTGAGATGGTTCAGTCTTTGAGTATGTGCTGTACTCAAATCCAGATCGACCTACAATGCTATTCTTAATGTCTTTATTTCAAATTCTATGGGGAATAAGGGATTCTTACCATACACCAGTTCATATGTTGAGAAGCCTATAATATTCCTCCATGTTGTCTTGTAAGCCCACAGTACCTCCGAAAGTTTCTCGGCCCAGTTTCTTCAGTGGTTGGCTATTGTCTTTGTTAAGATTCCCTCAATGACTTTATTGGTGCTTTCTACTTGACCATTTTCTTGTAGGTGATATGGTGTAGTAATTCTATGATGAATTCCATATTTTTCAACCAACTTCTTGATCAAATTAGATGTGAACTGAGGTCCCCCATCTGTCACTATTTCTCTGGGTATCCCGAAGCGAAAAAAAATATCTTGAAACAGGAAGTCTAAAGTATCCTTCTCTATTGCTCTAGTAAGTGCCTTTGCTTCAACCCATTTTGTGACATAATTGGTGTAGATCAATATGTATGCTTTTTTCTATGATGAAGGATTAATTGGCCCCACAAAGTCTGGGGCCCATTTCTCAAATGGTTCTATTACTATCTAAGGCTGTAAAAACATCTCATCTTATTTTAGAGGCTGGCCCATCCTTTGGCAGCTATCACATCCTTTCACAAACTTCTTGGTATCCTGGAATATAGTTGGCCAATAGTACCCTATTGAGAGTACTTTATGTCCTATCCTCTTGTCAGCGAAATTTCCTCCACAAGGTTCCTCATGACAAGCCTTCAAGATCTCAAATACCTCATCTTCTCTAACACATCACCTAATTTGAAAATCTGGCCCGGTGTGATAGAGATTGCCTTCTATCCAAGAGTAGGTAGAACTTTGTTGTATAATTCTCCTTCTTTCCTTGGAAGATAATTAGTGTGGGAATTTTCCTACAGCAAGGTAATTGGCTATATTTGCATACCATGGTGAGTGAGTAGAGATGGAAAAAAGATACTCATCTTGAAAAGAATCCTCAGTGGCAGTGCAGTCATCACTTATAGTTAATCTAGAAAGGAAATCAACAACTACATTAACTTTTGCTAGTTTATCTAAAATATTAATATCAAATTATTGTAACAGAAATAAATATCGTGTAAATCTACCATTAGTAACAGGTTTTTTCATTAAAAATCGAATTACAACATGGTCAGTGTGTACAAATACTTGATACTCAGTGATGTAGTGCCAAAATTTGTTTATAGCATGCACTACTACTAGGAATTCCTTCTCAATAACAGTGTGGTTGAGTTTTGGTGGATTAAATTTCTTGTTGATGTAATCAATGGCATAAGGTTTCTTCTCCTCCAGCTGCCCCAAAACAGTACCCACAGCCATGTCAGATGCATCTGTAGCAATATGAAACTGCAATTCCCAGTTTGGTCCTCGCAAAACAGGTGTTGTTGTTACACAATTCTTCATTTTTAAAAAGGATTGCTCATACTTCCCTGTCCACAAAAATTCCACATCTTTCATAAGTAATGAAAATAAAGGAGATGAAATATTTGAAAAATATTTATAAATATCGTATCATGCATGTCCCAGAAACTACGTACCTCTTTCAAAGTCTTAGGGGTCGGGATCTTTGAGATTACCTCAATTTTTGCAGGATCTACCTTGATTCCATCTGCTGAAATTAAATGTCCCAGCATAATTCCCTCAGTCATCATCAAGTGGCATTTCTCTGTGCTCATAGCAACATTAGTTTGTTCACAGCGTTCTAACAATTTTTCCAAGTTAGCGAATGTTGTCTCAAAGGCATCCCTGTAGGGTGTAAAATCATCCATAAATATTTCAAGACAGTCATTCAAGAGATCAGAAAAAATACCCAATATTTCCCTTTGAAAGTTTGTTGGTGCACTACAAAGGCCAAAGGGAAGGAATCTATATGCAAAAGTACCCCATGGACAAGTAAAGGTTGTCTTGTATTGGTCTTATGGGGCAATCTATATTTGATTATAGCCACTAAACCCATCTAGAAATGAAAATAATTTTTTTCCAGAAAGAGTGTCCAAGACCTTATCAATGAATGGTAAAGGAAAATGGTCCTTGTGAGTGGCCTTGTTAAGTTCTCTATAGTCAACACAGACTCTCCATTTTCCATTCTTCTTTGAAACTATGACAAGCAGAGACTCCCACTGACTGTCAGAAATGGGGTAGATGAAATTAGCATTAAGGAGTTTCCGCAATTCTTCTTTCACTATCTCCTTAAGTTCGGGGTTCATTCGACACTGAGGTTGTCTAACTAGTTTGAAATCATCTTTAAGGTAAATGAAGTGAGTGCATAGGCCAGGATGGATCCCTTTCATATCAGTATAGTCCCATGCAAATTCCTTTTTTTATTTCTATAACAGTTGTATCAACAATCTGTTTTGTTCAGCAGTCAAGTTAGGATTGATGTTTAAACATTTTCCAGGTTCAATTACAGTGGGACTGCTAATATTAAGTGGATTTGTTTTCAAATGTTCAATGATTGCATCATCTTCCTCACCTTCTTCTCCCAAATCTCTAATTGAGGCAACAGGGAGTGAATTACTAATAAAACCATTAATGATATCATCCTCTGTTTCATCCTTAAAGTACTATGCTTTTCCAAGCATGAGAATAGGTCAGATTCAGGTGAAAATTCATCCCACCACGGACTACTCGAATCCACATGAGGTTTTTCTAGGGGATAAAGGTTCAGGTTCTGAGTGGCCTATCCATCTGAGATCGCCATAGATCCAAACCTATATCCGATATATGTGTTTGCAGTGGCTAGCCACGGTCTTCCCAAGATTAAAGGATGACCCCCCAGGTTGGATTTGGTTTGTAAAATGAGAAATTCATCCGGATAATTCCAGGAAGCCACAGTGATAACCACATCTTCAATCACTCCCTCAAGCTTGACACGAGACCTATCTGCTAATTCAAGCACTATAGGTGTAGGTCTAAGTCCATGGAGTCCCAGAGAGATGAAGAGGTCTTTAGTCATAACATTAATAGCTTCCCCTAGATCAATCAAAGTATTGGTTATGGGATGATTTTCAATATGGATAGTCACTGTAGGGTTCCCCGAGTCATTATATTTAGTCAACAAGGGCTGATCAATCATGACTTTGGACAATTTTCCCATGAAATGGATAGTAGCAGGGTCTTTAGGTTTCCTTCTAGGTCTTTTGATGCATAGATCCCTTAATGTTTTAGCATAGATAGGGACTTATTTAAGGGCTTGTAACAGTGGAAACTGCACATAAAAAATTTGCAGATCCCTGAGGAATTTAGATTCAAGTTGTGAGGACAACCCAGTTTCAGCTAATCGTTTAGGGTATGGGGGGTTCTTAATGCTAACAGATGAGTCAACTATCAGATATGTACCAGCCTTACTTGGATTGGATGTTGTAGGAACATCAGACCCTCCTAAGCTCGCTGTTACAGATGTAATAGTAGGTGTTGTACCAGTTGTTACATGTGTAACAACTACCTCGGAATCATCCATATCCTTCCTAGGTGATTCACTTTCTTCGGTAATAATGGTGGTATGTTCAGATGTGGTTACTTTCCCTGATCAAAAACAAAACTCGTTAAGTCCGATAGGAGTAATAAGATACGTCTGGAGGGTAACCAGAGTATCCATGCTCTAGGCTAACTTATTATTTGGATTGGGGTTAGGTTGCATGTAACTGGGGTTGGACAGGGTGGAGATTTAATATGGCTGGGCAGCTGGAATTTGTCATGTTATTGATTGGTATTGGAGGGGGTACTGACCCACATATTATGTTTCCATTTTTACTCCCAAGGATTAAGGATGAGGAGGATGAACAGGGAGGAGATGGCCACTGGTTCCATGGTGAAGGAAATTGTGTTGAGGAAGGAGTAGGATACTGCCATGGGTATTGTTAACTATTATAAACATTATTCCAAGAATAAAAAGAGGAAAAATCTGAAGGCATACTTGTAGGTCGCGGATGCCATGGTCTCTTTGATCCGATGAAATAATAATATTGAACATCCTCGCTTGATTCTTGAAGTACCGCCTTCAGTCTGGGAAACTCAAGACACTGATTCGTAGAGTGCGCCAACTCACATATTTTGCACAGGCTGACACTATTCACTCCACATTCCCTTTCCAAATTTTTATGTTTTCATTGGGGATAGAATATTGCTAAGGCTGCTTCAGCTTCTGCTTGTGCTTTTTTGACTTGTATTAGATTGATCTGGGCAGAGAGAGTGCTAAGGAGGTCAGTTTTAAAATCCTCAAATAAGTTCCCAATCTCCACTCTGGTTACTCCTCCACTTGTGGACTTCTGTATCCGAAGTGAAGGATCCCGAACTGAAACTCTCCCCATGAAAGATCCTCTTGAGCTACACAGGAAAAGATTCATTATCTCATGAAACATCTCTTGCGATATGTCTCCTTGTCCTATTATGTTCAAATTCTCCAGACAATCATCTCTTAAACCTCTTAGAAATATTTTCTTTAGAATTTCTGGATCTAAATTATTGAACTTATACCTCTTTAAATTGTAGTGAAATCACTCCAGATAGTCTTCTAGGATTTCCTCCTCCTGCTGTGAAATTATGAAAATCTCGTCCTTCAAGTCCCTGGTTTGGCATTAGTTCTGATACTTAAAGAGAAAGGCCTCTCTCATGTCATTCTAGGGTCGAATCATGCCAACACCCAATCTGATGAACCATATTAATGCTGCTCCTTTCAGAGTAGTAGGGAATAATTTTAGTTTCTAGGCATCTGAAGTGTAGTCATAACCTCTACACAGCACATCAAATTCGAACAAAAAGGTATTAGAATATTCAATAGCCATCCCATGAAAGGATGGTAGGGATGATCAAGGAATATTCTTCATATGAGCCTCATCCCCCATGTATGATTCTTCCTGATGGGATGAACTAACCTTGGAGTGTACTGGAGATTGACAAATAGAAGGATCAGGCTTCTCTAGGACCCATTATTTAACAACACTACCAGCTTCCAATTGATGATCAAATGAATGTTTTTCCTCAGGTCCCTAATGCTCCCCACTGGTCTCTCCATGTCCTTCAATTCTCAGATCCTGATCAATGATTTTCCACTGCTATTTTGAATCTAGAGTTTTGATATCGGGAGTGAATATTCTATTTGAAGGATGGTGAGGTCCAGACACAGAAGACACCGATGATACAAGCCTTGATATGGTAGCTGCTTTATGTGGTCCTGTCTTCCTATTATCTCTGTATGACGTGGACTATTCCTTTTTTTCCCTTGAAATCAGATCTCCAAAGAATGTTTTCCTTCCCAAATTTACACTCTTCTTTTCCTTCTTACGAATTGTTTTTCCTGTAGTCATTAGGGTGGGGGGTGTTTGTAGATTTTGATGTTTTCCTACTAGCACACATGGGGCATATCTGTATCAATTCATCCTACAAGTGCTTCAGTTTCTACAGCAGTGAGCCCGCCCAAGTTTTTTAGAGTGATGCACGGGTTCTTACCTCTCGTCTTACCTCCCTACGACTGTATAGCTAAAGGCACACTAAAAAACCACCCAAAATTCAACTCCTAAGTGTCCCAGCAAGACATTGGTGAGCCCACTCAAGTTTTTTAGAGATATGTGTAGGTTCTTACCTCTCGTCTTACCACCCGGAAATTGTGTCACTGGAGACACTCTAAGAAAAAAAAACAAAATACTCAGAAATTAAACCTCCTAAGTGTCCTAGAAAGACATTGGTGAGCCCGCTCAAGTTTGTTAGAGCATTGTGTAGGTTTTTACCTCTCGTCATACTGCCCAGAAATTGTGTCACTGGAGACACTGTATGAAAACACATGAAAATTTCACTTCTAAGAAACAACTCTGATTGATTGGATCGTCATTGCCATCCCCAAAAACAGTGCCAAAATGTTGGGCTATATAAATCACTTTTAAATGACTAAACATCACACATTAATTATCAATCTAGGGACGTATTTTTATTCCAATGACAGTTGCACTGTCTAGGCCAATACACCAACCAGAAGCAATTCCAAAGAAAAGAAATCGCTGCTGAAATAAATGATGGAAGTAAATCACTCATGCAGAAATAAAAGGATCAACAAGATTAGAATCACACTTCAATTAATCTGTCTATATCGCCACACAACAAGTACCCAACTAGTGTATCTAATATCATATGTGTAATATCATATAAAATATCGAAATCAAAGCGGATATATTCTTAGCTAAACAACAGCAACAACACTTTATTGATACATAAACTGAAATAAAATTACATACACACAACTAATTTAATCACTGCAATCCTTGCTAATAAGGAGGGCCCTTCCTCCCTAACTGGGCGTAGGTAGAGGAAGAACTTAACGAAAACTAAATAGAATAATGCATGTAACAACAATAACAAGATAATCTATATTAATCTGAACACAATTACAGAGCCAAAATAATGTTGTTCTCCGCTAACCTTTCGACCTCTAGGGCTGAGAACTATATAGTGGTTACATCAGAAAATTAAGGGATAGATCAGTCATGAGAACCTTATGATTCTCATGCTAATTGAAATAGAGAAAATATAGTTATAACCACTCCCTAATAAATTTCTGACTAGAAAATAAAATATTACAATCAAAACCGCCCTTAGGCTGTTATCCCAAAATACAATGCTAGACAAATTCTACAGCTATCGTAATATAATCACAGTTGTAGTGTAACAGGTAGAGGATAGATCAGCAACAAGTGTTGACGGGATCAGTAAATGGCACAATTGTATCAACGGTTCACCAAAAAGTCTGTAACAGCAGAGTGTAACAATAGTTTTCTAGCGGGTCTGTAACAGCAAGGTGTAACAGCATCACTTTGCTATAACAACACCCTCTTAACTACTTCTATGAACTTCGTTCTCAGGATCTTTGGTGCTATAAGTGATATCTGAAAAGAAAACACAAATACCATCGATCTTCTCCAAACATTCACCATAAATTAGTCATAAAAAGGTACGATATATCATAATAATTGGTGAATTGGAAAAGTAATAAAAACAAGGTGAAACAACACAAGTTAGGGTAGAAAGGTAGGAGAAAGAGGAAAAGATACTTCCATTGGTTATAGTTAAGAGGAAAAATAGGGAAGAAAAAGGTAGGAAAAGTGTACAAAACTGGCACCCAATAGGGACCCTGTTCCAACAAGGCTCCTACCTCAACCAGCTCCAACTGGAAATCAATCAAACTACAACTTGAAAGGAAGCACCAATTTCCATGTATTTTCTGTAGTCTACAACCCACAAGAGGCTCCTAACTCAAATTCTGCAAGCTACAACTTTCAAGGAAGCGCCAACTCCCATAAATGTTCTCTAGGCTCCTACCTCAACTTATGCAAGCTACAAATTGCAAGGAAGTACCAACTCCCATAAATTTTTTGTAGTCTAAAATCTACAAGAGGCTCCTACCTCACCCAGCTCCAACTAGAAATTTATCAAGCTACAACTTGAAAGGAGACTACAATCCCCTCAATCAAAATGAAACTAAAATGACAATTTAATTGGATATCAACTCTCTTATTCTCCTTATCCATTGTTGCCTCTTTAGCCTTCATATCTACCTCATACAACTCCTGATATGCACAACATCTCTATCAACCCTCTATTATTCTTCCACTCTCCAACCTTCTACAGCTCTCTTACATTCTTCTGTTGTCTCCCATTATACAACTTTCTAACCTTTTTATCCACACCGATATTACATCTCTTATATAGATAACTCCTTGATTGTTTTCATTCTACAGGGAATATTAAGTGAACGGGCCTAACCCCATGCCTTCCACCCATTTGATTACTCATTCTTCAGTTTAGTTTATTACATCAGAAATAATCATTACAGAACTCATGGAGATTTTCCTATGCATACGGAGACTTTACTTTGCATCACAAACAATATAAAATAATCAATGAATTTACATTTATAGTTACAACAAGCATATTTCACTCAGCCCTTTTAGCTCTTGGCTCATTGTGCATTTTTCCTTTCTGTTGTTGTCACTGTCTTTTCTATTTTTGCAGTTATATCATAACAGTTCTACATAAAAAAAAAATTCCCAACTCAACCCAACTGGCATGTTTCCAACAGTTCCACCATATCTCCTTTTGTCCGACTCTGCCTCTTCTACTCGTGCCCACAGCGTTCAGCCTTCACCTTTGTCTCAACACCGGAATCTACCCAGAGTGTTGCTGAGCCTAACTCGACCCATGGTGTCTATATCCTTATTACCGTGACATTCAACTTACTCTGCCCTTTTCTCAGTGCTTGGTCCCTTACCCGATCCTTTCTTCCCGCGTTCAGACTTTCTTCCATTATGAAGGTGTAACTGCTTTACTATTTGCACATAGTGTCGGGTCTTATTCTACCCAAGTCCTTCTGTTGCGTTCAACCTTTTTTTACATTATAATCATCCTTTTCTCTCCGATGTGATTTAACAAAGGGAAAACCCATACTCTCGGACTTGAAATCCTTTAGGCTTCAGCGTTGACCTGCATCGTGTCCCCTTCATTATCGCACTTCACACTTTGGAATTCTCATGTGTTTCTTGTTATTCATATCTCTTCCAAACCCCAATGTGATTTCTCAAAGGGAAAAATTATACCTCCAGATTTGAAATCCTTTATAATTTTTCTTTGAAACTACATCGCATCTGGTACTCTTATCACACTTCGACATTTTAACATGATTATTGAGCGCTTATCCTCCTGAGCTTGTGATGTGCGATATGCGATTGGGTCCCATAGCCAGACTCCAATTCCTTTAGATTTTAGCTTTGAACTATATAACATCCTCTCCTCATACCGAATCTCAAAATTCTTGGTGGTTCTGCGTTATATTCACCGCTTCCAGCTCCGATGCAATTTAACTCTGAAACTGCATCGCATCCACCCCTTATCGCATGTTGCAAGATTTATCTCATAGCACTAACAAGGTTCCTCTTACATATGCGATATGCAATCACATCGCATCGTAAACCCCACTTTTTATCGCATCGAAAATTAAAACAATTAACTTGCACTAACTTAACATATAAATATAAAAATCGTTGATAGTGATGTGTGCTAACAATCTTATGGCCAAATGCGATATAATATATATCGTCCTTTCTCCTAATTTATGTTCGCAATATGATCTCGATCGTTAATCGACAATTCACTCTGTGGCATGACCTTGTTCTTCCATCCTCCACTTCAATACTAGATTTGATCTTAACCATCCATCTCTCAACCTTTATTTCTGTGATAAGATTCTGACTGTCCCTCTCAACATGCATATTAATATTTATTTGCGATTTTTGGGGTCAGGTCCACATCATATGCTACGTCACTTGCCACGTCATCTTCCACATCATTGCCACGTCACTACCACGTCATCGCCACGTCATCTTGCCACGTCATCTCCCATATTTCGCAAGTTTTGTGTCTATGTTGTTTTGTGATACTCCTTCCATTGTGATTTGTGATATGCGATCATGCCTTCTGTTGTGATTGTGATTTGTGATATCTCCACCAAAAATTGTTTTGAACATGCTTTTCTAGAAATTTACCTGACTCTACCCGCAAAACTGCATGTGCTGCATGCTCCTTTGTGCATTTTTTTGAACACAAACTAGCTCAACTTGACCCGCGCATTCACGAATTTCTCCATTTTATAAGCGCGTTCATTACTTTTCTTAGCACGTTCACGAATCTACCCACTCGTGCATGACTCAACCCGGCACGTTCACGACTTGATTCAATACGTTCACGACTTGACCCAAGCTATATGTCTTTGCTGCGTTTGCTGCCTTTGCTCATTTGCTGCCTTTTCTTCTTTGCTGCCTTTTCTTCCTTTGCTCCTTGATAAAGATTCTAATGTTGCTCCTCTTCCTCTTTTATTCTCCTCCACTATACTTTTTCCTTCTTTGCCTTATAGCTCCTTTATACTCGAGCTGATCCTGACCTACTCCTTTGTTCTCAATGATAATTCAGGTGCTACTCCTTTTTGTTCCTTTTCCATCAATTACAATATTTCCAATAGTATTCCCCTTTGGCATTGATGGCAACACTTCGTCCCCCTTTCATTCTGAGAAGTTTCTATCTTTCTCTGCTTTATTTTCCTCCCACTTTGACATCAATGGAAAAGGGTTACACCTTTTTCCAATGTATTTTCCATCATTGCCTTACTAGAGTTCTGCATAAGCGTTCTTCATTCTGTCCACATACCTGGTTGGAACTCCTACTCCATTTGATGTATAAGAATTTTTGGGAGAACACTTTGGGAGTCATTGAACTTGTATGTATATACACATGAAGCTGATACCATCCCAAAGCATAAAATCCTTGCACTTGTATAATGCTGAAAGTGATGATAAGGACACTCCATAGAAAAAATTGTACTAGACTTATATAATAAAAAATGCATCACTGGAATAATACTAAAATACTAAGAATTCTCCATACGATATATAAAGTCTGCTCCAAATATACTTTATTCTATACAATGATCTTCATCTGAGATACATATCTATTGAGGAAGATTGTAGATGGAATATGTATTCTTCTGCAATACACATATGAATTACACATCTGTTCAAATATGATGATGCCAATATATCTTTTGCAGCCATAGTTTACCTTTACTACCATATTACACAATGATTTCATTGCAGATTCAAGGATGTCTTTGCACAAAACTTGGTTCATAGGCTAGCCACTCATACTTTCTCTATAAGGGATTCTCAAATTCACCCACATACCATTGTTACATAACTTTTAGGTGTAACACATGCTTAAGTAAGACTAATGGTTAGAGCTTGATATATCTTATTTATGCGATATACTTATGCCAAAAGTGTCTATGCATCCAAGGCCGTGAGATAATATGATACCCATTGATAATCCATGCAGTAATTTCACTTCGGCTAGCACAAATTGCCATAGTTACGATACCCTTCATACTCTCAAATATTTTCATTGAGCTCTCCAGTGTTCTCAACAACAATAAACAATATACAAAATCTAATTATGGCATCATTAAACTTTTGTACTAGTGGAGATGTAGGATCAATCAATTGTTTTATCACAATGCGTTTCAGGAAGACCTTTTCAATTTACTTAATCGAAGTCTCAAAGACAGACTCTTCACATTTTTATCATTCATTTATCTACTTACCTCCAAAACAAAACATGCCCAACTTCAACGCAAGCTCATCACATCAGCAATGCTTGCTCCAATACCAACGCTTCTGTAATAATAATGCTTGGGTGCTTCCTAGAGTAGCTCCTCTTTTATTTCAGTATAAGCATCCTTTATTTAGTTATTTTGTTATTAAATGAATATGTGCCACAAACTGATGCTATCACAACTCATGAGAATGCTGGAAGGCATGTCACCATATAATTTTTTGTTCTTTTGTCCCTTGTTGCTTGATGAAACTTTGAGGAAGAGTGTAGTTCTATCCAAGAATAAATTTTTCTTCAGTGTTCAATATAATACTTCAAATGAAAATAGGATAGTGATCTTTTGACACTTTTAATGACCTTTCCATGCTTTAATAATGTAGCTCTACATTCTCTAGCATTTATAGTCAGAAGATACTTTTCAATAATCAGAGAAACAAGAGCTTAATCCACATATACGATAATGATGACAACACAGGGAATACTACCTTGATGTATTTCTGCCATAATACTCCGATCCTGTGGACCTATACCGTACTAGTGCTCCACTAACAACAGTTGGTATTCTACTGATAGGAAGCATGCTTGCTTCAAATACCAATTGATGAATGATGTAATGATATACTGCTAATAAACATTTCTCTTATTCATCCTTCTTAAAAACATTTTGTTTCATTATTAACACTTGCAGAGAGACATACATTGTAATAATCCTCTGTAGATCATTACCAGCTCCATAGCTCTAGCTCTTTTGTGACAAATTTTATGGGATGCACTCCCCCTTAGAAGTTGCTTCTTGTCTAACCCTGGCTGGATATTTGCATTTCTTCCTGGAGCAGCTCCCCCTAAGCCTATGATGGATTCATAATGCCATTAAAGTAACAGACTCCCCCTTTTTCTTCTTCTTCCATACTTTGTTGGGGTTCCTCATAATGTCTGCATCTCCTTTTGATTCACAGTTTGGTCTGATATGATTTGGCTTCATCATATGTCTGGAGTTCTTTAATGTATATGGTAGCCTACATTCTTTTGCTTTGTGTCCAAGCTTTTGGCATACATAACATCTTATTTTACCTACTTTCATTTGAGCTTATGTATAGAATTTTGTGGTCCTCTTTTAAAATAGTTTATATTTAACATATTTATGTCCAAATTCATTGCATGAATAACAATAGCCTTGGAAATTATTTTTGTAACTCGTGAAAGGTTTTCCTCTCCATTTGTTTTCTTGAGGTAGTATTTTCATTTTTTGGGTATTTTTCTAATTAAAATTGAGTTGCCTAGTCTTACATTGAGCTGCTACATGTCTATAGTCATTGCATGAATAATAGTAGCCATGGAACTGATTTGTGTACCTGGTGAAAGCTTGTCCTTTCCGTCTTCTTGCTTGAGGAATCCCTCTTATTGGCAGAGAAAAAATTGTACCAAACTTATATAATCAGCAATGCATCATTGGAATAATACTAAAATAATGAGAATGCTCCATACGATATATAAATTATGCTCCAAATATACTTTAGTCTATATTATAATCTTCATCTGAGATACATATCTATTGAGGAAGATTGTAGATGGAATATGTCTTCTTCTGCAATACACATCCGTAGTACACGTTTGTTCAAACATGATGATACCAATATATCATTTTCAGCTAGGTTTACCTTTACTACCAGATTACACACTGATTTCATCGTCGATTCAAGGATGTATTTGCACAAAACTTGGTTCATAGGCCAGCTGCTCATACTTTCTTTATAAGGGATTCTCAAATTCACCCACATACCACTGTTACATAAATTTTAGGTGTAACACATGCTTAAGGAAGACTAATGGTTAGAGCATGATATATCTAATATTTGCGGTATACTTATGCCAAAAGTGTCCATGCATCCAAGGCCATGAGATAATAAGATACCCATTGATAATCCATGCGGTAATTTCACTTCGGCTAGCACAGACAACCATAGTTACGATACCCTTCATACTCTCAACTATTTTCATTGAGCTCTCCATTGTTATCAACAAAAACCAACAATATACATAATCTAATTCTGGCATCATTAACCTTTTGTGCTATTGGAGATGCAGGATCGATCAATTGTTTTATCACAATGCGTTTCAGGAAGAACTTTTCAACTTACTTAATCAAAGTCTCAAAGATATATTGTTCATAGTTTTATCATTCATTTATCTACTAACCTCCAAAACAAAACATGCCCAACTTCAACGCAAGCTCAGCACATCAGTAATGCTTGCTCCAATACCAACATTGCTCCAATAATAATGCTTGGGTGCTTCCTAAAGTAGCTCCTCTTTGAGTTTAGTATAAGCATCCTTCACTCAGTTATTTTTTTATTAAATGAATATACGCCACAAACTGGTGCTATCACAACTCATGAGAGTGTTGGAAGGCATGTCAACATAGAATGTTTTGTTCTTTTTTCCCTTGCTACTTAATGAAACTTTGAGAAAGATTATATGTCTATGAAGGAATAAATTTTGCTTCAATGTTCAATATAATTCTTCAAATGAAAATAGGATAATGATCTTTTGGCACTTTTAATGACCTTTCCATGCTTTAATAATGCAGCTCGACATTCTCCAACATTTACAATCAAAAGATACTTTGCAATAATCAGAGAAACCTGAGCTTAATCCACATATATGATAATGATGACAACAAAGGGAATAATACCTTGATGTACTTCTGCCATAATACTCCGATCCTAGGAACCTGTACTATACAACTGCTCCACTAATAACACTTGTTATTCTACTGATAGGAAGGTTTCTTGCTTCAAATACCAATTGATGAATGATGTAATGATATAATGATAATAAGAATTTCTCTTATTCATCCATCTTAAGAATATTTTGTTTCATTATTAACACTTGTAGAGAGACATATAGTGTAATAATCCTCTGTAGATATTTACCAACTCCATAGATCTAGCTCTTCTGTGACAACTTTTACGGGCTGCTCTCCCCCTAAGAAGTTGCTTCTTGTCTAACTGTGGCTGGATCTCTACATTACTTCCTAGAGTAGCTCCCCCTAAGCCTATGATGGATTCATAATGTCATTAAAGTAATAGACTCCCCCTTTTTCTTCCTCTTCCATACTTTTTTGGGGTTCCTCATAATGTATACATCTCCTTTTGATTCACAGTTTGGTCTGATATGATGTGGCTCCATCATCTATCTGGATTTCTTTAATGTATATGGTATTTTACAATATTTTTCTTTGTGTCCAAGCTTGTGGCATACATAACATCTTATTTTACCTAGGTACATTTGAGCTGATGTATAGAATTTTGTGCTCCTTTTTAACATAGTTTACATTCAACAGATTTATGTTAAAATTCATTGCATGAATAATAATAGCCTTGGAAATTATTTGTGTACATGGTGAAAGGTTTTCCTCTCCATTTTTTTGCTTGAGGTATTCTTTTCATTTGTTGTGTCTTTTGCTGATTAAAATTGGGTTTCCTAGTATTACATTCAGCTACTACATGTCCATAGTCATTGCATGAATAATAGTAGCCATGGAACTGATTTGTGTATCTGGTGAAACCTTGTCCTTTCCATTTTCTTGCTTAAGGAATTCCTCTTATTGGTTGCATCTTTTGCTGGCTAGACTAGATTTTATTTGTCTTACAGTATGCTAAAATATGTCCAGGTTTGTGGCAGAAAAATCACGTGATACTTCTCACAGGAGGAAGGAACCTCCTTTGACATCTTCCGAATTTGTTCAGTTCATCCTTAGGAGCATATGAACCTTTTGCAATCGACTATTTCTTAATTTCTTTCTTTGTCACTTGAGGTTGCTACTTTTTTCTATCTGCTTCATTACCCATCATGGTCTTGATAGATTCTAACTCTTTGGATCTCCTTTGGGTTGCTTCATCATCTATTTCCATGTCTGCCTTCTCAGAGTTATACATGGAGGTAATCTCGTCTTCGAGCTGCTTACACAACCTGCTCCTTTCTTCTATCAATATTCTAGCTGCAATAATCTCATATTGCTGAGAGTTATCTTTTTCTTTTACAACTTTCACAAAAGTGATATCCTTGTTATCTTCAACCTTGGACTTATTTTTTTCTCCTTCATAGCCTATCCTGGCCTTTATAAGAGGATATCTCTAAGCATTTAGTATTTTTTCCAATAGTTTAGAGCTTTTCATTTGTGAAATATTTGTTGAGTCTCAAAAGTGTTTTCCATATTCATACATATTTCCATTATTTCATAATCATTTAGCTCTTATTTCATAAGCCATATGACCTAAAACCCTACATCAAGTAACCATTTTCATAAATATATGGGTTAGGATCCTTGTTTTCCAAAGTTATTTATTTTATGTATTTAAAGTGAATTTATGATTAGAAACTAGAAAATTTACATAGTTTCATATATCTATATATGTGTTATGAGTTTTGTGACATGTGTAGGTCAAAAAGGAGACTTCTAGAAGACCCTTATGTGGCACTCTAAGGACAAATTCGAATTTGGTTGGAGAAGATCATGGGATCAAGAGGATATGTGTCTCACTTCCTTGTTGTATTGAAACTCTAAGAGGATATGTGTCTCATTTCTTAAGTTGTGTTGAAACTCTAGAAAGACATGTGTCTTATCATTTCCTATTTTGATTGTAACTCTAGAGATGGAGGGAGAGATTCATGGACTCCCATTAATGAGATAACTCCTCATATTTTGTATAAATAGGAGAAGCTTTCTCCTATCATGGGTAATGAAAAAGTAGTGAAATAGGAGAAGGAGAGAAAAGGAATAGAGAGTCTTTTGTAACAAAGCTTAAGATGGAATGGGATGTAGATTTGTGATTTTTTCAATAAATAAGTTCTTTGATGCTGTTTTGATTACATCTTCAAGGAGCTAAGGATTACACCAAATTGGTAGCAGAGGGCCCCTACTATCCAAGGAGGCTTTTGCATGTTTTCTAGATAAGTTGTTTTCAATTTTGTTTTGTCATATTTCCTTACTTAGATTTCTTTCTGAAATCATAGCTTTTAGCATTATTTTTCTTGTCATTTGTTTAGATAAAGAATCCTCATGATATTGTAGTTAGTATCTTTCTCAAGCTCTTCCAAAACATCTTTATTAAATGAATGGGATTCAATTGTGATATTTTGAGTTATTAGCATTTCATTTTCTGTTATTTAGTTTTTAGTGTTTACATTATATTTCTTTAGGCAGAGTCAATAAGAGGGCCAGAAGCTTCTGGTTTCATCCTTTCTAGTAAAGGTGAAATAACTAGTAAAAGCCCCTATTGTCAATCTCTGTATAAGAAATATTTTGCTCACACAATTTTAGATCAGATTCCTCATTATACTGTAATTAATCTCTTTCACAAGCTCTTCCAATAAACCTTTAATTCACGAATGGGACTAAGTTGTAGTATTGTGAGTTATTGATTGTTTTGCTTCATAGAAGATCCTTATCACATTATGATTAATCTCTTTCAAAAAGCTCTTCCAATAAACCTTTAACTCGTGAATGAGATTTAGTTGTAATGTTATAAGTTGTTTCAGCATTTCATAGGAGATCCTTACTACATTATAGTAATCTTTTTCTCAAGCTCTTCCAACAAACCTTTATCAAATGAATGAGATTTCACTATAATGTTTTAAGTTATTGCAATTAGATTAAAAGATCCTCATTATCTTACAACCATTCTTTTTCTTAAAAGCTCTTCCAACATATCAATATTAGATGAAAGAGATTTGGTTGTATTATGTTGAGTTAATTAGCATTTTTTCAATTAGATTAAAATATCCTCATTATCTTACAACCATTCTTTTTCTTAAAAGCTCTTCCAACATATCAATATTAGATGAAGGAGATTTTGTTGTATTATGTTGAGTTACATTTCATGTTCATTTGCAAGCTAGGATATCCATGGATTAGAATGTTCTGTTTTTCATCATTTTCCTAATTAGAGATAGAATTTACAATTACACTCTGTTTTGAGTCTAAGGTTTCTTTTTATTTTCTTTTTGACATAGATTTGATTTCATCTGTTGAACATAGAGTAGCATACTAATTACTAAAAAGACAAAACCCCCAAAAACATCAATAAAACATCAAAACGACGAAGTAAGAAGTAGGTTTCTTAAGCACATATAGTGCACCACACTTCATCAGTTTACTAGCCCTGGTTGATAATTTATGTTAGCAATTTAGGACGCTAAATTGACTACACAATATTCATAATTAATTCCCTTTGGGCCTTTTCAGATTTCTTCCTTAGGCTTACCACTTCTTCCATCTTTTCATGCTCCTGATTTTTCTCCTTTATTTCCCTTTCTAGAATATCCTCTATTTTCCTTGATTCTTCTAGTTCAACTTTCAATTTAATAAAATATTCAGAGTTTGTTTCTTCGTTAACATATTTCAAAATTTAATATTGTATATCTCTCTCCTTGAGCTGGTTAGTAATCATTCTTCCTAAACTCCTTGCTTCTTCAAGTTGTGCCTTCAGGCCAACAATTTCTTCCTTATCTTCATATTATCTCTCATCACATATTTGCACCAGTGTCTTAAGGTATTTTTTTTCATTCTTCAATCTTTCTATTTTATTCAAGGTTGTGTCAAGTTTGGATTTTTCTTCAACTGCAATTTCTTCATGGTAATCACATCCATTCACCCTAACAAGTATCTCATTTGATTGACCTTTTTCCTTTTGAAAGGAATTTTTCTTCTTCTTCTTGTTTATCTTCTCCTTCTTGATAATGCAACCACTAGTGTCTCCTTCATGCATGAGATGCAATCTATTACAGATTCCTTTTGCAGAAGTTAAATCCATTATTGAATCATGATCCTTGTTATGAAGACTGTTATATATCACACATTTTTCCTTGGCATTCCATTGTTGTTCTTGCAAAGAGGGAGAGTTTGTGCAGTAACCATCACATACAAGCTTCCATACCTCAGGTTCATAAGCCATTAAATCTGTTTTAACCTTATCTCTCCATTCGGGAAAGTTTCTTGTACTTAAAATGGGTACATTTTGATAGTCCATGACACAACCATATCTCCTTCAAGCTATTAGGCTTACACCAAAGAAACCTTCTCTGATACCAATTGATGAACCCTTAGCTAAACTGAGAGGGGGGGGAGGTGAATCATTTTAGTACATTCATGTTCATTAATACTCTTTTCATTCAGCTCATTAACTATTTCATTTTATAAGTAGCTTAATGCATAATGAATCATCAAACTAAATGTGTGTACAACAAGTAATTAAGCAAAATAATACATCACATCAACACATAATCGTCAAGCACATAAACAACATATATAAGTGGAAACACATACGGGAGAAAACCACATCTTATTATTGTTGTGATGAAAAGGCAAGATCCAACTCCCTCTCACCACTGATTTTATGTAGGCTCCAACCTACAAGATGCTACTTCTAGAAATTCTACAAGCTACAACTTGCAAGGAAGATCCAACCCCACATATATTTTTTGCAGGCTACAACCCACAGGAGGTTGCTACCTCAACCAGCTCCAATTGTACATCAATCAAGCTACAAACTGAAATAGAAGCACCAAATCCCATGTATTTTTTGCAGACTATAACCCACAGGGGGCTCCTACCTCAAATTATACAAGCTACAACTTGCATGGAAGCACCAAATCCCATAAATTTTATGCAAGCTACAACCTACAGGAGGCTCCTACCTTAACTTCTTCAAGCTACAACTTGCAAGGAAGCACCAACTCCCATAAATTTTCTGCAGGCTACAACCTACAGGAGGCTCCTACCTCACCCAACTCCAACTTGAAATTTATCAATGTACAACTTGAAATGAGACGACAATCCCCTCACTCAACATGAAACTAAAATGCTTATTTACCTGGATATCAGCTCTATTATACTCCTTCTCCATTGTTGCCTCTTCAGCCTTCATATCTACTTCATATCAGCTCCTGATATGCACATCATCTCTATTAACCCTCTCTTATTCTTCCACTCTCCAACCTTCTCCAACTCTCTTACATTCTTACGTTGTCTCCCATTCTGCAGCTTTCTAACCTTTTTATCCACACTGATATTACATCTCTTATACAGATAACTCCCTGACTTTTTTCATTCTACAGGGAATACGAAGTGAACAGGCCTGACCCTATGCCGTCCACCCATTTGATTCCTCATTCTTTAGTTCAGGTTATTAAATAAAAAATAATCATTACAACACTCATGGATTTTTGTATATGCCTATGGAGACTTGCCTTTGCATCACAAACAATATAAAATAATCAATGAA
Organism: Pinus albicaulis; assembly: GCA_034641835.2. Taxonomy (NCBI): domain Eukaryota; kingdom Viridiplantae; phylum Streptophyta; class Pinopsida; order Pinales; family Pinaceae; genus Pinus; species Pinus albicaulis. The sequence goes on from CM076576.1 coordinate 341,427,121, forward strand.
TTTACATTTACAGTTACAACATGTATATTTCACTCAGCCCTTTCAACTCTTGGCTTGTTGTGAATTTTTCCTTTCCATTGTTGTCACTTCCTTTTCTGTTTCTGTAGTTATATCATGCCCCGGATTAATGCATGGCGTTGTGAAGTATCTTGTCATGGATATTGAGGCTGATATAAAAAGGAGGTACCACCCCTTCCTGAAACTTACCTTCTGTCTTGGGGCCAAATAGAAGGGCTAGTTGATCATCACTCAGATTGACACTATCACTATTTTCTCCTATATTTAAGGCTCTCAAAATTTGGCCTTTATATACGTCTAGAGTGGCCAGCTCGGAGAGTGGGACAGAGATTTTAATTTTTGCGATCTCACTTTCCAAATTGAAGAGGGATTGACTCTTTTTGATACTCAACTCTGTTTTGTTAGCCACTATTTTAGTGGATGAATCAGTGTGTTGATTCTCACTATGTACAGTTTTTGTAGTAGTTTTATCAGGAACACCAGCTGTAGTGCTAGTGCTGCTAGTTGGTTGACTTTGTTTATCAGGGACTTGGTTGTCTTTTCCTTTGTTCTTCCAAGAAATTTCAGCTGCTGATTTTCTATTTTCAGTAGTTGTTTTAGGAGTTTTCTCAGGCCTTTTCTTAATGGTAATCTCAGAAGCTTTTGGTTTGGAATTGTCTAAGCTCTTTTTGCTTCTAAGCTCATATTGTTTTCTGACCTGCATGATGGCATTTTCAAAACCTAGCTTGTAATCCTTAGATTCCAATCTTTCCTCATCCTAATATGAGGGTGCTCAGTGCTGATCTTCTTCTGTGGAATAGTTGTGGATTGAGTTTTCTATTTCAAACATGTTTATTGTGGTTCCCTCAGACTCTTCTATGATTCCCTCATTTTCATCAAGAAATTTCTCTTGAAATGGGGGAATAACTTGCTGATCTGCGTCTCTTTGTTTGTTGGGAGTGGTATTGTTTCTCCTAAAGTTCTAGTTATGATTTTGATTTATGTTTTTGTTACTGACTGTCACAACCATTTTTTCCATCATTTGTTATATTTTTTCCACGTTTTTAGATAGACGGTCGTAATTGGGATCAGATGTGGAAGCTACGGTGTCATATCTATATGTTACCCTTTTCTCAGCCCTCATTATGGCCTTCTTCTCAATCAGGTTAGCCTCAACACTCACTGCTCCCTTTTGCATATCTTCCAGTGTGTTGTAATCTCTCTCCCTAAGCTGGTAGGCCATATCGGCATCAAATCCTTCGGGATATTTCACTAGAGCCATACCTTTGGGAGGTTTCACGTGTGGAGGAAGAGCGTTATAAATGCTGTTGAACCTTGTAGAGTAGTCATGAACACTCTCTCCTACGTTTCTTTTAAGATTCTTGTATTCTGCTAAGATTTGGAGAGGGTTGGTCTTGACTTCCCATTTGTTTATGAAGGTCTGATATAAGGAGGGAATATCATGGATGGTATTAGGAGGCAGGATTTTAAACCATTTCTTCACATCACCTCCTAAACTCTGGGCAAAAATTCTCATTTTGACTGTCTCATCGTCTATCTCCATATAGTCAAAGGAATCTTCCATCCTATCTACATGGTGCTGAGCTGTAGTGGAATCTTGCAGTGAAATGTGGGATCTTTGATTGATAATCATTGGGTAAGGGCACTAGAGGCTGAGGTAACACCAGAGGTGCATACCAGGCTGCCATGATGATGTTCTGAGGAGGTAAAGGGTTGGCTTGAGCAGTTGGTATGTGGATGATAGGGATACTAGGACCAGAAGTAGTCTGTTGAGATGATTTAGGATGGCAGAGCCCCAAATTTTGAATGAAATGAAAATCAGGAGGTGTATATAGGGGAGTCTCTCTATCCTTAATGTGCTGACCACTATGAGAAGGTGAACTAGGAAGCTCAAGGCCTGGCTGGTCTAGATTACTAAATGACCTAGTCCTCGGTAAACTGCTTGATAGGTCTAGGTATAAATGAATGTCTGGTAGAGATGTAAAGTCTTCTGGTGCAGAGATAGCTCTATGGATGTGCCTAGAAATAGTTGGTTCTCTGGGTGTAGGATATTTCCTGAGTATGCTCTCGGGGTTGTCAACTATTTCATGTGGGTTTGGGTCGGGATAAGCTCTTGTGTGAATGGTTCTTGAAGCCAGAATGTTGCCCTCGAACAAAGCAGCTTAGCCCTACTTGTTACTTCTAATATGGCTGATGTTGTTATGGAGGTTGGTCTCCCAGTGGAGTCTTATGTAAAATAAGATAATCAGCAGGCCTACTGATCACCAGTCGAGTCTTTAGTCATTAAGGAACTATGGAGTCGCCAAGTGGAAAGTTTAGAATGTTTCAAGAATGGTATACTGTCCACCATAGTGATTAACCACCAAAATAACCAGAGATTTTGGTTTTATGAGATCTTAAGGATGTATAATATGAAAACACTCAGATATTCCCCAACAGAGTTGCCATTATGTTGGGGTTCCCATGTTTTGGCAAGTTTGGCAATACCAAAAGATGAGACAACATCAGAACCAATTTAGACCTTAGGATCTATCCCTCCTGGGTCCGGAGAGGGATCTCTCTATATAGGCAAAGGTTTTAAGTCTTTGAAGCTCTGTGTTAGAATATTAGGCTAGTTATTGGTGCGGGTTTGTTTTTTTTATTTTTTTTTGTTTGGTTGTTTGGAAACAGGAACAAAGGGTTCACTATGAAACAAGGTTGAATAAAGAGGATTCTAGACAGAGGAGAGATGATTTCAGAGAATACTCAAGACCATTGGGCAATGGAGTCAGGAAAGGGTTTACTTGCTATTCAATATGTAGGCTTTCAGTTAGGCTAGTAATCTAAAGCATTGGATCTTAAAGATGATAGCGTGATATGAAATGGTGAAAAGAAGGTGAAAGGCAAGGAAACCTCCAAGGTGACCGCTTAGGAATCAGGTCCAGGGACAGGACATGCCATTAGACACCTGTGACCCGACTCCTAAAAGGTAAACTCTTCAGACAAAGGGAACATTAAAGATTTAAACACAAAGGTGAAAAACTGAGATCAGAGAGAGACTTTGAACTCTCAATGCTTTTGCATCCAGCTTAAGGGAACTTAGAAAGGTTCAATTAATTGAAAAGGACCCTAGTGAGACAGAGACAGAGTTCTAAACTCCCGGTATCCCAATTCATTCAATTAAAGCCTAACAAGAACATCTAAGGACAGATTCATTAATTCATACATCAGCTAGCAGTAAATATTAGCTACTACACTAGTTAAATTAGCTTGAATCAATCCTTAGATAACACATACAGCAGAAAACATTGAAGTCAGGGAGAGCAGAAACATAGGGTACCAATCAAGGGTAAATCCTATGCCAGATTTCTGATGTGTGCCAGAAGAAATGAAATGTGATGAAATACAAAGGAAAACAAGGAAAAATATAGAAAAACATCACCGCTGCTTTAAATTAGGATCCGAAGAAATGTGCTTGTCATATTAAAGAGCAATACCAGTTATGTACAACATTGCCAACAGCTTGACATTCAGTCTGAGAACATCTTCCTCAGCCTATCTTACAAATTTACACAGGGAACTATATCTCAAGAGAAATAGCTTACAATTCACAGATATCCGATCAACAACCTTCAATGAGTTTCTTCATGAATTTTATAGCTGAAAGAGAGGCAGAGGAGGTAGATGAAAAACTAAATGAAACATTAAATAAAGTAGGAGCAGTGGATTGAAGCCCATTCTTTTTTAATATCTGAGATTTAAACTTCAGTACTATTTGGATGAAAGAGTGGTCTTCGACAGGTTGCAATTTACTCCAGGTATGCTCTTGATGTACTTTCACTGCAGTACTTGTAGTACTCTGGTGAATTAAAAAAAAGGTGGATAAATGACTTCAAGTCTTCCATACTATGTAACAAATGCTTCTAGCTAGCATTAGGACTGTCGTCAGGGCAGAGATCTTCTCAGAAACACGATATAGAATGAAAGCAGTATGGGCACTTCATCCTTTCACGGTAAAGAACATTCTACTTATGGTGACACTGATATATTGTTTTCTGTGCATTGGGCCTTATTAGGCCTTTCGTGTGAGTCATGAGGTCTTCAATCTGGTATTTTTCCTTTAAAACACTGAATTAAGGCTTAACATCTTCAATAATGTGCATTAGAACTCCTTAACTCTAAACTGATACTCTTGGCCGCTTCATGACTATCTTTGTCAGTGAAATGTGAGCTTAAGTGGCACTGGAGAGGTTTTACAGATTTGAACTCTATCCTTTAATGAAAATTATGCTCTAAGCACCCTCTCAGGCTCTTCTCTATAATATCAGGCTTTGAGCCCATCTTTCTCTGTGCTTTGTGTCACTATAATAGTGACTATGAACCATGGCGGTTTCCACCACCTGTAACCCTGAAAAAACATACAAATCGGTTAAGAAATCTATGCAGTGTGGTGGTTTGGTGTAGGGATGACCGTGGTCCATTCGATCAGGTGGAGTGGCGATGATCGATGGTTATGATTAACTGACGGAATGGTTGATGAAATCGGGCGGAATGTAACAAAATTTAATTCAAACATTAAAATTTGACCTTTGAATGAAATAAAAAGGGAACGGATGAAAATGATATGAAAACATATGAAATGGGTTGATACAGTGGGACCCGGCCGCGGGCGGAGGGCCATTAGATATGGGCCATTAGATCGAGCGAAATGGACGATTACAATCAAATCGGAGGGAGAGTGATGGGAGGGTCAAACTTTGATGAGTGATGGAGTGATTGGCCTATGACCATTGGATCTTATGTGAGATTGACGGCGGAGATTGCGTCGGAGGATCGCAATCGCAAAGGGTGGAGGGTGGCACCGTTTGAAAATTGCGATTGCGATTGGAGCGAGGTTGCGATGACCGTCGGATCTGAATGGGAATCAACGGTGGCTATTATCATAGACATTTTACAAAGGGCTGCTACAGGGCGCGCGAGGGATTTTGCATGGGCCGTCAGATCTTAATAAGATCAATCGGCGGAAAACACTCCCGAGACCCATAGAACAAAAGCGTCATCGCATCGGAGTTTTTGTTTTAACACAGGAACGTGCTCCCGACCACTTATCTGATTGCGATAAGCACCTTATGCTTTGGCACCTGGTCTTGGCGCTAGGTTACGTGGGGAAGTGGTTTTGGGGCTGGGCCGAAGGGGGCTAACCTGCGTATAGTAAAAAATGGGTTTTTTGGTCTATTTTCAATGCATTTTAAGGCCAAAAGGGGGTAACGGTAGAGAGGAAAAGGGGTTATTAAGCCAAAAAATGGGTGTTTGCAAGGTTTAAAGGGGATTGGAGATGATTTAGAGGGTTTAGGAAGGGATTTGGGGGTAAAAATGGAGACTTTGACAAAGGGGAAAAAGGGTTAAAATGGGACATTCTGTAGGGATACATGGGGCAAATGAAGGCCTTTTTTAGCACAATTTTTTACAGTCAGTGAGGCTTATTAGATAGAAATAGCAGTGAGGATCCTTTTAAAGGAAATGGACACATAGAGGCTTCGAGGATGAGATATTTTCATAGAAAATGTGTCTCTTTAATGCTCAAAACAATTTAGCCACCTTTTTTTCTTGACAAAAATTTCATAGGTGGCTAACAGTGGCTCCATATGGGGATGGCTTCTTCTTGAAGGAGTCAAGAATTCAGAAAATAAATCTTTGGAGTAGGCCAGATGCCTAATCCTTGAGCCATATTCCCTTCTATGATTTCAGCTGTTACAAACATGATGGACATTAATCAGCAGAACACACTCCCCAAACAATCTACCTACCCATCCTACGGTCCTAACATTTTTTCTTGAAGGTGCATTTGAATTGGTAGACCTTCTTCATCATTTTTATTGAAAACAGAAAACATACTAATCTAATTCTACCCTTATCACTCCATGAAACTAGATTAAACTGTTGGGCTCACATGTTTCTCTACCTAATCTAATATCTGCTGGGATTAAATTGTCTAGCAGATTTCTTCTCTACATTCTACAACAGAAATTTAAAAACAGTCAAACTAGGATTAGACAGTCTAGTTTGTTGTGGATCCAAGGCATAAAGACAGTTCCACATGGATTGAAATTGCAGAAATTTGAAAAAAAAATCTTTAAGGCTTGAAATATGAAACTTGGAAGCATCCTTCTTTTCTTTGTGACTCAAGTTTTGAGCTTGTTAGAGTCACTTTCTTCTTCATTTCAGCTCTGTTTTTGGGCTTGCTAGAGCTGATTCTTCTTTCTTCTTTGCTGGTTCAGGTTTTGGGCATGTTAGAACCAGCTGTATTTACTTCTTTTGGCTCAGTTTTTGATCATGTTAGAGCCAATATTTGCACTTTAGAGGTTCATGTTTTGAGCATGTTTAAACCTCTCTTTCTCTCTCTTTTTTTTTTTTTTTGGAAACATTTTCTCTTTTGCTTGAAAATAAAACACTGCAATGGTATGTACAATGGAAATGAAAAATGTAAATTGGAAATCAACAGTGGTAATGCTTGAGCATCCTTCCATTGACAGGACCCCAAAACAACTCTGTACCATCTAGTTCTTGCAGAAAAAAGGCATTTGGACCAACAGTAGCCTGGATGATGTAAGGACCCTGCCACAAACTGTCAAACTTGCCATGCTTTCCTTTGTCTTCTCTCTTGGAGTCCCACTTTAGAACTTTGTCTCCTATTTTGAAATCCGAGGCCTTGGTTCTCTTTTCAAATAACTTCTTAATATTTTCCTGAACCTTTAGAGCTTTGTTATAGACCTCTTCTCTTGTTTGTTGGAGATGAATTGTTCGATTTATCCTTCTTACCATATTGTCTTCTTCTGTCTAAATCTCTTGGAAAATTTTAATCACTGGTACCCCAAGGTTGGTAGGAAACATTGCCTCTGTTCCATAAACAAGCTGATATGGTGACATGCCAATGGATTTCTTTGTTGTAAGCCTGTCAGCCCACAAAGAATGCACTAACTTGTTATGCCATGACTTCTTGTTTTCTTCAAGTCACCAAGCTCTTGTTTGATGATTCAGCTAACCCATGGTTAAATGACCGAGTGCTATCTGATACCTATGACAAAAATCAATCATTTTCTTGGATCCAAAAGCAGCATCATTATCAGTGATTATTTTTCTTGGGAAGCCAAACCTAGAGAGGATGTGGTCTTCTAGGAACTTAATGATAACATAATCTGTGGAATTCCTAGAAGGTATGGCCTCTATCCATTTAGTGAAGTAGTTTGTGGCTGTAAGGATCCACTTGTGTTGTGCAGAAGAAGCAGGGTGTATTTCTCCAATGAAATCTAGGCCCCATTGCAAAAAGGGACCCTCAACAGAAATGGGTTGTAAAGGTAATGGGAGGAGCTTTCTTTTGCCCTCGAAAATCTGGCATTTATGGCAGGCCATTATCATTTTATGGATTTCATTGAAAAGTGTAGGCCAATAATAGCCGGCTCTGAGTATTTTGTTAGCAGTGGCTTTCCAGTTTAAGTGGCCTCCACACTCTCCTACGTGGAACTCCTGTTTAATCCTTTCTGCTTCAGTTAAAATGTTTATTTCAATGTTACGGGGTGATTTTCCTTCATCGGAAAATTCCTCACTTAGGCAGGTATCATCGGATTTACAGTCTGAATCAGAGAATTCAAACTCATTCCTGCCTATCAGGAAATCCTCAATCTGCTTATCGCCTTCAAAGACCTACCAATATTTCTTGTTGTCAGACACTACAGGTCTGAATTTTGTGTGAATGATGATTTTTTTGTCACTAGGAGGCTTATGATATGAACTAGCTATGCAAGCTAATTCATTCGAAGTTATGCTCTGACTCCTAGGAACAAACACCAGTTCATATTCCATGAAGGTTTTCAATAAATCCATGGCATCATTCCTGTACGCTCTCAACCTAGGGTGTTTCACTGTGCATTCTCCGTTCACTTGTTTTATGATTAACAGATTCAAGCCTAGGATGAGAGCCTCATACTCTGTGATATTGTTCATACATTTGAAATTTATATTGAAAGCATAACTCTCATCATAGTCTCTCTCTGTGTTATGTAACCACACTCCCGCCCCTGCAGTTTTTCTAGTACAGGACCCATCGAAACTCATTTCCCATAAAGGTTCTTTCTCGGGTTTATCATTGGTTTATTTCCTAGCATTAGTTTCATTGTTATGTTGTAGTGGGAAGCCTGTGTTATGGTGTGAAGGGTTCATTATTCGTATGGTGTATGGGTTTTAGAGGGGTTACTAAACAACCGTTTACATTCTGTTTCTAGCTCACTCTGAGTTTCAGATTCAGTGCATTGTCCAGAGGATTCTTCTTCATTTTCCTCCAAGTCCAGAGTGGCCATTATGTCAAAATCTGTGGGCACTGTCTCATGGTTTGTATCTCTATTTTCTAATTCTGGCTCCTTTAAGGGTTCATCGTTGCAGAGGATAAAGGAGTCCATATCTGTGTGTACATAGTACAAAGCTGAATTTTCAGGCTTTTTAGGGCTGCTGACCAAGAATTTCATTTGTGCCTCTCTATACAGTCTCTTAAGCTGGCTAAAGATAGGGATTGTGGCGTATGAGCCATCCATCTGAATTTTACCTTGCAGCTTGGCTCCCCATGACCTTGATAGTAACATGCCATACTTAGGTGGCACATCTTCCACCACGACATCCATAATCATACATCGGGCTAGAATCTAGGTCAAGTTCACACACAGATCTTTGATTAGGCCAAGGCACTTTACCCTACTAGAGTCAAATGAATACAAATCTTTGTAAGGACGGGTTATCTCTAGGCCTAACCTCTCCATAACTACTTTAGGCATCAGGTTGTGTGATTCCCCAGAGTCATGCATGGCATTGTGAAGTATCTTGTCATCGATATTGAGGCTGATATAAAAAGGAGGTACAACCCCTTCCTGAAACTTACCTTCTATCTTGGGGCCAAATAGAAGGGCTAGTTGATCATCACTCAAATTGACAGTATCACTATTTTCTCCTAGATTTAAGGCTCTCAAAATTTGGCCTTTATATACGTTCTGAGTGGCCAGCTCGGAGAGTGGGACAGAGATTTTAATTTTTGCGATCTCACTTTCCAAATTGAAGAGGGATTGACTCTTTTTGATACTCAACTCTGTTTTGTTAGCCACTATTTTAGTGGATGAATCAGTGTGTTGATTCTCACTATGTACAGTTTTTGTAGTAGTTTTATCAGGAACACCAGCTGTAGTGCTAGTGCTGCTAGTTGGTTGACTTTGTTTATCAGGGACTTGGTTGTCTTTTCCTTTGTTCTTCCAAGAAATTTCAGCTGCTGATTTTCTATTTTCAGTAGTTGTTTTAGGAGTTTTCTCAGGCCTTTTCTTAATGGTAATCTCAGAAGCTTTTGGTTTGGAATTTTCTAAGCTCTTTTTGCTTCTAAGCTCATATTTTTTTCTGACCTGCATGATGGCATTTTCAAAACCTAGTCTGTAATCCTCAGATTCCAATCTTTCCTCATCCCAATATGAGGGTGAGGGCTGATCTTATTATGTGGAACAGTTGTGGATTGAGTTTTCTATTTCAAACATGTTTATTGTGGTTCCCTCAAACTCTTCTATGATTCCCTCATCTTCATCAAGAAAGTTATCTTGAAATGGGGGAATAACTTGCTGATCTGCGTCTCTTTTTCTGTTGGGAGTGCTATTGTTTCTCCTAAAGTTCTAGTTATGATTTTGATTTATGTTTTGGTTAATGACTGTGACAACCATTTTTTCCATCATTTGCTGTATTTTTTCCACATTTTTAGATAGGCGGTCGTAATTGGGATCAGATGTGGAAGCTACGGTGTCATATCTATATGTTACCCTTTTCTTAGCCCTCATTCTGGCCTTCTTCTCAATTAGGTTAGCCTCAACACTCAATGCTCCCTTTTGCATATCTTTCAGTGTGTTGTAATCTCTCTCCCTAAGCTAGTAGGCCATATCGGCATCAAAGCCTTCAGGATATTTCACTAGAGCCATACCTTAGGGAGGTTTCACGTGTGGAGGAAGAGCGTTATAAACACTGTTGAACCTTGTAGAGTAGTCATGAACACTCTCTCCTATGTTTCTTTTAAGATTCTTGTATTCTACTAAGATTTGGAGAGGGTTGGTCTTGACTTCCCATTTGTTTATGAAGGTCTGATATAAGGACGGAATATCATGGATGTTATTAGGAGGTAGGCCTTTAAACCATTTCTTCACATCACCTCCTAAACTCTAGGCAAAAATTCTCATTTTGACAATCTCATCGTCTATCTCCATATAGTCAAAGGAATCTTCCATCCTATCTACATGGTGTTGAGCTGTAGTGGACTCTTTTGCAGTGAAATGTGGGATCTTTGATTGATAATCATTGGGTAAGGACACTAGAGGCTGAGGTAACACCAGAGGTGCATACCAGGCTGCCATGATGATGTTCTAAGGAGGTAAAGGGTTGGCTTGAGTGGCTGGTATGTGGATGACAAGGATACTAGGACCAAAAGTAGTCTGTTGAGATGATTGAGGATGGAAGAGCCCCAATTTTTGAATGAAATGAAAATCTGGAGGTGTAGATGGGGGAGTCTCTCTATCCTTAATGTGTTGACCACTGTGAGAAGGTGAACCAGGAAGCTCAAGGCCTGGCTGGTCTAGATTACTGAATGACCTAGTCCTCGGTAAACTGCTTGGTAGGTCTATGTCAAAATGAATTTCTGATAGAGCTGTAAAGTCTTCTGGTGCAGAGTTAGCTCTATGGATGTGCCTAGAAATTTTTGGTTCTCTGGGTGTAGGAAATTCCTGAGTATGCTCTCGAGGTTGTCAACTATTTCAGGTGGGGTTGGGTCGGGATAAGCTCTTACGTGAATGGATCTCGAAGGCAGAATGCTGCCCTCGAACAAAGAAGCTTAGCCCTACTTGTTACTTCTAATATGGCTTATGTTGTTATGGAAGTTGGTCTCCCAGTGGAGTCTTATGTAAACCAAGATAATCAGCAGGCCTACTGATCACCAGTGGAGTCTTTAGTCATTAAGGAACTATGTAGTCGCCAGGTGGAAATTTTAGAATGTTTCAAGAATGGTATACTATCCACCACAGTGATTAACCACCAAACTAACTAGAGATTTTGGTTTTTTGAGATATTAAGGACGTATAATATGAAAACACTCAGATATTCCCCAGCGGAGTCGCCATTATGTTGGGGTTCCCATGTTTTGGAAATTTTGGCAATACCAAAAGATGAGACAACATCAGAACCACTTTAGACCTTAGGATCTAGCCCTCCTAGGTCAGGAGAGGGATCTCTCTATATAGGAAAAGGTTTTAAGTCTTTGAAGCTCTATGTTAGGATATTAGGCTAGTTATTGGCGCAGGTTTGTTTGTTTGTTTTTTGTTTGTTTGGTTGTTGGGAAATAGGAAAGAAGGGTTCACTATGAAACAAGGCTGAATAAAGAGGATTCTAGATAGAGGAGAAATGATTCCAAAGAATAATCGAGACCATTGGGCAATGGAGTTAGGAAAGGGTTTAATTTCTATTCAATATGGAAGCTTTCGGTTGGGCTACTCATCAAAAGCATTGGATCTTAAAGATTATAGTGTGATATGAAATGGTGAGAAAGAGAGTGAAAGGCAAGGAAACCTCCAAGGTGACCGCTTAGGAATCAGGTCCAAGGACAGGACATGCCATTAGACACCTGTGACCCGACTCCTAAAAGGTAAACTCTTCAGACAAAGGGAACATTAAAGATTTAAACGAAAAGGTGAAAACCTGAGATCATAGAGAGACTTTGAACTCTCAATGCTTCGGCATCCAGCTTAAGGGAACTTAGAAAGGTTCAATTAATTGAAAAAGACCCTAGTGAGATAGAGACAGAGTTCTAAACTCCTAGTATCCAAATTCATTCAATTAAAGCCTAACAAGAACATCTAAAGACAGATTCATTAATTCATACATCAGCTAGTAGTAAATATTAGCTACTACACTGGTTAAATTAGCTTGAATCAATCCTCAGATAACAAAGACAGCAGAAAAAATTGAAGGCAAGGAGAGTAGAAACATAGGGTACCAATCAAGGGTAAATCCTATGCCAGATTTCTGATGCGTGCCAGAAGAAATGAAATGTGATGAACTACAAAGGAAAACAAGGACAAAGATAGAAAAAAATCACCACTGCTTTAAATCAGGATCCGAAGAAATGAGCTTGTCATATTAAAGAGCAATACCAATCATGTACAACATTTCCAACAGCTTGACATTCAATCTGAGAACATCTTCCTCAGCCTATCTTACAGCTTTACACAGGGAACTATATCTCAAGAGAAACAACTTACAATTCACAGATATCCGATCAAAAACCTTCAATGAGTTTCTTCATTAATTTTATAGTTGAAAGAGAGGCAGAGGATGTAGATGAAAAACTAAATGAAACATTAAACAAAGTAGGAGCAGTGGGTCGAAGCCCACTCTTTTTTAATATCTGAGCTTTAAACTTCAGTACTCTTTGGATGAAAGAGTGGTCTTCGACAGGTTGTAATTTATTCCAAGTATGCTATTGATGTAATTTTTCTGCAATACTTGTAGTACTCCAGTGAATTAAACAAAAGGTAGATAAATGACTTCAGGTCTGCCATACTGTGTAACAAATGCTTCTAGCTAGCATTAGGACTGTCGTCATGGCGGAGATCTTCTCAGAAACACGGTATAGAATGAAAGCAGTATGGTCACTTCGTCCTTTCACGAGAAAGAACATTCTGCTGATGGTGACACTGATATATTTTTTTATGTGCATTGGGCCTTATTAGGCCTTTTGTGTGAGTCGTGAGGTCTTCAATCTAGCATTTTTCCTTTAAAACACTGAATTAAGGCTTAACATCTTCAATAATGTGCATTATAACTCCTTAACTTTGTACTGATACTCTTGGCCGCTTCATGACTATCTCTATCAGTGAAATGTGAGCTTAAGTGGCACTGGAAAGGTTTTGCAGAGTTGAACTCTGTCCTTTAATGAAAATTACGCTCTAAGCACCCTCTCAGGCTCTTCTCTGTAATATCAGGCTCTGAACCCAGCTTTCTCTGTGCTCTGTGTCACTATAATAGTGACTATGAACCATGGCAGTTTCCATTGCCTATAACCCTGCAAAAACATACAAATCAGTTAAGAAATCCATGCAGTGTGGCGGTTTGGTGTAGGGATGACCGTGGTCCATTCGATCAGGTGGAGTGGCGATGATCGACGGTTATGATTAACTAAAGAAACGGTTGATGAAGTCGGGTGGAATGTAAAAAACTTTAATGAAAACATTAAAATTTGACCTTTGAATGAAATACGAATGGAACGGATGAAAATGCAATGAAAACATATGAAATGGGTTGATACGGTGGGACCCGGCCGCTGGCGGAGGGCGATTAGATATGGGCCACTAGATCGAGCGGAATGGACGGTTACGATAAAATCGGAGGGAGAGTGATGGGAGGGTCAAACTATGATGAGCGATGGAGCGATTGGCCTATGACTGTTGGATATTATGTGAGATCGATGGCGGAGATTACGTCAGAGGATCGCAATCGCAAAGGGCAGAGTGTGGCACCGTTTGAAAATTGCGATTGCGATTGGAGTGAGGTTGCGATGACCGTCATATCTGAATGGGAATCAATGGTGGAGATTATCATCGGCGGTTTATAAAGGGCTACTACAGGGCGCGCAAGGGATTTTGCGTGGGCCATCAGAACAAAAGCGTCATCACATTGGAGTTTTTGTTTTAACACAGGAATGCGCTCCTGACCGCTTATCCAATTGCGATAAGCGTCGTATGCTTTGGCGCCTGGTCTTGGCACTGGGTTACATGGGGAAGTGGTTTCGGGGTTGGGCCGAAGGGGGCTAACCTGCGTATAGTAAAAAATGGGTTTTTTGGTCTATTTTCAATGCATTTTAAGGCCAAAAAGGGGTAACGGTAGAGAGGAAAAGGGGTTATTAAGCCAAACAAGGGGTGTTTGCAAGGTTTAAATGGGATTGGAGATGATTTAGAGGGTTTAGGAAGGGATTTGGGCGTAAAAAGGGAGACTTTGAAAAAGGGGAAAAAGGGTTAAAATGGGACATTCTGCAGGGATACAAGGGGAAAATGAAGGCCTTTTTTAGCACAATTTTTTACAGTCAGTGAGGCTTATTGGATGGAAATAGCAGTGAGGATATTTTTAAAGGAAATGGACACATACAGGCTTCGAGGATGAGATATTTTTATAGAAAATGTGTCTCTTGAAGGCTCAAAACAATTTAGCCACCTTGTTTGCTTGACAAAAATTTCATAGGTGGCTAACAACCATAACTCCTTTTGCTCGACTCTACCTCTTCTGATTCTACTCTAGCTCGCAGCGTTCAGCCTTCACCTTTGTCTCAACACCCGACTCTGCCCTGAGTGTAGATAAGCCTGAATCGACTCATGGTGTCTCTCTGCTTATTATCGTGAAGTTCAGCTTACTCTGCCGTTTTCTCTATGTTGGGTCCGTTACCCAAGCCATTTTTCCTGCGTTCAGGCTTTCTTCCATTATCAAGGCGTAACTTCTTTACTTTCTGCACGTAATGTTGGGTTTTATTCTACCTGAGTCCTTCTGTCATGTTCAACCTTTATTTTACATTATAATCCTCCTTCACTCTCCGATGCGATTTAACAAAGGGAAAAGCCATACTCTCTGTTAGTATGAATCCTTTGTCGAAGTGTACGAAAAAAGACCACTTTAGCTACGCATAACTAATAGCCCTAACATCAAATATGGCTGCCAATATCTTTAGATCTGTAGTTAGTTGATCGAAACCGAGAGGCTGTTATGCTTGGATCTATGCATAGAAAGACATTAAGCAGTAAAAAGAAGGGTTTGCTCCATATATCCAATAGACAAGACAAGAACAATTTTTGAAAGAATTTTGTATTAAGGGCACCTGGGAGGAAAACAAGAAGATGTTTCCAATTCTCCTCAATGGGATGGGTTCTTGGAAGTCCTCAGCACTTCAGATCTAGCATTTCTCTCTCCTGTTGGTGTAGAAAACCCGGACAAAGATAGAACTCAAAGGGAGCTCACACAGCAAATAATGGAAAATATGACAATGATAATGGCTCAAAGTCAGACCAAGAGTATAGATCCAGAGTGATCTAATAGGCAACAAAAGGTGAAGAATGGTAGGAGAAACCCTCCTATTTATAACAAAATATTGGGTCATTCTAGATCTTGGTGCATGATTAAAATAACGTTAACCAAATCTAGATCCACCTTTTATGGAATATTTTATTATATTTGTTGGAGGGAAAAGGTATTTGACTTGGGTCAAATCCATTTATTTGTAGATAATAAATAAATAAATGATTTATTTATCATTTTAAGGAAGTGGTTGAATGATAATCAAATAAATAATGATTTATTTAATTATTTGTGGGTGATTTAGTCATATTTAACAAGGAATCTTATTTAAATAAGATTTAAATAATTATTCCTACAAAATAATAAGATAAATAGAGATTTATCTAATTAATTTCTTTGTTTTGGGTTAAACATGATGAGGAATAATAATTAAATTATTTTTTAGTTAATTATTCCATGAGGAAAATCAAACAAATATAGATTTGTTTAATATTTCCTTTTGGGGTTTCCTGTTTAGACCATAAACAACCTAATAAATGTGGTTTATTAAGTTATTTGACATAGTGAAAGCAATTTTACTTAGGGTAAAATTGGTCTTACATGGTGTACTTGGGTCCATCTAATGATAGTAGGTTATATGACCAGAAAATGGTGTAACAGATTGCCCCCCAGCGTGCGAGTGTTAGGAGAAAATCGTATGACCGAAGTACATTGTAAGAACTCAATCACCAGACATCAAAAGGGAAGTTAGAGAGAGAGATGTAAGGTAGACTAATGTGCTGAAGAACTAGACCCTAAGGAGACAAGACTTGTAGGTGCAACAAGTCTCTTTTTATGAGAGGGTACCTGTGTTGAAGGCGGCGGGGAGGCATACCTATGCCCGCCGAGACAAAGTACAAAATAATAGTGTGTCCAGTAAACAAGGGACCAAACCATAAAGTACAACCAGCATAGACATGAGCCAGATAAGAATACAATGAGGAATCCCACATACATGTTGTGCCTGGGATAACAGCCAGGACTTATACAATAATATCTGAGTACATGAGATACAAATACAACCCAAATGCCCCCTATAAGCGGGGAAGGGCTCAAAAAATCTGACTGATACATGCAAATTGTTACACCATTTTTTGGTCATCTAACCTATTATCATTAGATGGACCCAAGTACACCATGTAAGACCGATTTTACCCTAAGTAAAATTGCTTTCACTATGTAAAATAACTTAATAAACCACATTTATTAGGTTGTTTATGGTCTAAACAGGAAACCCCAAAAGGAAATATTAAACAAACCTATTTTGTTTAATTTTCCTCATGGAATAATTAATTAAACCATAATTTAATTATTATTCCCGATCATGTTTAACCCAAAAACAAAGAAATTAATTAGATAAACCTTTATTTATTTTATTATTTTCTAGGAATAATTATTTAAATCTTATTTAGATAATATTCCTTGTTAAATATGACCAAATCACCCACAAATAATTAAATAAATCATTATTTATTTAGTTATCTTTCAACCACTTCCTTAAATAATTAAATAAATCATTATTTATTTGATTATCTTCTAACCGCTTCCTTCAAAAGATAAATAAATCATTTATTTATTTATTTTTGACAAATTAATGGATTTGACCCAAGTCAAATACCTTTTCCCTCCAACAAATATAATAAAATATTCCATAAAAAGTGGATCTAGATCTGGTTAACCCATGCACCAAGATCTAGAATGACCCAATATTTTGTTATAAATAGGAGGGTTTTCCTACCATTCTTCACCTTTTGTTGCCTATTAGATCACTCTGGATCTATACACTTGGTCACCATTTTCTGCCATTTGCTGTGTGAGCTCCCTTTGAGTTCCATTCTTTGTGTAGGTTTTCTACACCAACAAGAGAGAGAAATCTTAGATCTGAAGCGCTGAGGACTTCCAAGAACCCATCCCACTGAGGAGAATTGGATACACCTTCTTGTTTTCCTCCCAGGTGCCCGATTAATACAAAAATTCTTTCAAAAATTGTTCTTGTCTTGTCTATTGGTATATGGAGAAAACCCTTATTTTTTCTGCTTAATGTCTTTCCATGCATAGATCTGGTTTTTGCAGCTCTTTTATGTTCAACTAACCACAGATCTGAAGATATTGGTAGCCACTTTTGTTGTTAGGGCTATTAGTTATGCGTAGCTAAAGTGGTCCTTTTTCGTACACTTCGACAAAGGATTCATACTAACAAATGGCGACTCCACACGGGTTTTAAATTATGACCGCTGTCGTTTTTCACATTCCTGCATATCCAGCTACTTCAGACCCTAGGGTTTCTTTTCAGCTGTTTATTTTTCCTATTTTTATGTTGTTTTCTCACATAAAACCCTAAAACATTAAAATTTCTACTTCCGTGTGTTTACGGCCCTATTGCGCAGGTAAGCGACACCCGGCGCAGCGGGGACGACGACTTTTTAAATGCGCCGTGAGACAATAGGAACGGGGGTCACTTTTTGGCCCCGCAAAGTTGCGACTGGACCTCCGGGTCGCCGCACTCTACCTTTTACATGACTGCCTTCGAAAACGGAGTCGAAAGCGTGACACGCGGTTTTTGAGTGATTTTTCTGCAATTTTTCTGGGTTCTGCTGCAGCTTCTGTCAGGGTCTTCCAGCCTCTGTCTCAGCCTGCTTTGACCAGGTTCTGATATGTTTTTACTCATCTAAGTGGGAACCTAGCCCCCCTAGGGCTTTAGTACCCTCCACTTTTTGTGGAAGAGTTTTAGTTGTTTCAGCTGTCTGTTTTTCAGAGCTTCAGCCTCCTTTTTTCCAGATCTGTTATCTCCCTTTCAGATCCATTGAAATCAGCTCTTCTACCTCTCAAATCACCTCCTGAAGATTTGTTTGGATCTGCTTTTAGGGCCTCCACCTTGCCCCCTCTGTATTTTGCTGATTTCCTTCCTTTTTCCAGCCACCTTGCCTCTGTCTTTTGGCTGTGATCTGCACCTCTTTTCAGCAACTTTATCCTTTAGATCCCTGTGACTTTTGACCTTAGATCTATTGGCCTCTTTTCTGTGTGTTTTGTCTAGATTTTTCCCTTTCTTTTCAGATTAGTTTTGAGAGACCCGCCTTCTTGGGTTAGATAGATGCACAAATGTTGTTATTTTTACATTTATTTCATCATTATATCTTGTTCTCGAGTAGGTTTATTTTCAACTACGCAACACCCCTTTTTCTCTCAAAACGGAAAGGGTTTAAAAAATTAAAATTAGCAAGCGCCACACAACGACCCTAAGCGAAGAAGCGTGCGCACCGCACGGCAAAGGCTCTAAAATCAATTGTCACTGCACCTTTTCTGCTCTTGACCTCACTTGATTCTGTCCCTTTCTACCCTGTCGATTTCCTTCTTCCTGTCGTCATTGCACCCCCAAGGCGCCTTTCCCGGAGACTTCTTGGCCTTCACCCTCAGTTTTCGGTCGATTGACCTGCTCCGACCCGCCGTCGTCGAGCCAGTCCCCCTCCGAGTCCGCACTCCGATTCCTCTCCTGATTCATCGGGTTCCCCTTCTCCTCCTGGTTCTCCCCCTACCACCATCACTATGTCTGGTCCAGGGCCTAACGCTAGCGGTTCTCCCGGCCCTAATGCCGGCCCGACTACTAGCGGAACCGCCACAGGAACGACCCCGACCACCCCCTTGCTGCCGTACATTACAGGCCTCAGCCTCCCCGATTTCAATCAGTTGATCAATGAACCTATCCGCCACGATGTTGGTTGGCCTGCCATGCCAACCAAGCTCCCTTCCGACATCCCTAAATTCGAAGGCCAAGCTGGAGAAGATCCAACCAATCATGTCCGATCTTTCCACATATGGTGTTCCTCCACTTCCATTACCGATGACTCCATCCGTCTTCGTTTATTCCAACGCATGCTTACCGGCGAAGCTTCTAAATGGTATGTTGAACAAGCCACCTCTTCCCATACCACCTTTGCGACCCTTGCTCAAGCCTTTTTGTCTTATTTCCAGCTCCCTCTCCGATACGACACTGGCACAGAGCTCTTGACTTCCTTCAAGCAATCCTCTTCAACCCGCCTTTCCGCCCATGTTAAGGAATGGTGATGAAGACGGAGCTTATGTCGAGCCCCTCCCTTCGAAGATCGGGTTTATATGGACTGGTTCCTTCGCACCCTTCCAGCTCCCATCGGCAAAGATGTCGCCTCCCATTTTCCTCAAACTGAAGAAGCCGCCCTCCAAATACCCTTGAAATATGAACTGATCTACGCCCAATCTGGTTATGTTTATACCATTCTTCCTGACCTCCCCCGGGCCGGTGGCGCTAACGCCCGGGGGCATCTCATTCGACAGAACGGTATCGTTGAGCCTTTCCAATCCGTACGCTCAACCTCATGGTACATGGTTTCCCTCGGGGAGGGGCCGACTCCTCCGGCCACTCTTCCCCTCCCGGTAGCATGTATCCGGGATGCGGCATGCCTCCCTCCTTTTTCCCAACCTCCTACTTACCTCAATGTTACCCAACCTCCCCATTACCCTTATCCATGACCTGGTGCACCGGCTCCACTCCCCAGCATGGCTTCCTCCTCCTTGCCTCCTCAGGCCCGGCTTCCGGCCACTACAACCCCCTCAGGCAAAGTATTTGCACAGCGGGCGCGACCAATCCCCCTTCTTCTCAAAGAAGGCGGAGAGGCAATCCAAACCAATCTGCCCCTGGTACCCGCGGACCCAATCCTGGTGTGTACCCCAACACTGCCAACCAGCAATAGGGCACTCAGACCAAGCCGGACAGGCTGCTTCGCACAAGTAAGCCTTGTTCGTGTTGCGGTGTTTATGGTCATTACACCCACGATTGTCCCCTATTACACGGTGCGGCGGTGTGAGGTCTCAAGCCACATTGCGCGAGGACGACACGCCTCCCCTCATGCTCCTCCTAATGTGGCCACTACCCGACGGTGTGTTCTGCGGTCTTCCCTCGACGAGGATTCGTGGCTACCCAAGCGCGACAGCCGGTAGCCACCCCTTCCCTTTACGGTTCCTCGATTACCGGATCCTTGTGATACTCGATCCTAACCAGTCGAGTCGATCTTCACCTTGAGATCTGGTCTCGCCAGTACCCCAAGCCTCCTACTCAGTCTGCCCCCGAGCCTCCTTCTTCAGGTTCTACAGAGCCTCTTTCGACATCTAGTGGCCCCTTACATATCCCTCAACCCAAAGTTGAGGTTCATACCAAGATTCCTAAGGGACCATTACGTCAAAATGCTCCTTCTGGTCGAGCTGCTCATTCATATAGCATAGTAGATGATTTGGCACAATCTCCTGCTGCCATTTCCACACTGGAACTCCTCCAGTCGTGCCCTTCCCAAAAGAAGGCTCTACTATCTGCCGTGGGCGCTGTAGATCCTGCTGATGACCAAATGATTGTTTTCGACGCCACTCAATCGGACCATCCTCCTCTCCCTCCTTTCGTCGCCTTCCAAATCCCAGTCAAAATCCGGAACGCCAACGTGTCCCGGTGTATCATTGATGAGGGGGCATCCACCTGCGTGATGTCCGCTTCGGTTTGGAAGCAACTCAGATCCCCTGAGCTGGCCCCTTCCACGATCACCCTTCGAGCGTGGGACGGTCATGCCTCCCAGCCCATTGGCCTGTTTTGTAATTTCCCTATCACCCTCGCCGGTAAGACTGTTTGCGTTGACGTTGAAGTCATCGACGCCCCGCTAGATTACAACATTCTATTGGGGTGAAGCTACACCTATGCTATGTCTGCTGTCCCATCCGCGGTCTTTCGAAATATGTCCTTCCCCCATAATGGAAAGATAGTCACCATTGACCAGTTGACATATCATGAGCCAAAATCTCAGACCTCCCCTGAGACGACCATCTCTTCTGTGGCCAACAAGCAAACCGTCGATTCCTTGACCCGTGTCTCCCCCGGCGTTTACAAAGATTCCTCCCTGCTTGGAACTTTCCCTAACCTTCCCCCCCCTCCTGTCACCGATCCCAGCTCATCGAATGTTTGCATGATGCAATCGTCCCAGGCTGCCCATAAACGACCTGCCTCGGCTAGTCAGCAACCTCCCCCTTGCCCTTCGCAACCCGCTCCTAGCCATTCATCTCAGCCAGCCGGACCTCCTCCTTCTGGCCCTACCCCTACAGCTGGTATCCCTGAACCCCTTTATCCTCCTGGCCTTAACCATCTCGAAGCCGTCCCCCCTGGTCATTACTCTGCTGGGCAGATCCCTTTCCTAGCTCCCCCTCCCAGAGTATATTCTGTCCCCGTTATGGTCACCCTCTCTCTCCCTAACTTGACCTTGGGCATACCAGTCTGGTACCTTGATCCCCCGGCTGCCACCTCTCCTGGTCATCCCAAGCCCTACATGGCTTTGACACCGGTTCAACCAGTCCCCCTAGCTTCCTCCGTTGCCACTGTGCCCCCAGCACCTCCACAGGACCCTTCTCCTGTCGTGTCGGCTCCCGGGAAGAAAGGAAAAACCCGCAAGGGGGCACCTAATGACAAGACCACCACAACTGACCCGACCCCTTCTCCGCCCATGAAGCCTTGCGCCTTATGTGATGTCACCGGTCATGCCACCCATGCTTGTCCCGAGCTGCCCCGTATTCAGCCCATGGTTAAAGTCGCGTTCCCCGAGTCTACGGTCCCTGAAGCCTCCGTTCCTTCTCCGTCCGTAACCAAGAACCCAAAGACTCTCTGCACCAACAAGCCCTGTGCTCTGTGCGGTGTTCATGGCCACTACTCCCACCATTGTCCTCAACTGACGCATTACCGCGCCTCTTTGGAGGTAATCCGAGAGTATGAGGTTGAACAAAATCAATCCGCCTCTCCTATCCTCGCGCAGTACGCTTCAGGCCAGCATGAGGATCCCCCCGCTCCCATCGACATTCCCCCCCCTGATGTTCAGATGACGGAGTCTACTGTAACCATTCTTTACCTATCCTCCTCTGCGAGACACTTGGAGCCTAGCCCCCCTACACCCTCCCCTGTTGTGTCACCTAACCACCCGTTTTTTACCCATAAGCGAGATCACTCCACCCGTGTCTCTGTTGACCTCCCCAGCCCGAGTCCTCTCCATACTTCCGATAGCCCTCGTATACCACCCTCCAGTTTGTATACGACTCACAGTCATCCTGCTCCTTGCACTCCCTCCTGCAGTTGCCACCCGATGTCTCCTGTGCACTCACGCTGCCGTCATTGCCTCTCCTTCCCTCATTTGTTGTCTTGTAACACCATTCCGTAGGACCCCCCGTCCACACCCTTTATCGGTTACGCCGATGGTGCAAGTCGTTACTCCCAGAATCTAGCCTCGGCAAGTTGGGCCATCTTCACCCCCTTGCATGCCCTTGTTCTCTCTAACGGAGTTTGCACTGGTCCTGCCACCAACAATCAGGCCGAATATGACGCAGTGCGTGGTCTCTTAGTCGATTCCCTCTTTCATCGCATCCTCCATCTGCACGTTCGTTTGGATTCCCTACTTCTTGTAATGAAATTAAATGGTGTTTATCGTGTGCATAACCATAATATGTGTCGCAAACACATGTGTTTAGAGTCCATCTACTCTGATACATATGACATGCCCATAGCATGATACAAAACTGGGGGCACCACTCGCCCCTACATACATACTAGGGGGCACCACCTGCCCCACACCTAATCACTATCTAGCGGATCCTGAGCCAATGGCTCTGCCCCTACAGCCTGTAGATCACGAATCCCCTGACCAGCCATCGCCATGCGCCGCATGACCCCTCGCCATTCCGAGGGCAGACCAATACATGGTTCTATGTACTAGTCGTCTAAGTCCTGCCACCCGCGCTCTGATACTCCAGTCAGCAACCTTTCACATCTACGGGGGATGTCCTCCAGGAGGGCGGCTGCATCCTCATTTTACGCTGCTCTTGACCCACTCAGACCTGCAGCTCCAGCTGCTGCCGGTCGTCCCATATATCCGGCCGGCCTTACCGGTGCTATATCTTCATACCAACAGTACATGAATCAGTACCCTAGCTACTATTCAAAACACTGTAACATGCCCATACAAGAATAACAATATGTCACTTACCATCGAGCCCCCAGACTCGACCAGGTGGAAGTGGCAGGTCCGGGTCTCCACAGTAGCTCATCCCACTATAGGGATAGTCATCTATGTACAATGGCATCTGATCCCAATGGGCAAAAAACTCAGGTCGAAACACTCGCCCGACCACCCCTCCTCCTCCTCTGCACTGTAGCCGTCCCCAACGGCGCATCCTGGGTTCTCTCAGGCCCCCATCTGGAATCTGTACACGAGGCCTCAAGGTCGGGATCTTCTCAAAGAAGAAGGCGCACAAAAAAGTCCCATATGAGCAATCATGGTTCACCTACCACCTGCATAGCGAAAACTGTCGTTTTAGCGACACCAACGTCATTTGGGCCCACCCATAGTAGGTCCCCCCCAGCACACTCTCCACTATCATCATCTTCCCCCCAGTGATGTGATGGAGCACCTGGTTGCCCAGGATACGTAGCACAGCTGCGGCCACTGCACGGGTTTCTAGCCTCTCTAGATCCCCGACCGGTATTCGAGTCCCCTTGACTTGGAGACCCGGTCGACAATGACGCTCCACGAACTCCATGATATGCCGCCCCCGCGTCAATACTGGCTGTGTGTTTCCCACCATCCCCAGTGACGGGAGACTAGTCAGGAAGTACACGTCCTGGACCGTCAGTTCGATCCTGTGCCCCTGCACTACAAAGATCTCCTGATCTGGATCCCAGTAACTGATAATCCGGGCCAGTAAAGGTTCCCCTGCTCTCATCAAAGGGTTCTCCAAAAACTTGAGAACCCCAAACCTGGCCAGTACACGACGCCCTGATCCGCCTGGATCTCTGCCCGTAGTGTCCCCAGGTCTCTTTCTCTCTAGTTCACCGGTAAATCTGCCATACCTGCACAAACACATCATTTTTGTCAGCTTACAGATCGGGAAAACCATAACCAAACACCAACACCCAACTTCCAGCCATAAAACAACACCAAAACCCCCTCATCTCCCAGGTCGCAGTTTTCTGCCTAAAACCTGCTTCCCAGGTCGCACTTTTTGGCCCAAAAAGTGCGAGCCGGCCGTAGAGATGAAGGAGGGGTTGTTTTTGGGATTCTGGGACCTCAACTGAAAATGTAATCCATCAAAATGCAAGAGAAAAGTTAGACCTCTTACCTACAACTGACGGATCGTGATTCCAACGGTCGGTTTGTCCGCTACGTTCGCCACAAGATTTAGGGCCTTCTCTCCTCTCTACATTCACCACAACAACAATAGCAAATGAGTGATTTTGGAGGGAAAACTACCTTATTAAAAGAGAACCCCTGTTTCTTCTTTCGACTGCTGCAACCACACCGTAGCCCCATTTGATGAACCGTCTGCACCGTTGGAAAGCTCTCACCGAGCCCTCAAATGGGTATCTGTTAGTTTTTTGAGATTTGATACTCCACCAAGACACATTTTGTCCAAGAAGGGTCACTTCACCCCTCCTTAAAATCGAATTTCCTCACTTACGACACTTGTACTTGGGGCACCATCTTGCCTCCTTACTCGTCCTTGTTCATGTCGATTTTTCGTCATGAGTTCCCATCATGTACTCATGTTTCCACGGTCCCCCCATTGGGGCCTTTACTGTGTGGCAGCACCATCAAGTCGCCCTTGTTTAGAGCATCCAACTTGAGTCATCATTCCCTCCATGGAGTCTATACCGAGTCCCTTTGTACCCCACTATAGCCCTCCATCCTTCATTACTTGGTCTCTCTCTTGTGTCGCACATTATGACCTTCAGTTCCACTGTCCCCCATCCCTGATGATGTTGTGTCAGTCGCTGCCATGTCATTCATGCCCTTTATGCTCTAGCAAGGGAAGTCGTCCATTAGCTACTTAGTCCTTTCCACTTCACTATCATCATTAGTGTCAGTCTGTCCGTCACTCTACTCTTTTCTCTCGTGCCTTAGTTGAGGGTCTCTCATTGCCTCAACTATGGCGGACCTCCTTCTGTCGACATCAGCTCATTTATTCCAGAAGCCAGGTCTAGAGGGCGGTGTACCTTGGTTCCAGCTTCCACTCTTGTTCGGTGCCTCGGATTAGGCAAAGGGATATCTCCTTTCCCTTTGGCTTGATTGTTTCTCCAGCTCCTTCAGCATGATCGAGATTCGTATACTTGATGGTCCAGTGATCCAGCAGCAGCTCTTGATGATTCCCGGGTGTGTGTGAGATGTTTCAACCCTCATGAGGGGGTGGCCCTGCAGGTAGCCCCCCACATGCCCGGATGACCTCTTCCTTGCAGCCTTCAATGCAGCTCCCGATATTTTGATGATGTTGGCCGTAGCCACTTGCAGCGCCTATTCGACTTGCATGTATCAGTCAGATTTTGTGAGCCCTTCCCCACTTACAGGGGGAATTTGGGTTGTATTTATATCTCATGTAATCAGATATTATTGTACAAGTCCTGGCTGTTATCCCAGGCACAACATGTATGTGGGATCCCTCATTGTATTTTTATCTGGCTCATGATTATGCCAGTTGTACTTTATGGTTTGGTCCCTTGTTTACTAGACACACTATTCTTTTGTACTTTATCTCGGCGGGCATAGGTATGCCTCCCCCGCCGCCTTCAGCACAGGTACCCTCTCATAAAAAGAGACTTGTTGCACCTACGAGTCTCGTCTCCTCAGGGTCTAGTCCTTCAGCACACTATCTACCTCACATTTCTCTCTCTGACATCCCTTTTGTTGTCTAGTGATTGTGTTCTTACAACGTACTTCGGTCATATGATTTGCTCCTGACACTCGCATGCTGGGGGGCAATCTGTTACACCATTTTTTGGTCATCTAACCTATTATCATTAGATGGACCCAAGTACACCATGTAAGACCAGTTTTACCCTAAGTAAAACTTCTTTCCCTATGTTAAAACAGGAAACCCCAAAAGGAAATATTAAACAAACCCATATTTGTTTGATTTTCCTCATGGAATAATTAATTAAACCATAATTTAATTATTATTCCCATTCATGTTTAACCCAAAATCAAAGAAATTAATTAGATAAACCTTTATTTATCTGATTATTTTCTAGGAATAATTATTTAAACCTTATTTAGATAATATTCCTTGTTAAATATGACCAAATCACCCACAAATAATTAAATAAATCACTATTTATTTAGTTATCTTTCAACCACTTCCTTAAATAATTAACAAATCATTATTTATTTGATTATCTTCTAACCGCTTCCTTAAAAAGATAAATAAATCATTTATTTATTTATTTTTGACAAATTAAGGGATTTGACCCAAGTCAAATACCTTTTCCCTCCAACAAATATAATAAAATATTCCATAAAAAGTGGATCTAGATCTGGTTAACCCATGCACCAAGATCTAGAATGACCCAATATTTTGTTATAAATAGGAGGTTTTTCCTACCATTCTTCACCTTTTGTTGCCTATTAGATCACTCTGGATCTATACACTTGGTCACCATTTTCTGCCATTTGCTGTGTGAGCTCCCTTTGAGTTCCATTCTTTGTGTGGGTTTTCTACACCAACAAGAGAGAGAGATCTTAGATCTGAAGTGCTGAGGACTTCCAAGAACCCATCCCACTGAGGAGAATTGGATACGCCTTCTTGTTTTCCTCCCAGGTGCCCGATTAATACAAAAATTCTTTCAAAAATTGTTCTTGTCTTGTCTATTGGTATATGGAGCAAACCCTTATTTTTTCTACTTAATGTCTTTCCATGCTTAGATCTGGTTTTTGCAGCTCTTTTCTGTTCAACTAACCGCAGATCTGAAGATATTAGCAGCCACTTTTGTTGTTATGGCTATTAGTTATGCGTAGCTAAAGTGGTCCTTTTTCGTACACTTCGACAAAGGATTCATACTAACACAAATCAAAGAGGCGCTGCAAGCGGCTAAGGCCAACATCATCAAATATATGGAGCTACATCGAGGGCTGCAATGAAGAGGTCATCCGGGCATGTGGGGGACTACCTGCAGGGCCACCCCCTCATGAGGGCTGAGACATCTCACACACACCCGGGAATCACCAAGAGCTGCTGCTGCATCACTGAACCATCAAGTATACAGATCTTGATCAGGCTGAAAGGAGCTGGAGTGGAGAAACAATCAAGTCAAAGGGAAATGAGAGATCCCTTTGCCTGATCCGAGGCACCGAACAAGAGTGGAAGCTGGAACCAAGGTACACCGCTCTCTAAACCTGTCTTCTGGAATGAAGGAGCTGATGTTGACAGAAGGAGGTCCGCCATAGGTGAGGCAATGGGAGGTCCTCAACTAAGGCACGAGAGAAAATAGTAGAGCGATGGACAGACTAATACCAATGATGATGGTGGAACGGAGGGGACTGAGTAGCGAATGGACGACTTCCCTTGCTAGAGCGTAAAGGGCATGAATGACATGGCAACGACTGACACAATATCATCAGGGATAAGGGACAGTGGGACTGAAGGCCATAATGTGCGACACAAGAGAGAAACCAAGAAATGAGGGGTGGAGGACTATATCGGGGTACAAAGGGACTCAGGATAGACTCCATGAATGCGATGATGACTCCACTTGGATGCTCTAAACAAGGGTGACTCGATGGTACTGCCACGCAGTAAAGGTCCAATGGGGGACCATGAAAACATGAGTACAAGAGGGTAACTCACGACGAAAATCAACACAAACAAAGACAAGTAAGGAGGCAAAGTGGTGCCCCAGGTACAAGTGTTGTAAGTGAAGAAATGTGATTTTAATGAGAGGGGAAGTGACCCATCTTGGACAAAATGTGTCCTGGTGAAGTATCAAATCACAAAAACGAAAAATATTCTGGCTATCTATAAGAAAATAAAACATGCATTTCAGAAGGGAAATGCTAAGGGTAATATTTCTTAAGATAGAGTGCGTTGCGAGGATTAGGAAGGGGATTGCCTTCGAAATCCTCTAAGAGGTATGCCCCCTTACCAAGATCCTTACTGATGATGTAAGGGCCTAGCCATAATGAGTCAAACTTCCCATGACCAAGGACATCATGGACCTGGTCATAAACTAGAACAAGGTCACCTTCGTGAAAAGTACGAGGCTGGACTTTTCTGTCATACTGAGCTTTGGTGCATTTCTTGGCCGCTTCCATGGTTTGCAATGCAACACGACAGTCTTCGGAGGCGCGCTCAAGCATGATAAGTCGTTTTTCTAGAGGTTGGGTGTCAGGGAGAAGTTCAACGGCCAGATGAAGGGAAGGGATTTCACACTTGATCGGTAAGACTGCCTCCTCTCCAAAAACGAGGTGGAAAGGAGTAAACCCGGTGGCGGTTTTAACAGAAGTTCGATAGGCCCACAAAGCAGGGAAGAGCATAAGATGCCGGTTGGTTTTGTGCTTATTCACCGTTCGTTGAAGCATGGTCTTGAGGATTTTGTTGACTGCTTCAACTTGGCCATTACCTTGGGGGTAATAGGAGGAGGAATATTGGTGCTCAAAACCCAACAGTGAGGATAGCTCACGCTATATCTAATCTTCAAAATGTCGGCCGTGGTCGAAGACCAGTTGTTTCGGAACCCTGAATCGAGCGATAACGTGGTTAAAGAAAAAGAGAGATGCGGTAGTTGCCGTGTTGTTAAATGTTGGCATAGCCTCGGCCCATTTTGTGAAATAGTCAACTGCCACGATGATATATTTATGGTAACCAGCGGATGGTGGCGACACTCCATAAAGTCGATGGCCCATTTACAAAAGGGCCTAGTTGTGACGACAGGATGGAGGGCGGGGAGCTGCGCCTTCGGGGGCGAAATGTTGTGGTGGAACAATGTTTGAGCACGCTGATATGATCATGAAGAGAGGCAGAAATACCGGGCAGTAGCGACTTTTTGGGCGATGGCAAGACCGAGAGGGTGGCCCGCGCAAGCGCCGCTATCGGCGGGCATTGGGGCATTCGAAAAACGTTCAATGAAGTGAAACCGACGACGAAGGAGCCCAGAAGTGTCTGTAAAATAGGTAAAGGTGGTCTGGATAAGAAGGTAGCGAGGGCACAGGTGTCGGATATCGTCGGCGTCCACGGTCGAGGTGAAGAAGCGAACTTTTGGTTGTAGTGGTGAGGATGACCTTCGTGCACAAGGATGCGATAAAGTAATGGCAAATAAGTGCTCATTAGGGAAATCATCATTAACTGGAGGATCTTGTGTTCCGGTAGGTAATTCAGAAATGAGTTCAGCAAGGGCTAAACCATTCTTACTTTTTGGTGTGACAAATTCGAGGTCGAATTCTTGAAGGATGACGACCCAACGGGCGTACTTCCCAGTGAGGATGCAGCGACTCAAAAGGAAATCCATGGGGTTGGAATTAGTCACAACCTTGGTGGAACGCATGAGGATGTAATGATGAATTTTTTGGACTGAGAACACAACAGCCAGCGCTAGTTTTTCTTCATGTGAGTAGGAAACAGGAGGCCCTACTAGGTTCTTACTGACGTAGTAGATCACATGCTCGATACCATTGTCATGTTCCTGGATAAGGACTCCAGCGACCGAATAGGTGGAAGCGAAGATGTATAGGATGAAGTCCCTATCAAAGTTGGGAGGGCGGATCAAGGGAGCGGATGTGAGGGCCTTCTTGAGGGCATCGAAAGAATCATGAGCATAGGTATCCCAAACAAATGGGATATTGGATCGGAGGAGTCGAAGGAACCCATGTGCGGTGGTGGCATAGTCAGGGACGAACTGACGAAGAAAATTATCTTTGCCTTGGAGACTTTGGAGCTGGCGTAGGGTACATGGAATGGGAAGTTCAAGAATGGCTTGAAATTTCAAAGGGTCAAGAGTGATACCATCCTTAGACACTATGAAGCCTAAGAGACGGCCGACGGGAACGCAAAAAACGCATTTCAATGGGTTAAGGCGGATATTATACTTGCGACATCGGAGAAAGACGGTACGAAGATCGTGGAGGTGCTACGCCCGATGCTTAGAACGTGCAGTGAGGTCGTCTAAATAAGCAAGGATAATATGAGCTAAGTCATGGAAACAATAAGACATGGCCCATTGAAAAGTGGCACCGGCGTTTTTAAGGCCGAATGGCATGACCAGGTAAGAAAAAGTTCCCCACGGACTCATGAACACAGTTTTAAGTTGGTCAGCGGGACGGATAACGATCTGGTTGTATCCGGAGAAACCATCCATAAAGGATAGAACCTCATGCCCCACACACTCTTCAATGATTTGGTCAATAAATGGTGTGGGGAAGTTGTCTTTGGGACAAGCTTTGTTCAAGTCGCGAAAGTCTGTGCAGACACGGATGGTGCCATGTTTCTTGAGGACGGGAACTGGGTTGGACACCCAAGTGGTGTATTCAATAGGATAAATGAAACCATCCTGCTTGAGCTTATCGATTTCGGCTTTGATAGCATCACGTCTGGAAGGATTAATGGGTCTCAACTTTTGTCGGACTGGGTTGGCATCGGGCCACGTGTCGATATGATGCTCGACGATGGTGGGATCGATCCCAGGCATTTTGGAGTAGGACCAGGCGAAAATATCGCGGAATTCTTTGAAAATCTTAGTGTAAGCTTCGATTTCTTCCGGGGTGCATTGGGTGCCCAAGGTGATATATTCTTCGATTCCTGGTTTGACCGAAATATCAATTTTAATGGTAGGAGAGATGTTGGCCATGTTTCCTTCTTCGAAAGCATCAAGTGCAGGGATGGGATTTTTTAACCAATCTACTGCATTGGGAATGAAGTCTTTGGTTTCCACAACATATTGGTCGTGGGACTGCTGTGGGAGGAAGTATGCGCGATGGTGCATATCATCCCACAGAAAGTCAGGGTTGGTCATGGCTTCCATAATGTCTTCATCGGACTGGAAGATGGGAAGACTGGAGGAAGGAGGATCACCCAATGATGTAGTGATGTGTGACTGGTCATCTTGCAGAGAAGGGCTCACCTGTGCAACGTCAGCAGATCCAAGGTCGACTGAGGGGGAACCGAGAGTGTCTGTAGGTCGAAGGTTAGGTGAATTATCTCTCAAGGATGACGATAGGTACAAAATGGTGATCGAAGGCTCTGTTGGTTCGATAGCGAGAGGAGGAATGTGAATGGGAGTAGGAATATCCTCTGGTCCTATCGAAGTAGAACTCGCAGACAAGTGAGAAGGTATCTTGTCGTGCGTAGCCTTGAATTGGCGGTACGTGTCTAAGGAGGAACGATACTCGTCAAGGCGGGGACAGAGGTGGGTGTAATGGCCATGGAAATCACACAAAGCACAAGGGTGATTTGTGCGCAAGGTTTTGAGTTTCGGGATAGAATCTGGGATAGTGACGTAGAATTCAGGGATATCAGAGTCAGGAAATGTCTCATTGACCAGGCTCTTGAGGTGTGGAAATTCAGGACACGTATGGGTGGTGTGACCGACAATATTGCACAAAGCACACTGGATAGCGTGCTTTGGCGGTCGAGGAGGGGTAGGGTTTGTCGGGGCGGCTTGGTCCTGATTGGTTGCCCCCTTACGAGCTTTTCCTTTCTTTCCTGGGGCTGTCACCATAGGGGCAGGGTCCTGGGGAGGTGCGGGGGGCCTGGTGGTAACGGAGGAAGCGAGGGGGATCGGTTGAACCGGTGTCAAAGCAAGGTAGGGTTTGGGGTGACCGGGTGGGGTAGAGGCTGGAGGGTCAAGGTACCAAACGGTTATGCCCAGGGTCAGGTTAGGGAGAGAGAGGGTGGCCATGACGGGGACTGTATAGACTCCGGGAGGGGGAGCCAGGAAAGGTATCTGACCAGCGAGATAATGACCAGGAGGGACGGCTCCGAGATGGTTAAGGCCAGGGGGAACCGATCCAGGGGGATAAAGGGGTTTAGGGATACCAGCTGTAGGAGAGGGGCCAGAAGGAGAAGGTTCGGCTGGCGGAGATGAAGGGCTAGGAGCGGTTTGTGGTGGGCGAGGTTGCGTCGGAGGTTGTTGACTAGCCGAGGCGGGTTGCTTAAGGGCAGCCCGAGACGATTGCAACATGCAAACATTCGATAAGCTGGGATCAGAGAGAGGAGGAGGAGGGAGACCATGAAAAGTTCCAAGCAGGGAGGAATCTTTGTAGACGCCGGGGGAGACACTGGTCAAGGAATCGACGGTTTGCTTATTGGCTACAGAAGAGATGGTCGTCTCAGGGGAGGTCTGAGACTTTGGCTCATGATAAGTCAACTGGTCGATGGTGACTATCTTCCCATTGTGAGGAAAAGACATCTTTCGAAAAACCGCGGATGGGACAGCAGACATGGCATAGGTGTAGCTTCACCCCAATAGAATGTTGTAGTCTAGAGGGGCGTCGATGACTTCGACGTCAACGCAAACAGTCTTACCGGCGAGGGTGATAGGACAATTACGAAAAAGGCCAATGGGCTGAGAGGCGTGGCCGTCCCACGCTCGAAGGGTGATCGTGGAAGGGGCCAAGTCAGGAGATCCGAGTTGCTTCCAAACCGAAGCGGACATCACACAGGTGGATGCCCCCTCATCAATTATACACCGAGAAATGTTGGCATTCCAGATTTTGACTGGGATTTGGAAGGCGACGGAAGAAAGAAGAGGAGGATGTTATAATTTATGGGCGTTGAAAACAATCATTTGGTCATCAGCAGGATCTACAGCGCCCACGGAAGATAGCAGAGCCTTCTTTTGGGAAGGGCACGACTGGAGGAGTTCCAATGTGGAAATGGCAGCAGGAGATTGCGCCAAATCATCTACTATGCTATAAGAATGAGCAGCTCGACCAGAAGCAGCATTTCGACGTAATGGTCCCTTAGGAATCTTGGTATGAACCTCAACTTTGGGTTGAGGGATATGTAAGGGGCCATTGGATGTCGAAAGAGGCTCGGTAGAACCTGAAGAAGGGGACTCGGGGGCAGACTGAGCGGGAGGCTTGGGGTATTGGCGAGACCGAGTTTGAAGGTGAAGGTCGACGGTTGGGGATGGATCAGAGTTCATCATGAGGATCTGGTAATCAGAGGAACCAGAAGGGGAAGGTTGAGTGGTGACCTGTCCGTCAGGTGGTTGGGCAGCCACGAATCCTTGCTGAGGGAAAGGATCAGTAAACACAGCTGGTTGAGTAGTGGCCACATTAGGGGGAGCATGAGGGGAGGCATGTTGTCCTCGCAATGTGGCTTGAGACTCCCACATCTGCCACATTTGTGGTAATAGGGGACAATCGTGGGTGTAATGACCATAAACACCGCAACACGAACAAGACTTATTTGTGCGAAGAGGCCTGTCTGGCTTAGGCTGAGTGCCCTGTTGCTGGTTAGCAGTGTTAGGGTCAATACCTTGAGGATTGGGTCCACGAGTACCAGGGGCAGATTGGTTTGGATTGCCTCTCCACCTTCTTTGAGAAGAAGGAGGATTAGTCGCGTCCTGATGTGAAAATACTTGCCCTGGAGGGGGCTGTAAGCACTGTGGCGGGGTTGGAGGAGGCAAGGGAGGTGGAGGCGCATATGCTGGAGGAGCTGGTGCACCAGGCTGCGGATAAGGGTAATGGTTAGGTTGGGCAACATTGAGGTAAGCAGGAGGTTGGGAAAAAGGATGAGGCATTCCGTATCCTGGATACATGCTACCTGGAGGGGGAAAAGTGCTAGAGGTGCTGGCCCCTCCTTGAGGAAGACCATAGCCCATAGGAGGTTGAGCATACGGATGAGAAAGGGCTCCAACGATACCGTCGGCGGAATGAGATGCCCCCGGGGCATTAGTGCCTCTGGGCCTGGGGAGGTCAGGAAGGATGGTATAAACATAACCAGACTGAGCATAGATCAGGTCATATTTCAAGGCTATTTGGAGGGCGGCTTCTTCGGTTTGAGGGAAATGGGAGGCGACATCTTTGCTGATAGGAGCTAAGAGAGTGCGAAGGAACCAGTCCATATAAACCCGATCTTCGAAGGGGGGGGGCTCGACATAAGCTCCGTCTTCTTCGCCATTCCTGGACATGGGTAGAAAGGTGGGTTGAAGAGGTTTTCTTGAAGGAAGTCAAGAGCTCCGTACCAGTATCCTATCGGAGAGGGAGCTGGAAATAAGATAAAAAGGCTTGGGAAATGGTCGCAAAGGTGGTATGGGAAGAGGTGGCTTGGTCAACATACCATTTAGAAGCTTCGCCGGTAAGCGTGCGTTGGAACAACCGAAGACGGATGGAATCGTCGGTAATGGAATTGGAGGAACACCACATGTGGAAAGATCGGACATGGTTGGTTGGATCTTCTCCAGCAAGGCCTTCGAACTTAGGGATGTCAGAGGAGAGCTTGGTTGGCATAGTAGGCCAACCAACATCATGGCGGATAGGGTCATTGATCAACTGATTAAAATCGAGGAGGCTGAGGCCTGCGATGTACGGCAGCAAGGGTGTGGCCGAGGTAGTTCCTGTGGCGGTTCCGCTAGTAGTAGTTCCGGAATTAGGGCCAGGATTACCGCTAGCGTTAGGCCCTGGACCAGACATAGTGAAGGTGATAGGGGGAGAATCAGAAGTAAAAGGAGAACCCAATGAATCAGAAGAGGAGTCGGAGTGCGGACTCGGAGGAGGACTGGCTCGACGATGGCGGGACGGAGCAGGTTGACCGACCGAAAACTGAGGGTGAAGGCCAAGAAGTCTCCGGGAGGCATGCCTTAGGGGCGCAATGGTGACAACACAAACACGGCACGAGGGGAAGAAGAATGACCGACAAAGGCAGGGAGGTGCAGAATCAAGTGATTACAATGTCGAAACAAGGGCAAAAAAGGTGTAGTGTCAATTGATTTTAAAGTATTTGCCTAGCGTTGTAAACCAGGCTCTTCTTCGCTTAGGGTGAGTGTGTGGCGTGCGTTAATTTTAATTTTTAAACCCTTTTCGTTATGAGAGCAAGAGAAAAAGTGTGATGCGTAACTGAAAATAATGCTGCAAAAACAGTATATAATGCTGAAATAACAGAAAATTAACAGCTACTAGTGCATCGATTCAACCCAACAAGGCGGGTCTCTCAAAACTAATCTAAAAGAGGGAAAAAATCTAGTCAAAACACACTAAAAAGAGGCCAATAGATCTAGGGTCAAAAGGGACAGGGATCTAAAGGAGAAAGCTGCTGAAAAGAGGTGCAGATCACAGCCAAGAGGCAGAGGCAAGGTGGCTGGAAAAAAGGAGGAAATCAGCAAAAAGCAGAAGGGGCAAGGAGGAGGCCTGAAAAGTAGATCCAAACAAATCTTCAAGAGGTGATTTGAAAGGGAGAAGAGCTGATTAGAAGAGGTCTGAAAAGGAGGTATCAGATCTGGAAAAAGGGGGGCTGAAACTCTGAAAAAACAGACCTGAAATAGATAAAAACTCTTCCACCAAAAGTGGAGGGTACTGAAGCCCTAGGGGGCTATGTTCCCAATTAGATGAGAAAAAAAGATCAGAAATAGGTCGAAACGGGCTAAGACAGAGGCTAGAAAACCCTGACAGAAGATTCAGAAAAACCTAGAAAAATTGCAGAAAAACAACAAAAAAATTGGCAGGTCGCATGTTCTGACCTGTTTTCTATGCAGGTCGCAGAAAATGGGCTGAAAAGTGCGACCTGGAGGTCCAGGTCACAGTTTATGGACTGAAAAGTGGGACCTGAAGCTCCGAGTGTCCCGGCGGCAGATTTCCGGAAAAGTTATCGTCTCAGTTGCGGCTGATGTCTGTCACCTGCGCAATAGGGCCAGAAACACGCGGAAGTTAGAAATTTTAATGTTTTAGGGTTTTATAGGGGAAAAACAACATGAAAATAGGAAAAACAAAAAGCTGAAAAGAAACCCTAGGGTCTGAAGTAGCTGGATATGCAGGAATATGAAAAACGACAGCGGTCGTAATTGAAAACCCATGTGGAGTCGCCAGTTGTTAGTATGAATCTTTTGTCGAAGTGTACGAAAAAAGACCACTTTAGCTACGCATAACTAATAGCCCTAACATCAAATGTGGCTGCCAATATCTTCAGATCTATAGTTAGTTGATCAAGACAAGAGCTGCAAAAAACCAGATCTATGCATAGAAAGACATTAAGCAGTAAAAAGAAGGTTTTGCTCCATATATCCAATAGACAAGACAAGAACAATTTTTGAAAGAATTTTTTGTATTAAGGGCACCTTGGAGGAAAACAAGAAGATGTTTCCAATTCTCCTCAATGGGATGGGTTCTTGGAAGTCCTCAGCACTTCAGATCTAGAATCTCTCTCTCTTGTTGGTGTAGAAAACCCAGACAAAGATAGAACTCAAAGGGAGCTCACACAGCAAATAATGTAGAATGTGACCAAGTATATAGATCCAGAGTGATCTAATAGGCAACAAAAGGTGAAGAATGGTAGGGAAAACCATCCTATTTATAACAAAATATTGGGTCATTCTAGATCTTGGTGCATGATTAAAATAACGTTAACCAAATCTAGATCCACCTTTTATGGAATATTTTATTATATTTGTTGGAGGGAAAAGGTATTTGACTTGGGTCAAATCCCTTTATTTGTAGATAATAAATAAATAAATGATTCATTTATCATTTTAAGGAAGTGGTTGAATGATAATCAAATAAATAATGATTTATTTAATTATTTGTGGGTGATTTAGTCATATTTAACAAGGAATCTTATTTAAATAAGATTTAAATAATTATTCCTAGAAAATAATAAGATAAATAGAGATTTATCTAATTAATTTATTTGTTTTGGGTTAAACATGATGAGGAATAATAATTAAATTATTGTTTAATTAATTATTCCATGAGGAAAATCAAACAAATATAGATTTGTTTAATATTTCCTTTTGGGGTTTCCTGTTTAGACCATAAACAACCTAATAAATGTGGTTTATTAAGTTATTTGACATAGTGAAAGCAATTTTACTTAGGGTAAAATTGGTCTTACATGGTGTACTTGGGTATATCTAATGATAGTAGGTTAGATGACCAAAAAATGGTGTAACACTCTCGAACTTGAAATATTTTAGGCTTCAACATTGACCTGCATCGCATCTGGTTCATTATCACACTTTGCACCTCGGCATTCTCATGTGTTTCTTGTTATGCATATCTCTTCCAAACCCTGATGAGATTTATCAAAGGGAAACCTTATACCTCCAGATTTTAAATCCTTTAGAATTTTTCTTTGAAACTACATCGCATCCGATACTCTTATCGCACTTTTCACTTCAGCATTTTAACATGATTCTAGAGCGCTTATCATCCTAAGCTTGTGATGTGCGATATGTGATTGGGTCCCATAGCTAGACTTCAATGCCTTTAGATTTTAGCTTTTACCTATATCATGTCCGCTCCTTGTATCAAATCTCATAATTCTTGGTGGTTCTGCGTTATATTCACCGCCTCCAACTCCGATGTGATTTCTTCACAAAAAGGCCTTATTCCATATTTGAAATCCTTTGCAAAAAAATTATGAAACTACATCGCATCCATGCCTTATCGCATGTCACAAGATTTAGTTCATAGCACTAATAAGGTTCCTCTTATAATATGCGATATGCGATCACATCACATCCCAAACCCCACTTCTTATCGCATCGCAACTTAAAAAAATTAACTTGCGATAACTTAACATATAAATATAAAAATCACCGATAGTGATGTGCGCTAACAATATTATGGCCAAATGCAATATAATATGGATTGTCCATTCTCCTACTTTATGTTCACGATATGATCTCGACTGTCAATCTCCGCTTCACTCTACGGCACAATCTTGTCCATCCATCCTCCACTTCAATACTGCGATTGATCTTAACCATCCATCTCTCAACGTTTATTTCTGCAATAAGTATCTGACCGTCCATATCAACATGCATATTAAGATTTATTTTCCATTTGTGGGGTCAGGTCCACGTCATCTGCCATGTCATTCGCCACGTCACTTGCCACGTCATCTTCCATGTCATCACCACGTCACTGCCACATCATTTCCACATCACTGCCATGTCATCTTGCCACGTCATCTTGCCACGTCATCTCCCGTGCTTTGCATTTCAAAATTTTTGTGTCTCTGTTGTTTTGCGATACTCCTTCCGTTGCGATTTGCGATATGTGATCATGGCTTCTATTGTGATTTCAATTTACAATATCTTCGCCGAACAATGTTCTGAACATGTTTTTCTAGAAATTTACCGGACTCTGCCCACAAAACTGCACATGTTTCACGTGCCTTCATGCACTTTTTTGAATGAAAACTAGCTCGACTTGAACCACGCATTCACGACTTTCTCCATTTGCTGAACACGTTCATTACTTTTCTTAGCACGTTCATGACTCTGCCCACTCGTGCATGACTCGACCCAGCACGTTCACGACTTGATCCAAGCTTGTTTCCTTTGTTTCCTTTGCTCTTTTGCTACCTTTGCTCCTTTGCTGCCTTTGATCCTTTGCTTCCTTTGTTTCCTTTGCTCCTTGATCAATATTATAATGATACTCCTTTGGCACTTTTCTTCTCCTCTTCCTCTTTTCTTCTCCTCCACTTTATTTTTTCCTTCTTTTCCTTATAGCTCCTTTATACTCCAGCTGATCCTAATCTACTCCTTTGTTCTTAATGATAATTCTGGTGCTACTCCTTTCTGTTCCTTTTCCATCAATGACAATATTTCCAATAGTCATAATCGACATTCAACTCACATTCATCGGTCATAATACATAATTCTACAACTATCACTTACTTACACTCAAGTGCATATCATCTGTCCCAACAAATATGTGTTAGTAAAACCATATTAAAACAAAATAATTCTTCATGCAATATTATAGATACAAAATCATATCATGCAATTAATCAAACATTCAAACAACTATAAATGTACCATGTTAGATAAATAATCTAGATGACATAATAGACATAATCAAATAGTTAAGCACCAACTACACGACATAAGAAAACTCATACCTTAATGTATCTCAGGCGAGGCTATCTTGTCTGCACAACCAATCTAGATTAGCATGATACAAATTCACAACATATGTACTCAAACATAAATAAGGTCATCATATCCATAACAATAGCTAGCTAACATGTTCACATCATAACTCACAAACAATTGTCATTCATGCATAACAATCACATATGCATAGTAAGTCTAGATTAGTACAACACACTATCATAATTAGGTTGAATTATACTTGAATGTAATAACCCTAACCAATTGCATAGGAGAATCCATATTAGCACGATACATAACATCAAGATATTAATGCAATAACCCTATCTTCAAGTTAAATAACATATAACAACAACATTTTAACATATAACATACTTATCAACAACATATAACATAATCATCAGGTTAACTAACATAAAACAACAACAAAAATGCATATAACAACATGCTACTATCACTCATGACCATTCAACACATGTTCATATGACCACACTGGTTCACTAGCATCTACCATACATGTAACCACAACAGAAATAAAATGACAAACATGTATATAAGTAACCATAATTCTTATAACAACCATTAACCAACATACATGCATGCCAAACATACAATACTTGTATGGCGATCTTCTCTTACCCCGAAGTCTAGTGCTGCAAATTCACTTCGATGAGTTGCATCTCATGTTCTATATTATGCAACATATCAGCATCATATCATAACAACAACGTCATGATGACCTAAAATGAATATAATGACCTCGTGGAAAACAACCTTAACCATGAAAACGCATGCATAACAACATATTGACACTGACATGCATAACAAATGCATATACAACTCTCATCCACTCATGGCGACCACACCAAATCACCATCAACTTTAACATAGTGAAACCACTGCAACTATGACCAACGCCAAGCATATGTGACAAGCACATAAAACATAAGCATGAGGAACACATATGCAATCGATATCAATGAATGATCAACACACTGCCCAAGGAGAGTGCAACCACACTCTGATGCCACCTGTAACTTACCACTCCCCTCAAGCCTACCCGAGTAACCGAAAAACCAGGGTAAACATGAGATGAGAGTTTTTTAAGATAGATTCAACCTCCTTGGTGACCTTAAGGAAGTGGAATCGAAGCGGAAGCCATAACACAAACCTTTAACACTTGCTACAGGACCCCCATATGCTATCCTAGTCAGCCACCTAACCTATACCTGGGTCCCACTGAATTTTCATAGAGAAACCCCCTGGACGCATGCACATTCCTACATTCATCCTTCTAGGAGGCTCTGGACACACGTATGAGCCTGCATGCCAATTCCCAACAACTAAATTTCCCAAAAATGTGCCTACATCTGTAGGATTTAAGACACTTTTTAAGCATAGAATCCCAGACACTGCCCAGAACTCCCTGTAACTTCCAGGAATCATTAAATACACAATGAAAACATTAGAAAAGAAAAAATTGACTCCAGGACTAAGCCTGGCATGGAAAATTTTAGGGGCTAATATTCGCAGGTGGGCTAATTTTCCATTGTTTTTCCAAAAAAAATATTCGCCAATTTCCATTTTTTATAAAAATGATTCGCCCAAATTTTACAATAAAAAAATATTTTATGTTTAAAATCGCCAACATTATATAGAAAATATATATAATATCATTATAAATTTGAATAATTTTACAAATACGTTAATAAACATTTTATACTTTTCATATTAGGGACTAGGGAGATTTGCCAATTTTTTAAACTTCAAGATAATTTTCCATCCTTAAAATTTTCCCTGAAGCCTGGCCATCCCCAACCCAAATTGATATTATGTTAAACACTTAGAATGAATGTAATCTACAAGTATAGGATACAAGATAGAGCATGAATGACTGAAATCACTTATGAAACATAACAAGAAGGATCACCACCTTCCTCCTTAACTAGATATAACATGAATTAGGTCTTGCATCCATCATTTTAACAATTAAAAGTGAATACATGAATT
The DNA here is from genome assembly GCA_034641835.2 of Pinus albicaulis. Lineage (NCBI taxonomy): Eukaryota > Viridiplantae > Streptophyta > Pinopsida > Pinales > Pinaceae > Pinus > Pinus albicaulis. The sequence continues at coordinate 341,468,150 of CM076576.1, forward strand.
AACCATGACATGAAATAGTCATTTAAACGAGATTATAACCAACATAAAACCATGGAAATAACAGTGAGATAACAACCATTAAATCCAGACATTAATAGGTAAAACATTAAGAGAAATTAGCTTCCATTAAACATAGGAAATAATCATTCAAGTTCAGGACTTCCATGTACCACCCGACCATAGACATGGTTGAGCCAAATCTCTCTTCTTCCAGTCAACCCCGTTCCATATTCCAAGTATGAATGTGGGATCTCATGGATAAACCAATCCAAAAATAACCAAGGGAATCCAAATGTTAAACCACCTCCACCCTCACCATATCGTGATGAAACCAAAACCGGTGCCCTGATCACAATCGACCTGAACTTTGAATGCCATCCAAAATTCATCACTATCCTTGAGGAATTTTCCATCTCCTTGTCTCTTAGGCTTTACCGCAATCCAATCCTGGATCACTAGGACCTAAACCAAGACATCTCCCTCAAGCTTTACTGTGTATCCTACCAAAACCAGTCAAGGGATTCCTAGGCCTTTCAGAATGAAGCTGAGACCACCTCTTCCTTTATTGATCCTTAATTTCCTTTCCTTTCCTTGTCCTTCCTTTGATTTCTTTCCTCCCCCTTGGCACTGTAATGTTCCCAAAATTAGCATGAAGCTAATTGGAACATTGAGTTTTCTTATATCATCTAGGAGGTGAATAAATGGGTAAGGAGGCCCATGAGTAGGAATAAAATCTCTCATAGTGTGAAAGGGATCATCAGAGTAGCTATATTTTTCACCCTCATGTGTGAAAAGGGGCAAATGCATGAGGACAAGGTCAAGTTTGACCAAGTCAACAGCGCTGCCATGGAGGGAGTGGATCACTTTGAAATACAACACAGTATGAGTGGGGGAGAGATCATTTGGTGGAGGAAACCCTAATGTGTGGGGGCCAAGGCAAGAAGGCTTTCATTTGTATAAATGGAGGACAAGGAAGCCATAGAAGGTGTTAGCCAGCTATAAAATTTGTTATACCAAATGCTGGCTAAAACTCTTTGGAGCCTTCAAGGAACAAATTTTATGACTAAAAAGTGTTGGCTCTTGAAGACACTTGGAGGCCTCCTGCCTCTGTCCCAATCTTCACTATTGTGCCTTTTTTCCCCTTCAGAAATCCTGTTGATTCCCAAGGAAAAATACTGCTGCAAACACCTTTTTCCTTTTCCCCTTTTTCCAAAACTAACCTCAGTTTTTATCCCTCCATTTCCCATGAAAATCCCTCATTTTCATATTTTTCCCTTTTCCCCTTCTTCAGAATCCCCTTGACAAGGTTGAAAACTCTTTCTTTGCCTTATCAGAACCCCTCTAACCCTTTGAAAATCATTCAAAAACCATAAAAATCACATTTTTTATGGTGTGGACTTAAGCCCCCTCGGGCTAAGTCTTAAGCCCCTTCCTCCATAAACCCCGGTCGTATTATCCTCCATACACCCAAAGGTTCCGCAGTTGGGCGCCAAGCCGCTTTGTAAATAATATTTTAAACCTTGGTTTACATTAAAAAATCGTAGGTTTTACTATTTTATAAAATTTCTGTCGATTCAAAATTTAATTCATTCCGCACCGTTGATCTGATCTGCAGATCGATGGTGTGGAGTCCGTCTCCCCGGTGGTCCCCGCATTCCACTCACTTGTCCAAAAACCTTGTGGTATTCATCGCACCGCCTTTGGGCAGCGGCGGTATTTTCCCAATCGGCAGCGATTCCATACGCTGGCCGACACGCGTCTCGTGCACTATTTGAAAACCGCCCCCCCTCCATCGCGCATTAACTTTCGGCAGCAAAGCCGGCGCGATATCGATGTACACCGTCCGATCTAAGGCCGCCCATCCGACAGCTATCGCTCTCCGAAGATGCCCGACAGTTAACCGGGCTACGGCGTGGCATTCAATTGATCTCTGCCATCGATCTGATCAGCAGATCGATGACCCACATTCCATTGCCCTGATTCGATCACCCAGTCAACATTTCCTGTTTTGAGTTTCCATTTTCCGCTCCCGACCATCGATCTCTGCGCGATCGACGGCCCTGATTCAAAATGTTCTTCCGCCTTCACTACGCCATTCTCCCGATCAATCCTGACCGTTGGATGATGCCATCCAATGGCCACGCTTCCTCCACATGCCTTCTACAGCAATAAACCTATAAATGCATGGATTTTATAATACTTGTTTTTTTTTGCAAGGTTTAAATGGTTTTTTCACCATTTCTGAAGAAAATTCAGAAACGAAGGCCGACGATCCTCCCGCCTTCGATTCGCTGGGGGAAATCATTCACAGGTGTTAAATCCACGTTTTCATCAATCATTCATAAAGCATTGATTCCACATAACCCTGCGCAGCCCTGCATACCAGCAAAAACCATGAATCAGGCACAGTCAGAGAATATCAGTGACAAAGGCCAAAATTTATCAGAACAGAGGATTAAAGACAAATTTTGCGGGGATCACGGCTAAGAATGTTTATCAAAAGCCTAATCCCTGATTTAAAACACATTTTAAAGAAAATCTGAAGTTTTTTATCGACAGGGAAACCTCCACCGCCACAATTGAGGCAAATTGATCCCTATAGCTACCACGATGCCACCTGTGCCTTAAAGTATTCAATCAGAGGCTGAATTTATTGATTAAGATCAGATATTTGTCTCAAAACGCAGCCAAAGAAGAAACTCTGCCAAAAAAATTAATGACAAACATCTGCAGAGTTACTTCGACGCCACACAGAGCCTCAAAGGTCAACAAAAGCTCCCACCGAGCTTAAACTTTATGTAAAAACATTTAATACAGAGTACACCCATGTAAGTTTCTTCATTGAGCCCCTCAAAGGCCAAGAGGTCATTAAATCTGTATTAATTGTAATTGGAGATCTTTTTATCAGATCTCACCTCCTCATTCTTCTATATATACTTCTGCAGAAGATGAGTGAGGGGTTGGTTGTTGTTTGATCACCAGTTGTAATACTGAAACTCTCTGAAATAAATACATAGTCCGTTGAAGTTGAAGAAGAAACTGAAGTCTTGGAAACCTTGATGATGTTGTTGCATGCTTGTTCCTGAGAAGGCTCTATCATTGGATCCATGAGCTTGGATGTTGGTGAAGTATTCTGAGTTGTTTTATGTTTTCCCCTGTTTTCATTATGTTCCATAATTTCTTACTACAGTAGGTTGAAAGTTTTAGGCTAAGAAATGACTCTTGGAAGCACCTTAGACCTGTTCATCCTTCACTGTTTCATGTTTTCTTCTGTTGAAGTATTTTAGAGTCTTTAATCTTCATGCTTGTTTATTTCCTTAATAGTTCGAACAGTTGGTTTCAGCATGATTTATGGTTCTCCCTACTTGTCTGCTGCCACTTAAAAACTGTTATTGAAGTCTCCCTTTGAAGTTCTTTGCTTACAGTGAATCAAAGAGGTATGTTTTGATCTTGCCCTTTGTCCTCACTTAAACAGTTGGCTTAAAGGTCATTATAATTATGATCATAGATGTTTTTAGGTGTTCCCTCTTCTATGAATGTAATTATCGGTAAATATTTTATGTTTCTAAGTCCTTTAAAATAAATCTTTGAGTAAATAGGGTGTTCCCCGAATCTTAGATTTCATTTTAAAAGTTGTTTTGAAATCATTATTTGCTTAAAGGTGTGATTTGTAGAATTTATGGTTAGCCCTGTCTATCAAAGAGCTCTTTATGATTCAAGTTGTGCTTTCAAATTCCCTTTGTTTGAGGATTAAAACTTCTCTTTCTAAATCATTAATGTCCATCTCATTCCAAAACCAAAGGATCCTGCGACCAAGTTAGATTTTCCCTCTGATATCCCATATCCATTGATGAGTTTGTTATGACCTTTTCTTGACTCCATTGCCCAATGAACCAAATATTTCTCTGTCCTATATATATTTCCTAGGCCTTTCATGTTCTGCTATATCATTCCAACCAAAAAAACAAAAAAATAAACACCTGCACTTAATAACTAGTCTAAAACCAATACTCAAAGCACACAAGGTAAACCTTTGCAAACAAAATTTTGAGAGATCCCTCTCTGAGAACAGGAGGACTAGATCCTATAACTCTAAAGATTGGTTCTGATGTTGCCTTTTCTTTTGATTTGCCAAAATATCAAAACACAGGACACCAATAGAAGGATATGTTATTGAGTATTGATTTTGGTCTACATGGCTATTTGGTTTCTCCAGTTGTTTAAATGAGATTGATGTGCTGCTTAGCACAAGGAATTCCTGTTTAGGAATCCTTCTCCCTTATTGAGAGGCCTCTTGAGGGATTGTACTTAATTTCTCCACATTCAGGCTCAAGGCCAAGCCACCTCCTTCAGCTACAACATTATTCCTGTAGTGGGAAACATTCTACTGCAGGGTGTTGCAGTGGAGGGTTCCACAACACCACTTCTAGAGCCTATCTTTCAAAGGAGGGAGCTTCTATTCCTCTGGGAGGTCAGTGAGGAATATTCAGGAGCTGATTGCACATCTTTGGCATCAGGCCAAGCATTTCCCATCTCCTACAGTGCAGTCCCTCTCCTTGACTACGTTATTTATGAGTATATTTGCAGCGGGGGTTTGCACCACTATTTTGGAGGGTGAGATATTCAGTGATTGGATTAGCCTTTCACCTGAAAGAACCATTGGATGAGATTCAGTCATCACATGCAACATCTTCATCCATCTTCATCCATTTCTTGAGTTGCAGCTATTATTCAGTCTTGCCCTGCAACTCCGGTATTTTGTATTTTTGCATATTTCAGCCAATCCTTCCAGGATTGCCTAGAAATTGCCTTTGGGAGTCTATATCTTTGCTCCCCATATTTTATGAGTTGTATATTGACATATTTATGTATTGACATCATTTTGCAGCAGTTATTCCTTATATACTACGCAGTCATAGCCTTGGGCTTTCTTCATGTAGCAGTGTTCTTCATTTAGCATGTATATGTTCTATTGAGGGTTGCATTGCCCCACTTGAGTGATTGTTTCCTCAAGGATTTGTATACATTTTGCTACTATGATATAATATGATGGCTATTTGGATATTCTAGAATTCTATGTGCTAATGTATCACTGCTACTACATTATTGTGTTTACATATTGTTGTATCTCCAATTTGGGAATACTATAAGATATTCCTAACATTGTAGATTTTCCCCAATTTGGGATATTACAGGCACAATGTTGAATTTCGCCAAGAAAACTCTAAGTATCCAAGAGTGTGTGTGAGAGATAATAGAGAGAACCAAAACTGAACTGACAAAATTTAACCAAAAAAAGCTTGCCAACTCATCCTCAGAAGCCTTTTTATTAATGAGGCCTCTATTTTCTTCAATTTCCTCCTCACATGCAACCTGTGACCTTTCACCTTCCTTTTCTCCCATTTTCCTTTATTTTCATAAATAAATGTGCCAAAAATATTGTTTTCCTCTTTAATTCCTTTGCCTTTGCCTTTGCCTTTGCCTTTTCCTTTTCCTTTTCCCATCAGGATATTTTTCCCAACATTCAGCTTGGAATAACTGTCCCTTGAACAATGGTCTTATTTTTTTATTTATTAAATTTTATTACATGAACTTGTCACTCGGGTCTGTTGCATTGTAGATGATTTCAAATTCACAACCCAACATATTAGTGACACATTTTTTCTACTCTTCTAAAGATAGTATATGCTCCAAAAATTATTGAAGACTATCATGATATTTTTTTACATTGAAGTGTCTTCCCATTAGGTATGGCGTCATTGCTTCAGGGCATGTAGTATTGCCAACATTTCCTTCTGATAAATAGGATTTTGTAAATACTTTCCCTTTATTGGAAGGCTTTCAAAATAAATGGGTCTTTCTTATTGCATTGAAACACCACCAATTCCATTTCTTGATGCATCACATTCCCCCATAAAGGTTTTTGTGAACTCTGGTGTAGCTAAAACTAGAGCTTGGCACATTTCCTCATTTTGATGTTCAAAGGAGTGAGTTTCTTCTAAAGTCCAAAAAAATGCATCTTTCTTCAATAATGTTGTTAGATGATCTGAAAATGAAACTATTTGTATCTGTTGTTCAAAGTATCCATTTTCAATTAATTAAGTGTGCAAAGTGTTCTCCATATCTTGCAAATTAAACAAAGTGTTTTTGGTAATTGTTTCTGAGCTTTTGTGTGAGGGAATGCCAATTAAAATTATTTTTTAACATCTTAAATCATAAATACATAGTAGCATAACCTCACCATAACAACACGACAACATGATGAGGCAATTCACCCCTCTTGGGCTACATCTGTCGGGTCCAAGGCTCCCAATGGGAATGTCGTTGCTCTATTAAGTTGCTCAAATTGGTTTTACAGTGAGAAATATACCTAAACAGGTAGAAAAAACTATGAAATTGAATTCAGAAGGAAGAAATAAGCTAAGAATGGCTTTTATTTCACCAAACAAGAAAGTACAAATTTCAATACAAACCTCCATTTCCTCGATGGCCCTAAGGCCTCTCCAAGCTTCCCGAAGAAAAAATGGCCGTAAACACCTCTTTCAACTTTGCAACCTATCCCAACTCTCCTAATGTCTTAATACAAAAATTCACCAAAATTTTGTCCAAATTGGTCCAATATTGAAGATGTTATGATGAAAACAAGATTTTCGCCCAATGTCACTGAAACCCCACCAAAAATGGATTAACTGAGTTAACCCCGCTAAAAATGGCGAAAAGGCCGAAAATGGTGGAACCAATGCTAACCTCGCGCAACCACCGACGCTATAATAAATTTTTGGTAAGAGTGGTCACATGGATAACACCGCTCTACCCGTCTGGCGGCTCCGCATATGATATTTGTGACATTTATGTTAACACTTAGAGAGCGTGCCCACATGGTCCGCCTTAACCGCCAACATAATCGGTTATGTAAAACCGCCACTTTCGAGCCCCTGGTCTCGGGACCGTTGGTCATGCGATGCGATGGGGGCTGGCCTCAGGGGTTTGGCCCCCATTTTCTCGCCACCCAAAGGTTTATGAAACTTCAAATATAACTTTTAAAATTTGTATGTTAAGAACCATACATGTGGCACAAATCTGCAAGTCGCGGCATACCAGCTTGGGTGGTCCGTCGTTCAATTCCCCTGGACCATGAAATTTTTTTTAAATGTTCCATTCACCTTTAGCCCGGGGGCCACGTGGGGCAGCCTTCCGGGCTCTGCCACGTGGCGGGCCTTAATCGGGCCAATAAATTACACACAACTAATGACGAATAAGAACTCGTCACTCACAATCCTTCATTCCCCTTGCATGGAATATTCTAGGGAATATTTTGAGGAATGTTCCTTGAAGATTATTTTAATATTTCCAAAGTCAAAGTCAACCTTAGTCAAACTGACTTTCAAGGATACTAAGAACTTCAAACTCGTATAAATTCTCACATAGATTACGTCGTATTTTGAGTGTGTTGTTCATGTTGACTAGAATCACAAAGGACGAGGCATATCCATTCGTTTAGGTTTCAACCACCTGGAAAGCAATTCCATTTTGAGCATTTTTTCACTGGACATGATCCTCGATCACACCTCCCAAATGGGAAGCTTTGACCCCAAAAGCTCTTCGATTTACGTAAATCGAAGATGAGGAGACCGATTCTCCACTTCTTCCAACCTCGAAACACTTAAATCTTCCTAACTTCATCAAATTGGAGCTTCTCATAATAAGATACATTCTTCCTTGAATCCGCTGACCGACCACCGCTAATTTTGACCGTGTCATGATGCAAAATTTTGAAATTTATAGAACAAGAATCGAAATTGCGTAATACATGTTGTTTGTACAATGGTCTAACTTCAAAGGAAACTAAAAATAAGATTCACTCGTCAACCGTCCTCATGGAATTTTTTTTAAAATGAGCCATGTACTTGCATCGAATCCAAACCAAGTTTTCGTCATACCAAATCGCTATTCTCGAAACCGCATTTACCCATGTCGAACTTTTGTGTCCTCTTTGCTTGCATGCTTTTCCCCTCCTTTTCTTGGATTCTTGCACCACTTTGCACCGACACTCTCGTTCTTTGCATCGATTGACACCAAAGGCACTTCCCGCAACATCTTGTCCTCTTCCGTAGACGAATTTCTTTTAGGTCGAAACATATCATCATTTAGATCGGGAATAACATGAAAAGGAGAATGTACAAAATATTTTTTCTTAACCATCAACAAAGTCAAATTTTGACTTGCACGACAAGCCTTTTCAATTTCCCGCATGGACTAAAGAAGATTCTAGCTTCTTCCGATGGTGTTTCACAATAAACTTTTACTATTCCTTAAATGTATGATACTTGTTCTCATGGCGATGGAAGATCTCTTTTTCTCGTCATATAAATACGAACTACCCAACACAACACCCGTAATGTCGTTTGCACTACATCTAGTTCAACCAAATCAACATAATGAGTCATATATGGCTAAGCGCAACATGCACTTTATTAAGACTTGTAAATTAGCATCCTTGCAAATCCATCCAAGTGGATATGGCTGATGAGGCATCTCAAGTTTCAGCTTTCTTGACTAAGTCTTCTGAGATGAGATTTTCATGACCCACTATCAAATAAGGTGTCTATCTTTGTGTGTTTTGAGATTATCCTTATATGAAATAGCTCTATCTCCTCCTCTTTTCATTTTGAGATTCTATGTGACAGCTTTTTAAAGTGCTAGAACTGGGATTTTTTTTCCTTAACAATCTCTTTCCCCTTTATGTTCCTTAGTACCATGGCTATGCTTTTATTTTCACAATTCGATTCGTAATTCTAAGTCTTGTTCAACAACAGAATCATTTCCTTTTCTTTGTCCTTATATTTGCTTTTAAATTTCTTTGCTCAACTCCCATGATGAAGCTCAAAGAATGGTCTTCATCGTGACTTGTTTTAAACATTTTTTACAAAATAACTTTCCTTTTTCTTTCCTAGAGTTTGCATTTCTTTTCTCCCTTTGTTTCTTTAAATTCACTATCCATATTCCCATAAAAATATTGTTTCTCAACATCTAAATGCATAGCTTGTACACAAACTTTGTCTAGACTAGTAGGATTGAACATAAGGATAGTATTTATAAGATAATTGTGTAAACCACCTATATATTTCAATAAGGTATCTTGAATATGAAAATCAATTCCTAATAACAAGAAAGCCCTTCTTCTAAACTCTTGAAGCTTAATCTTGAACACTTTTTCCTTTAAGTTGTCTAAAACTTTGCCAATTCATGATAGCCTTTGTAAATGAGCTAATGGATAAATTGCTGTTTAATTGCGGAAAATAAATTCAACCCATGATAAAGTGATCTTACCATGTTTTTTAATTTCATCCTTGGTCTTGGCCTCCCACCATACCAATGTTGCTCCTTCCATTCTTAAAGAGGTTAATCAATCTTGGTGTCGTCTCTCATGAAGGTTCTCAGATCCTCAAGTAAACTTCAACTTTCTTATTCAATTGTCAAGATTCTCTCGTACTGACTTCACCGTTAAACATAGGCAACTCAAATTTAACATCAAGCTTTAAAATGGACTTTACCAATGGTTTTAGACTTGTGAATTTGATTCACCGTAGTTGAGGCTAATGATGTAGAGGAAGAGGATGAAGATGGGGATGGTGGATCACCATTTCCTCCGTGTCCTTTATTTGACTTGTCATCACTTTTCTTTCCTCCGAAGAGCCCTCTACTTCTTTCTGATTTTTAGACCCTTTTTTTCAACAAGCCTATCATTCCTTTGTTGGTAGAGTATCCTTACCATCTCTCATGTCTAGGAAAGCTTTTCTAATACCCGTTCTTCTTCTTTGAGATCAATGTCTTATGGAGCTTCTCTTCCGTTGGAAGACATGCTTAAGCTTCTTCAATAAAATTTGGGGGGGGGTGTAATAGATGGTGGAGGAAATAGCTCTCTCGCCCTCCTCGTTGAGGATTACCTTGTTCTCTAACTAAATGTCCTTCCCCCTCTTTTTGAGTTTAAGCCTAGTAAGCATCAAAACTTGCAAACAATCAACTATATCTTTGCACAAAACAAATGCCTTCGAGTAAAACTCTAGCTCCTAAGGCTCAAATATTTAGCTTCAATACCAACTGATCTAAAAATGAAACTATTTTTTTTTTTTTTTTCAAAGTATTCATTTTCAATTAATTAAGTGTGCAAAGTGTTCTCCATGTCTTGCAAATTAAACAAAGTGTTTTTGGTAATTGTTTCTGAAAGTTTTTGTGTGACGTAATGTTAATTAAAATTACTATTTAACATCTTAAATAAAAAATACACATCAGCATAACTTCATCATAACAACACAACCACATGATGAGTGCGCTCACCCTCCCGGGCTACATCTCGTCGGTCCAAGGCTCCCAATGGGCATGTCCTTGCTCTATTAAGTTGCTTAAATTGGTTTTACAATGAGAAATATGCCTAAACAGGAAGAAAATCGTGGAAATTGAATTCATAAGATATAAATAAGCTAATAATGGCTTTTATTTCACCTAAAACAAGAAGCATAAAGACAATACAACCCATTTCCCCGATGGCCCTGGCTCTCCAAGCTTCCCGAAGCAAAAATGGCTTAAAAACACTGGCTACTCTAAAACCTGTCCCAACTCTCCGTAATTCCTCGTAATACCCAAAATTCACCAAACTTTCGTCTAAATTGGTCTAATATTGAAGAAGTTATGATGAAAACAAGATTCTTCCCAATGTCAATCAAAAACCCCACCAAAATGGATTAACCGGAGTTAACCTCGAAGTAAAATGGCCAAAGGCCGAAAATTGCGAACCGGCGCCAACCTTGCGTAACCACTAACAATTATAATAAATTTTTGGTAAGAGCGGTCACATGGATAACACCTCTCTACCCACCGGCGGCCCACATACGATAGTTGTGACATTTATGTTAACGCTTAGGTAGCGGCCACATGGTCCGCCTTAACCACCAACATCATCGCTATGTAAACCATCGCTTGCGAGCCCTCGTTTCCCCGACTATTGGTCATATGAGATGTGGGGGCTAGCCCTTAGGGGCTGGCCCCCATTTGCCCCCACTCAAAGGTTTATGAAACTTCAAATATAACTTTTAAACATTGTATGTTAAGAACCACACGTGTGGCACAACGGTAAGTCACGGCATACCTTGGGAGGTCTCGTCGTTCAATTTCGGGACTATGAAATTTTTTTAAATGTTCCATTCACCTTGTCCTGGGGCCACGTGGCAACCCCGAGGCTGCCACGTGGCATCCTCTGACCGTCAATAAATTACACAAGCCAAACCAATGACGACAAGCACTTGCCACTTGTCAATCCTTCTTCGCCCAAATGGAATATTCCAAGGAATATTCTAGGGAATATTCCTAGAATATTCTTGAATATTCATTGTAATATTCTTTTTTTTAATATTTCCAAAGTCAAAGTCAACCTTGGTCAAACCGGATTTTCAAGGATACTAAAAATTCAAACTCGCATAATCTTCATACGATGTTGGATTTAAGTGTCGTTCTCATGTGCCAATCACAGCCGACAAGGCCTATCCTAGCCATTTAGGTTTCAACCAATTTTGAGCAATTCCATTTTTGAGCATTTTTTTCACTTGGACATAATCACCCGATCATTAGAGGTGCCGCTATTTTCCCACAATTCTTAACAAACTTGCGATAATACCCTTTCAACCTAAGAAATCCTCAAATATGGTTTATGGTTGTGGGGATTTTCCATTCGATGGATTTGTTTTAGGATGTACCTTAACGTCCTCATAAGACACAATATTACCCAAAAATTCCACCTCTTGCACTCCCAAAGAAACATTTGATGTTTTTTAATACAATTGTTTCTCCACCAATAGTTTGAGCACCCTATCAACACGTTGAACATGATCCTTCCAAGACTTGTTGTAGATTAGTATATCATAAAAACATACTAACACAAATTTTCTAAGAAAGAGTTTTAAAATGGAATTCATCAAACCTTGAAATGTGGAAGGTGCAATAGTAAGGAAAAAGGCAATACCAAAAATTCATAATGACCTTCATGAGTTATGAATGTTGTTTTCCTAATGTCTTTAGTCTTCATTCTAATTTGATGATATCCTAAATGAAGATTCGACTTGGTGAAGTAAATCATTCCATGTAATTTATACAACAATTCATCAACGACGATAATCGGAAATTTATCTTTAATAGTGAGTTTGTTGAGCTCCCTATAATCCAAACACATACACCATGATCCATCCTTCTTGCATACCAATACTAATCGGGAGTGGACAAAGAACTTTGGCTAGGTTGAATTGTTCCTAACTCAAGCATTTCGCAACCATATGTTCAATCTCGACTTTTTTTGGGCATAGGGATATTTGTAAGGTCTAATGTTTGGAGAAAAAAAAAAAAATCTTCTGGAATTAAGTAAATAGCATGATCATGATCACAAATAGGTGGGAGGCCTTTGGGAGCCTCAAATACCTTGGAATTATTGTCCTAGATTCTTTGAGATCTCGGAGAAATAGATGATTTTGATGGTTGAACATCTATAGCAAGCATAATTGTTCAAATATGCCTTATCGTTTTCTTCAATCTTTTTCCTACCATTAGATATTGGTTTCTCCCCCCGGTTTCCTCGCGATGCTCCCTAAAACAATTTCCTTCCTTCCTAGAAACAATTCAACAAATGTTCTTGAAAATTAAAATTTATTGTAAGATTGTAACCATTGGACTCCTAATACAACATCAAAACCACCCATTTGAATGGAAAGAATTATACTATTAAACACATATTCCCCCCATGGTTAGATTGATATTATGTAACTTCCTTGAGTAATTTATAGTTCCTCCACTCGGTGGTGGATATAGAAAGCAATTCAATTCTTTTCGCTAGCTTACAATGAATAAAATTATTTGCACTACCAGAATCAATCAATACTATTACATTTTTCCGATATATCCTTTTATCTTGAGATTTTCGAGGAGTGGTAATTCCTACCAATGCATTACAATATATGTTCAAATTCATTTCTTCTTTCTCTCGGGGTTGGTTCCCTCGGTGTATATCCACTTCCTTGATGTTTCTTATTCCTTTTCTTCCTCCTCTTCACGAATTATGTAAAATAATTTCTTCTCAACACACTTATGACCCTTAGTGCATTTTCTATCATAAACGTAAAAATCCCTTTTTCTCTTTTTTTCCTCCTATTTTTGTGGTGTCGACCTTTGTAGGTTGTGGGATACTAGGAGCAAAAACACTTCCATATTTATAAATTGTGAGTGATAGACTTGCTTCCATAATTTTTCTTTCAACTTTTCTTACCACCTCAACACCTTCTCCAATGAATTAGGTTCCCAAAGGCGAACATCATAAGTTGCATGTTATCATTTAAAGTCCCTATGAAGACATAAATCCTATGTTCCTCTAGAATATCATTTACCTTGACATTCAATATTTAACAAATTCTCAATGTGCTCTACCATTAAAACCTTTTATTTAATATTTATCAATTGGCTAAAGAAGGTATTTCTCTTTGTATCCTCACATTGTGCTACCAATTATTTCATAAAATTGTCCAAGTAAAATTGGCTTACTTATGAACAAAGCCATTGCTACGACACAAATTAATTTTGTTGTAAATATAAAGATGCAATGTGTACCTTTTGTGTGTGCAACACATAATGTAGATCAAATAATTACTCCATCTCAGATCCATGTCACCGAGTCCTTACCATCAAACTTCTACATATCAATCTTTGGAATATGGTTGGTTTTCATCTCAAAGTTGGAGTCTCTAAAATAATGATTCGCATTATAGTTTGTTCTCTTCATGAGCTTCATGAAATACCTTATCAAGAGTAGGAAGCCTTTCTTCTAAACTTTTCTAAACCTTCCTTCAAAATTCCATGTCTAATTTTAAACCATTCATGTCACATTTTATACCATTTATGTCCCCTTTAAAGTTCACCTTTGGTTTCTCTTTGTGATAGTGAAATTGTTGCACTTGGTCCCGTAATGTTAATGTATAATGTTGCAATTCTTCCTCTTTGTGCATCATAGTAGGGATTTTTGAGAGAAAAATGGGTGTAGAATTCTTTTTTTGGGGAGGAATTTTAGAACCAAATAATGATATCTATGCTTCAATATTCCTTTAAAAACACTCTAAAATTATTTTTTCATCCTATTTTCGTAATTATTAGAAAAATTAAGTGGTCGCCGCATCATTTACCATGTGTTTTCCATTTTAATAAAGTTGTTCAGGAAGAATGTCATAGGTTGATTAATAACCAATGAAAAAATAAATTGGAAGGGATTCATAGAAAAATTGTTGTGGGCCATCAAATTCAGGGTTTTTTCTACAAAGGAGAAAAAATGTTAATAATGTTAATAATTAAACCTTAATAAATAAACTATAAGTACATCAAATGCCATATACCTAAATAGGGATGAGCTACATGAACTCTCGTTACAAGTACGTTTGGGCGATAGGATGCAATTATCTAAAGCGTATTAAATAAATAATCCAAAGTCGTATTATAAATTTTAGCAAAGGCAAGGAATCGATCATTGAAGACTAGAGATATAACCCCAAATTCATAAATAAGGGTTTAAATCAAATCTCAAGTTTAACTATAAACAATCCCACATTCACATCTTATGTCAAAATGTCGAAGAATGGTAGACATGTATAGAATACTATAGTCGCTTAAATAAAAAAGCGCTAATTTATTAAGATGTTGAATGGCCCAACGTTACTATGAAATGGAAGGGATCTTTGGGAATATTAGAATATTACATATTCCCTCGATTAGCGTCAATTTAAAATAGAAAACCTAAATCTCCTATGCCATCCTCGTAGCAAAAGATGTTAGGTTTAAACGAAGCACGTGGAATCACCATGAAAACAACTAAAGTCCCTATGAGGGGTATATCATTACCCGTAAATTAAATTTCCAACCCCGCTTTATGACTCACGCGAGCTGATTCAATGAGAATGTAGAGCCAAAATCATGTACAACCATAGCCAAAATAATTAGTACTCAAGGAGAACAAAATTGCAAATAAGAAATCTACATAAACTTATAATGGAATTGTCACTATAATGTGTAATCGAAAGGGAGAAACTACCATGGCTAGGTTTGTACATAACCTCTTCTCCACAAAATTTCCATTGGTATAATGATGTCTTGTAGGCTAGAAAAAATAGTAGACATATGAGAAAACCTAACACTTGTTGCATCCCTCTACTAGCATGCATAGCATTGCATGGCCGAAATGTGAAATGAAATGTGTTCGAATCTAGGGGGAATAGGTTTTAGAAAACCCCCCAACCCAAGATCCACGATTGGATCAAAACCTCTTATCACAATTTTTCAAACTCTTACCATCATTGTACGTCATGTGAGTATCATGTAAAGGGTGTGATGTTGATTGATCAACCGACAAGTGTACACCGAGACTGAAAATTATTAATGTTTATCCCACATTGATATGCAAACGAAAGGAGCAATTTATATGCATTTACCATCCACATAATTAAAATAATAGAAGAATTGTCTATGCGCCGATCTCTATAGACCCGGAACTATATGTATCATTATTGTAATGTGTTCAAGATCGAGCCCAAGGTTTTAATTTAAGTGAAATTGAAATTGGTTTAAGGTTGCTAATTTTATCCATGTTATATGGTAATGAACCAAGTTTTAATAAATATAATAAAAATCTTTAATATTCCATGTTATATGGTAATGAACCAATTTAATTATCATGTTTTAATAAATAAAATGAAAAATATTAAGGTTTCCACCGTCCATGTTATATGGTAATGAACCAAGTTTTAATAAATAGAATGAAAAACCCTTTAATTATTAATCCAAGTTGAAGGTATGCCCTCCACATTCACAACATTATCTCAATAAATTGTAAAGAAGGGTTTTCATATAAGGGTTGAAAGTATACATTCCACATTAGCTCAATAAATTGAAAAGAACATCTTAGGTACAAAAGATATAAATTGTCCTTCCATTCTTCAAATAGAGATTTAAATGGAAGTGTGCTAGACCAAACAAAAATGTTATTAAAAACAAATTACAATGTATATTATATTAATATGACCAAGCTTTAATGGGTTTATTTTTATATATTATATTAATATGGCAAAGCTTTTAATGGGTTTATTTCTGAAATTATCGAGTGAAGAGAGAAGCCATTAATTGTAAGAAAAATTCTCTATCTACTAATAATGTTTAAAATAAATAGAATTTCCATGAATTTAATGATGACATATAGCACAAATATCTAACTAAGATTCATACAAAGAGTGAAGTACTAGACTCGCATGTATCAACAATAATGAAGATAAGTATAGTTATAATGGTACTATAGTAAAGATATATCTTTTTGTATGAATTCAAGTATGTTACATATGGTATGAGTGCTTCTTCTCCTTGCTACAACACCTTCCAAAATTGTCCTGCCATTCAAATTTTGGAGCCTACTCATCTATCATACTAAGTGTCACTTGCCGTGATGTTTTGTTTCAAGTTGTTTCATTTGTTTCAAGTGTTTTGATTGCTCCCAAGTGTTATCACAATGTTTATAACTTAATTATCGCACTCCATGGTTGCCATATTTGTTGTCATCAAACGACACATTTTGTTCGCAACGCAGAGCACTTTGCTTATTGTACTGGGGAGTGTGTGTAAACCGAATTTTGATGTGTATTTCTACTCATACAAGTCTCGTATAAGTATTTTTGATGAGTTAGTATTTGTCACACTTTATTTCATCTTCGAACTCATTGTGTACACCTTTGTTCTATCTTCCCACTTAAACAAATTTTGGTTACACAAGTCACGCATTAAGGATAGGAGCACATGTGGCGCACTCTTAATATTTAATCAAAGACGTATAAGACAAATATCTAACTAAGATTCATACAAAGAGTGAAGTACTAGATCGGTAAAGTAGGGACCGCATATATCAACTAAAATAAAGCAAGTATAGTTATAATGGTACTATAGTAAAGATATATCTTTTTGTATGAATTCAAGTATGTTACATATGGTATCGTAAGCTTCATTCCCCGCTACAACACCCTCCAAAATTTTCCCACATTCAAATTTTGGAACCTACTCATCTATCATACTAAGTGTCGCTTTGGTCGACATGTTTCCTGCTTTCAAGTTGTTTCATTTGTTTCAAGTGTTTTGATTGCTCCTAAGTGTTGGGTTGCCAATGTTTATAACTTATTTAGTGCACTCCATGGTTGACATATATTTGCTTAGCAAACGACACATTTTGTTCGTAAACGCGTACACTTTGTTTATTGTACTTCTGGGGAGTGTTTGTAAATTGCATTTTGATGTGTATTTCTCATTGTACAAGTATTTCTAAGTCTTTTTGATGAGTTAGTATCTGTCACACTTTATTCATCTCTAAACTCATTATGTACATGATCCGGATTTATGCACGAACGCAACAGAATAAACACATAACCATAAATACAGAGATGCAGTGGAAATAACACTTCATTTCATTAATATCAAAGAACTGAAATTTGCTACGTACAAAATGGAAATAAAACTAGCTAGGTCACCGGTAGCTATCTCTCGAGAAGAGATGTGGCAGCTACAGCCCTCTCGAACCGTTAAGCAATGAGGCTCGAGGGCCTATTTATTATTGAGAAACAATGGAGAACCCTAAACATCCTAAAAACCTAATCCCTAGGAGATGAAGCGCCAAAACTATGGGCCCCGTTGTGGGTAAATTGGCGTTTCAACTTCCCAGGGACGTAGCTTTGGCATACTATCTCTCGTTTGACGCACACGATACATCATTAGAAAGCTCTATCCGAGGACTACAAATTGTTTAGACGAATTTGATTATCAACTTTCATTGGGTGATACCAAAAAAAACGTCGTTTAGGGCCTCAAACGCCTCCGAAGTTCAGACCAAAAACTGCGAAAATAGTAAGTTATGCCGAACCGAAAACTGAAAGAGACAATGGTGGGGGCCAAGTGGAATAGGTGGGTGGCCACCAATATCCACCGATCGAAGACACCTCTTGTTCTATCTTCTAGACGAAACAAATTCTCGTTACACAAGTCAAGCCTTAAGGATAGGAGCGCATGGCGCACTCTTAACTTCGATCAGACAACTCCTCGTCGTATGCACATTGTGCCGTATCTTTGTCTCGTAAATTCACATTGTCCTTCTCGGGCTTGTGCTACCACCGCGTGAGCTATTAGTCTCATTCTAGATCCTCCCAAAACATGTAGGTATAAGTCAATGAATTTGAAATTGGTAACAAGAGGCGAGAGGTGGCCCAAATTCAAGTGGCCGAGAAAATAACCAGGGGGTCTCTGACACCCTATCAACCCAACTCCTTTAGGGGAAGAACTCGGCTGCAAGAAAGTCTCCAAGATCATAAATGGATGGGCCAAGGCTGTCAAGAATGGACAACCGAGGAAATAAGAGAGCCGATGGAAGATTGGGAAGAAGACCTCGAACATACATGAAAACTCAATGGAAATTCACGTGAAGGAATTGTGCATTTTGGTGCCCGATCTTGGGCACTCCTTGAAAGGTAAAACCAAACAATTCAACCAAACCTTTGCTCTTGTACCGGTCCATGAATATTATCCTGGTGAAAGCCCCTGAAGAAATTTCCCTCTCGGGTATCGCACCATTAGCGCAAAATTTTCCGACTACAAGAAGGAATTTCTATAAGTCGCTCTAGCTGCAAAAGAAGATGGCAAGCTTCGGGGCATAGAAGAGCATCTCCTTATTTCTCCCAATGCATGCAGCTTCGGGTTATTCTCGCAAAAGACTGTGCCCGTGGAATTACTTCATCGATGGTGCTAAGTAGTATAAGGGGCTTGGGCTCACAAATTTTCCTATTTTTATCTATACGTGTGATAACTTTTAATTTTAAATATTTTGTAGAAATTTGAATACTCATTGAGTTATTCACCGAGATTAACCTGGTCACATACTATTTGAGCTTCATACATAACACATTATCTCTTCTACGCATTAATCATCACATGCGGAAATAAAAACAACAAGCGGTATTGAAAACATTCACATGCGCACATAGAAATTCAAAACATATAACACAGGATGTATACCGGAAAGCCATGCCTGAAAACCCCTACCTGCTCCGTGTATTACAATGAAGAAGAATCATGTAACAATCTCACATAATACTCCTCACAAGTACTCGGGACTGCCTCCAAAAGTTACACACAAACTAGCTCGCTTTTGAACAAGTCACGGTTCAAAACTCTCCACCGTTTGCCTCGCCTCTACGCAATCCAAGATGAGAGAATGGATGGAATGAATTCGAATTCCTTGGCTTTAACCGCGCAATCCTCATTGGCAATCTCCTCCAATTATTGTGCAAATCTCATGCACACTATAGTCACAAATCGATAGTAGACTCCACCCTTTCACCCACCTCTAACACTCGGTCTCCACCAAACTGTCCATGCACTCAAGCATTAACCGATGTGTTCTTTAGTTGAATAATGAGTTAATAATTAGTGAATTAATTAATAATTAATTCACACCCCATCATCACTAGTGTATTTATCGGGGCTAGACTAAATACAACTAGTTCAACTAAGTTAAACCGAACACAACTCCACCAACCTGCCCCATCAACTCCACCAAACTCTGCCACATGAGTTCTAACCGAAGTCAACCATGCAATAGCTCAATTAACCCATAGGAAATTCGAATTTCCCTTCGTCACCGCATGTGCCACATCCAAGCATCAAATCGAAGTGCTCCAAGAGGATAAGATAATGTTTATAGTCCAAATATTATTAAGGGTTTGATCATATTTAATCGTTTCTATTTTTACTGTGCAAATTTAAAAATAGACTTTGTTCGTGTATGTCTAAAAATGTATGTCCATCTATTTTTACCAACTCGACCAATCATCCAAGAATAGCATCCCGCAATTCCTAGACCATGCTCCATATGTCCAAAAATAGACATAGTCTAAAAATGTACTTTTCGACAAAATCACCTCGTGTGGTCCCCTCACCTAGTCTAGATCAATCTCCAACTAGGATCAAAGAAAGATGTTTCGTGAGGCCTCCTTCTCATCAAGCTTCTTGTTGCCATTTTCAACACTCCCTCTCAACAAGAAAGGAATGTCTTTGCATGCGACATGCAACTCCATGCATTCACCCCCGCAACCCGCACAAGCGCCATGCAACCCATGCATGCGACATGCAACTCCATGCATTCGTTATGCACCTCGCATGCGCCATGCAAATTCATGCATGCACCATGCAACTCCATGCATGTGCCATGCACCCTTTGCATGCAACATCTCCGAAATCAATAGGCTCCAAACAACTCAATCGGGCCGATGCATCTATCATCAAAGTCTTTGACCTCGCTAGCTACCGCACATGTCATCGGAACCACTGCGCCGTTGGAACTCTCGCACCCATGCACTCTCGCACTCTGTTGCTAACTCGATTCGCGCTCTCCGGGCATCCGACACTCGTCACATTGATCTCGCTCTACATCAATCCAACCGATCTCATATCGTCACAACAGGCACTCGTAGCAAGGTTCAATTCATGAGATCCACACCATCTCCATGAATCCTACCCGAAATCTCCACTCCGGGATTACTCATGCATGTCGCCCACCTCTCACCTCGTGGTATAGCTGCATGCACTCCCTCTCGCCCATCTCGGCACAAAATTTCTCTCCGCATGAGTGGTCTCGTCCCACTCCATGATCCCTTCGTGGCCGCTCCACACCCCAAGGTTCACCTTCACCCGCATGCAAAAATTTCTCCCTCTCAAGCACGCTTGCATGTCTTTCTCCCGCTTCCCAACAACAGAGAGGAAGCTCCGTAGACATCCCATCTACTTCAAGTCCAGAGATTCTTTGCCCGACCCAACCTTTCGACTTGTCCCGTTGACTTGTGTCAAGGAAAACTTTCCCTTCTCTAAAGACAACTTCATACCCTTTATCCTCTAACATTGCGACCGAGATCAAATTCTTTGTTAAACCCGGTACATGCAATACATCTCAGAAAAAGAATGAGCTTACCCTCGACCCTCCGGGGCAGCATTATGGTACCAATGCCGGTCGCATTGTATCGTCCATCACGCCCAACTCCAACATGCATCCGGAGATTTTTCTCCACCAAGTCACCGAAAAAGATTCACATCTCTCGTCATGTGAAAGGAAGCGCCACTATCAAATACCACCCCCGATCCCAATGCATTAGACACCATGCATGCGATCAATGAGAAGTCCAAATAAATTGCGAGGCAAGAGCCTCACCAACCGGCAGCCTCCGGCCGCCTCGGTTGCTCTTTCTTCTTTTCCCGTGGACAATTCGTGGCATAATGTCCATGATCGGACAAGAAAAAACACTTCACTTCGACATTGTCACGCTTTTTACCATCCGCACCGGATTGAGAAGCCTTCTCCTTGCCCTTCCCCTTCCCTCCTTTGGCAGCCAAAGCGCAGTATTCTTCATCATATATCTTTGATGAAGATCCATCTCTGGTACTCCGCCGGATCTCCTCTTGCACAAGATCAGACCCCAGTCTTTCCCATCCTAGCAAATTTTCCCGACCATTGACACTGTCCTGATATGCATGCCAACTTTTCGGAAGCCCGAGGAGAGCCAAGCTCACCACCTCCTCATCATCCACACTAACTCCTACACTCCCAAGCTCATCCCTGTAGTGGACAAACTTTGTCAAGTATACCGGAATAGTGTCATTCTTCTCCATCTTTATTTTCCTGAGTTTATCCTTGAGCGCCAACTTCCTTTGGTCACTCTTGCTCTGGAACAATTCTGTCAAAGCTTTCCACATCAAGAATGGAGAAGCTTTACCCTGCAGGCTGGATACTATGTGATCCTTCACGCCCTCCAACAGAATCCTTCGACACCTTGCTGTCTTCTTTTGCCAAGCTTCAATCACAGCAGCATCCGTAGAAGTAGGCTTTGGAATTTCTTTCTCTATGAATTCCAACAGCGCATTTTCATCTAACACTTCCTCCATCCAATATTTCCATGAAATATAATTCGAGCTGCCTTCCAAGGCATACTCCAATCGCAATCCGACGAAAGACATCTTTGCTTTTGACAGCAAGAAAAACAATTCTACAATTCGAATTCCGACAGCTCCAAACTCAACCGCTTCCGATCTACACTTGAGAAAAAATTATTTCTAGCACAGAGATCGACTGTAGGGGAATTTACTGGATATATCACCTTTCAGAGAAAGGATGGATCCAGAGGCTACCTAGCCCGCTTACAGACTCTGTCTACCGAAATAAGTTTGTAATCATCGTACTAGATCTGATGATCAATATAGCTCTGATACCATGTAGAAATTTGAATAATTTGCTGAGTTATTCACCGAGATTAACCTGGTCACATACTATTTGAGCTTCATACATAACACATAATCTCTTCTACGCATTAATCATCACATGCGGAAATAAAAACAACAAGCGGTATTGAAAACATTCACATGCGCACATAGAAATTCAACACATATAACACAGTATGTATACCGGGAAAGCTTACAGCTGAAAACCCCCTACTATCCGTATATTATAATGAAGAATAATCATGTAACAATCTCAGTACAATACTCCTCACAAGTACTCAGTACTGTCTCCAAAAGTTACACACAAACTAGCTCAGTTTTGAACAAGTCACGGGTTCAAAACTCCTCCACTGTTTGCCTGCCTCTACTGCGCAATCCAAGATGAGAGAATGGGTGGAATGAATTCAAATTCCCTTGGCTTTAACTGCGCAATCCTCATTGGAAATCTCCTCCAATGATTGTGCAAATCTCATGCACACTATAGTCACAACTGATAGTAGACTCCACCCTTTCACCCACCTCTAACACTGGTCTCCACTGAACTGTCCATGCATTGCAGTTAATTGATGTGTTCTTTAGTTGATTTATGAGTTAATAATTAGTGAATTAATTAATAATTAATTCACACCACTCATCACTAGTGTATTTATCAGTTAGACTAAATACAACTAGTTCAACTAAGTTAAACTGAACACAACTCCACCAACTGTCTCATCAACTCCACCAAACTCTGCCACATGAGTTCTAACTGAAGTCAACCATGCAATAGCTCAACTGACCCATAGGAAATTCGAATTTCCTTCTGTCAGCTGCATGTGCCAAATCCAAGCATCAAACTGAAGTGCTCCAAGAGGATAAGATAATGTTTATAGTACAAATATTATTAAGGGCTAATAATATTTAACTGTTCTATTTTTAGACAGGCAGTCTAAAAATAGACTTCGACCTGTATGTCTAAAAATAGATGTCCATCTATTTTTACCAACTTGACCAATCATCCAAGAATAGCATCCCGCAACTCCTAGACCATGCTCCATATGTCCAAAAATAGACATAGTCTAAAAATAGACTTTTCGACAAAAATCACCTGTGTGGTCGCCCACCTAGTCTAGGTGATCAATCTCCAACTAGGATCAGAAAAGATGTTTCAGGAGGCCTCCTTCACTGTTTCTTGTTGCCATTTGCAACATATTTTAATAGTAATGTGCTCAGATACTTAGAATATAGGCAGTTTAAATAAAATCAAACTTATATAGCTTGGTTAGACAGACTTATTAATTTTTTCTACTCGATGGCATATCACGTTGTTTGGTGGCCAACGGACTTGGTTTTCCTCTACGCAAGTTGATGCCACCTAATTATTTGTATATAGATGTAACTTTTACATATTAACGAAAAAAGAGAACAAATTTAAAACTTAGCCCAGAATGTTAAGATGAAGACAATTACCTGGTTCAATGAAGAAAGAGGCCATGAACGGTAATGTTGAAACTATTTGTACACCAGCGCCATTCAATCCCAATACTAAACCATACGAGTGCAAAAGTAAAAATGGAGAGATTGAATTAAAAACATTGTAGCGTGGAAGCATTCGCCAGAAGAAACAATCGAAAATGAGCCATATCCCAAGTCGGGATTATTTATGGAACGAAAAAAACCTATTCGAGAATAGATCTGGAGCATACATGTGTCCAAGACCAGGGTTACGATGACCTTCCCGTGGCTCAATGGGTTCCGTCACAGACCCATGTGACCAGGTACGTTGGAATAAATATGAATATAACCTAACGTATAAAATGTGCAGTGAACTAGAAACCAACGAATACGAATTCAGTACCAGCACATTAGATAAAATAAATGGCTTTAGCTCGAAAAATCCAATTTACCGTAATGTCTGACTCATGTATTTATGGTTAGGTTTTCTCGAATACTAAGTTGAAAACCCTGGGGGTATGTTGTGAAAGTTCGTGGTGAGTAATAAAACATAGTTATGCCACATGGAGAGTTGAACTCCACGATAGTAGATACATTCAATAAAGTTAGAAGGGTAAATGTGTAGGTGAGAAGTTCATATGAATAAGTACACATATAGATAATAGAATGTTATGTGGTCGAAAAATTATAAAGGTTTAAACCTATGTGACAATTAAAAATTAATTAAGAACTAAGCCTTTATTTCCATAAGTCAAGTGGGAGTGTAGGATGAAGAGTGGAACCTTCATTCGTAATATCTAATATGGAGACAATTAGTTTAAAGTGGTTTAAAGTTCATCTTAATTCCATACATGGATGTCATAGTTATATTGTTAAGTTAAGATGAAATTAATGGTAATGGTTAAAGAGAATGATTTGTAAATGTCAAATAAATAATATTACCATATATTAAGGTGAGTTTAAACTTATATGTGTTAAGTAAAATTGGTAGGTGTATTCAAGTACATATATGTGGAGGGTATGGTAATACCATTATCAATGGGAGAAATTAAGGTCGTAGTTAAAAGTCAAACGGGAATAGTATTTTCATAAGTGAAAAAAAAAATGGGAGATTTATTAATGCACCAACTCCCTATTAAATAAGGAGAAAGAGGGGTAGCTTAAAGTAAAAGTGTAACTGAATCTGGAAAGATTGATACTGTCAAGACCAATACATAAGTAGACATTTACATAGTGAAGTAAAGAAAATTGGGAGTGACAGAAGTATGGCGGAATGGAACGAATTATAGTTTAACCATAATAATAAGTTACTCTAATTAGGAAAAAACAAAAATTGGAAATGGAGGTGTTACTGTATGCTTGGCTCTACAAGAGGGAGATCTACCCCTTCCTTTAGCCAAATTATTTCGAGAGTTCATAATGAGTCTATACCTATAGGTATTCCCCATGACTCTCTTCCATATATGACATCCTTCTCATAGATAAATTGGACATAGTGGGGTTTATGGTTTCGTTGTAAGCCATATGTTGGATACATTGTGGAAACCTAAGAAGCTATGGTGTTTCATGTGAAAAGAAATGCAAGATCCAAACTATGAGGTTAAATATAGTAAGATTAGAGAATATATCTAATATATGTCGGATAATCTTCTAATATGCAAGTTTATTATGGCCCTATGAGGGAGTTTTATTAGGTTGATCTAAAATAAATGCAACACGTAGTGTCAAATAGAACTAGATTTAGGGGCCAAGATTTTTTTTACAGTCATTTAGTCCACATTAAAAGATAGATCGAGGGTTTTTGAAGTAGGTCCATACTTTTAAAACAATTCAGGGATCTTTATATGATTATGGAAGGAGTATTATAATCTACAAAAGGAGGATTTTCTTGCTTCCCTGGTGCGGGTCCACCTCTTGTATCTCGCCGACCAATATTTGTGTATACATGAATATCTCCTAGTCTCTTCAACACACACACACACATTTGAAGCAATCTCTATATTAGTAAAAATTTCATTTTACGTGCAGAAACTGTGACGAATATGAGCATCTTATTGGGGGTTGTCTAATGAATAAAATGAAATAATTTGAAAACAATCCTTCTCAAAATGAGACATTTGATTCATGGAAAATTCCTCAAAGAAGAAGAAATTTGAGTCCCTAGGGTACCTCAAATCCTAATGAGATCCCTATCTTTGAAATAGACACACCCTCCGAAGCAATCGTGAGAGTAATTCAATATTCAACGAGGCATGTGATTAGCAGAAGGTAAATCCCATAGCCCCTTATAGGGTGTGAAAAAGTCTCTTAAAGAGCACTAACACAATGCATTTCCACAAGAAATGATAAGGTCACATTTGGAAGAAGTTGAACTTGAAGGCCTACTAGAAGATATGGATCTGGATGACATATGACTCATTTCCATCATGGAATAATGGCATGGAAAATATGTGAAGGACATGCTAGCTCATGAAGCTATTATAAGAAAGTGGTTGTTCACGAGTTCCTCACACTCTCGTATTGGGTTTTAAATGATGGAATTGAATGTGTAAAGAAGAGAAAAACTACCCTCCAAGAGCAATAAGGCACTAATCCAAGGAAAAAATGAAAAATTAGTGAACTAGGTGAAAGTCATGTAAACATCACATCCATTTTTGCCTTGAAATATTGAATTCTCAAGGAGTCTTCTAAGTGGTTATGATAATCATATTCATTTTCCGATTATTTGTTATTGGCAGGAAGCTTGTTAGTTTAAAAAATATCCTCCATTTTAGTTATCCTTTGGAAATTCAAGATCTATGTAACTTTTAATGACGGATGAAGAATCCAGTTTCCAACAAAATAAAGAAGAAGAATTCATATAACTAAATAAATAATTCATAAACATTGAATTAACTTAGCCATATCAATTAAACACCCATACACATCAAAATTATTTTATAATACATCTCACATCCATGAAATGGAAAAGAATAATAAAAATAAGACTTAATAATATTAATTTTTTACCCTTTTTTATTATATAATTAAATTAGTTTTATGATTTTTTAAATTATAAAAATGATTCTTTTTTTTAAATTTCATATATAATTTACAAGCAATAAATGGGGATGAAATTTTTTATCATTATTGAGTCCCGAGGCTCATTCTACAACCCAGTATGAGTGGGTGTGTAATTTTCTAGAACAGAGTATAAGTGGATGTGTAAGTTTGTCCTTTTGTCCATTCCATATTAAAATAAAATAAAAAATAAAATTATTTCTAAATAGAAAAAATAATGTCTCATTCTACAACCCAGTATGAGTGGATGTGTAAGTTTCTACAACAGAGTGTAAGTGGATGTGTAAGTTTGTCCTTTTTTCCATTCCATATTAAAATAAAATAAAAAATAAAATTATTTATAAATAGAAAAAATAATGTTGGCTATAATTAAAAAAATGAATATGTTGTAAAGTTATTAGAAGTAAAAAAGATTCCTCAAGGCTCATGTTTCATACTTAAAATGGATATGTGATGGTATTTTAAAAAGAATAAAATAATTTTTTTTTAGAAAATAGATATTTAATTTTTGTTTTCATGTATATGGTTATTTTTTGAAATTTATTATAACATAAATGTGTAATTCTTTCCAAATTGAATATATGATTCCTCCACACATAATATAAAAAATCATCAATAATGAAAAAAATAAAATAAACAGCATCCTTCTCTATAATATTAAAACTCATTAATAATGAAAAAGAAATTGAGCGTCCATCTCTATAAATTTATGATTTTCAAACAATCTAGTTTAGTGTGCGGTTTTTGTATAAATTCTTTTTATATATATAGTAAGTTTTATTTCATTTATTTATTTTTCAATATCCCAAAAACATATCATATTTTTAAAATTAAAATAAATTTAATATTAATTTAATTTCACTAAAATAATATTATATACTTTATATAATCCCAAAACATTTCATGCCCTTTCATAATTCCACAAAAGATAATTGATAATGTGGATAAATTTTATAATTTCCGCGAAAGGCATAAATTATTAAAAGAAATTGTATTTCATTTTTTTTTCTAATTAAAAATATAAATATTTACACTAGATCGTTTTTTTATTTTTCAATTTATTAATATTATATCGGTATCTCACTGGACCAATAATTTTAATACGTAATGAATATATGCATAATAATATAAAAAAGATTAGATTGGTTAGAGCATATGAATAAAAATATTAAAAACTTCGATAATTAGTTTAAGAACTTCATAGCATGAATTTAAGAATACCGACAGTGAAAACTTCATTAGTTGCACTGTCCGCATGTAAAGTTTAGTAGCATACAAGATTTGGGTGAGTGAATAATTCGATGTCAGCGGAACATAGTTTCAGCTAGGAATTTGAAATACGTTGAAAACAAAAGACGGGAGACCGTGAAAATGAGATTATTGGCAACCTACAATGGAACCGAAAATAAAATAAAAGACTGCACTATAGTTTTATTATAGATAGGGACGGATGAGAATAGCACAGCATCAGAATTAGATAGCGACGGATGAGAATAGCACAGCATTCTTTGTTGCTCAGAGAATCCCGTGAAACGTTTTATTGAAACGTAGAGAGAAGATATGAGATCATATAAGTAGAAGCAGTTGAGCAGACGTTGATCATATAACTAGAAGCTGTACTGCTCGTAGCGGATGAAACAGTCAGTTAGCTGAACTCGAGCACCGATGGCGTTGCCGCAAATGTTCCAGATGCGGTCGCCCAGGTTTTTCAGGCAGGCAGTGCAATCAGACTGAGAGATTCCCTGATTGCAAACCCCACGACCATAGGCGGTAGGTGAGCCTGCGCGGGATGCTTTGTAGTCGTAACCGCTGAAGGCAGTGTTTCCCTCTAGATCTACGAGCAGGGATCCGAGAGTACTATAAAAGGAACTTCCGCTTGGGATCTTCTGCGTGTTACACGCAGACGATACGAAGTTTGTGTTGGGCGCGCCTACAGCACTGCCCACCACCAGGGCTACTACCATTACTGCCAATGCAAACCCAAATGAGTACTTCATCATCGACATGTATATGGCTATGGCTGCCTCGAATGAAATATCTATATAACCTCTACCTCTACAATGGGAAATGGGTAACGAAATGCTGGGTGGAATGATAATAACAACTCCAACAATGGGAAATGGGAAACGCTCTTGGGATGCTTACCAATGTGTGGTGGTAGCCTCCATTTATAAAGGCTCGTGGGGATGGCTGTGGGTAGCATTATCGATAGCATCTGTGTGGTGAACGCCGGTGGACCGGGACACATTTGGTTAGTATAATACAAAGTAGGAAATGCACGACTCAATTTAGCCGCCTGTCCTGACTAGACCGTTTCTCCCTAATGAGTGGGCGCACACCGTTTACCCCTCAAGAGTGTGCAAAGTCGATGTGGGTCACCCCATTCTAGTTCGAGAAGACCAAGCTCGCTCAAGTCACATCTCATAACACCGTGTCAGTCAGTTATGATAAGTAGAATACTTAAAAGAGAATATGCCAAAACATATTTTACCCCTCATGAGCAGTGGGTCACCCCAATCTGGTTCGAGAAGGCCAAGCTCCCTCAAGTCACATCTTCATAACACCGTGTCAGTAATGATAAGTAGATAGGATATGCCAAAACATATGTTACACCCTTATTTAATAAAACTAATGGGTGGATAGGCATCCTATTTTCAGAATTATTAGAAAAAAATTAAGTGGTCGCTGCACTATTTACCATGTGTTTTCCATTTCCATTAAAGTTATCTAGGGGAAGAATGTCATAGGTTGATTAATAACCAATGAAAAATAAATTGGAAGGGATTCATAGAAAAATTGTTGTGGGCTATCGAAATTCAGGGTTTTTTCTACAAAGGAGAAAAAAATGTTAATAATGTTAATAATTAAACCTTAATAGAAACTATAAGTACATCAAATGCCATATACCTAAATAGTGGGATGAGCTACATGAACTCTCGTTACAAGTACGTTTGGGCGATAGGATGCAATTATCTAAAGCAGACAATAAAATAATCCAAAGTCGTATTATAAATTTTAGCAAAGGCAAGGAATCGATCATTGAAGACTAGAGATATAACCCCAAATTCATAAATAAGGGTTTAAATCAAATCTCAAGTTTAACTATAAACAATCCCACATTCACATCTTATGTCAAAATGTCGAAGAATGGTAGACATGTATAGAATACTATAGTCGCTTAAATAAAAAAGCGCTAATTTATTAAGATGTTGAATGGCCCAACGTTACTATGAAATGGAAGGGATCTTGGGAATATTAGAATATTACATATTCCCTGGATTAGCGTCAATTTAAAATAGAAAACCTAAATCTCCTATGCCATCCTCAGAGCAAAAGATGTTAGGGTTTAAACGAAGCACGTGGAATCACCATGAAAACAACTAGAAAGTCCCTATGAGGGGTATATCATTACCCGTAAATTAAATTTCCAACCCCGCTTATGACTCACGGAGCTGATTCAATGAGAATGTAGAGCCAAAATCATGTACAACCATAGCCAAAATAATTAGTACTCAAGGAGAACAAAATTGCAAATAAGAAATCTACATAAACTTATAATGGAATTGTCACTATAATGTAATCGAAAGGGAGAAACTACCATGGCTAGGTTTGTACATAACCTCTTCTCCACAAAATTTCCATTGGTATAATGATGTCTTGTAGGCTAGAAAAAATAGTAGACATATGAGAAAACCTAACACTTGTTGCATCCCTTACTAGCATGCATAGCATTGCATGGCCGAAATGTGAAATGAAATGTGTTCGAACTAGGGGAAATAGGTTTTAGGAAAACCCCCAACCCAAGATCCACGATTGGATCAAAACCTCTTATCACAATTTTTCAAACTCTTACCATCATTGTACGTCATGTGAGTATCATGTAAAGGGTGTGATGTGGTTGATTGACCAACCGACAAGTGTACACCGAGACTGAAAATTATTAATGTTTATCCCACATTGATATGCAAACGAAAAGGAGCAATTTATATGCATTTACCATCCACATAATTAAAATAATAGAAGAATTGTCTATGCGCCAGATCTTGAGACCTGGAACTATATGTATCATTATTGTAATGTGTTCAAGATCGAGCCCAAGGTTTTAATTTAAGTGAAATTGCAATTGGTTTAAGGTTGCGACTATCCATGTTATATGGTAATGAACCAAGTTTTAATAAATATAATAAAAATCTTTAATATTCCATGTTATATGGTAATGAACCAATTTAATTATCATGTTTTAATAAATAAAATGAAAATATTAAGGTTTCCACTGTCCATGTTATATGGTAATGAACCAAGTTTTAATAAATAGAATGAAAACCCCTTTAATTATTAACGGGTTGAAGGTATGCCCTCCACATTCACAACATTATCTCAATAAATTGTAAAGAAGGGTTTTCATATAAGGGTTGAAAGTATACATTCCACATTAGCTCAATAAATTGAAAAGAACATCTTAGGTACAAAAGATATAAATTGTCCTTCCATTCTTCGCCGAGAGATTTAAATGGAAGTGTGCTAGACCAAACAAAAATGTTATTAAAAACAAATTACAATGTATATTATATTAATATACCAAGCTTTTAATGGGTTTATTTTATATATTATATTAATATGGCAAAGCTTTTAATGGGTTTATTTCTGAAATTATTGGAGTGAAGAGAGAAGCCATTAATTGTAAGAAACATTCTCTATCTACTAATAATGTTTAAAATAAATAAAATTTCCATGAATTTAATGATGACATATAGCACAAATATCTAACTAAGATTCATACAAAGAGTGAAATACTAGAGTGCATGTATCAACAATAATGAAGATAAGTATAGTTATAATGGTACTATAGTAAAGATATATATTTTTTTGTATGAATTCAAGTATGTTACATATGGTATGAGTGCTTCTTCTCCTTGCTACAACACCTTCCAAAATTGTCCCACATTCAAATTTTGGAGCCTACTCATCTATCATACTAAGTGTCACTTTGGTCGTCATGTTTTGTTTCAAGTTGTTTCATTTGTTTCAAGTGTTTTGATTGCTCCCAAGTGTTATCACAATGTTTATAACTTAATTACTGCACTCCATGGTTGCCATATATTTGTTGTCATCAAACGACACATTTTGTTCGCAATCGCAGACACTTTGTTTATTGTACTTGGGGAGTGTGTGTAAACTCGAATTTTGATGTGTATTTCTCACTATACAAGTCTGTATAAGTATTTTTGATGAGTTAGTATTTGTCACACTTTATTTCATCTCTGAACTCATTGTGTACACCTTTGTTCTATCTTCCAGACTTAAACAAATTTTGGTTACACAAGTCACGCATTAAGGATAGGAGCACATGGTGCACTCTTAATATTTAATCAGGACGTATAGCACAAATATCTAACTAAGATTCATACAAAGAGTGAAGTACTAGACTGGTAGTAGACTGCATATATCAACTAAAATAAAGATAAGTATAGTTATAATGGTACTATAGTAAAGATATATCTTTTTTTGTATGAATTCAAGTATGTTACATATGGTATCAGTGCTTCTTGTCCCCTGCTACAACACCCTCCAAAATTTTCCCACATTCAAATTTTGGAGCCTACTCATCTATCATACTAAGTGTCGCTTTGGTCGACATGTTTCGTTTCAAGTTGTTTCATTTGTTTCAAGTGTTTTGATTGCTCCTAAGTGTTGTCACAATGTTTATAACTTATTTAGTGCACTCCATGGTTGACATATATTTGTTTTCATAAAACGACACATTTTGTTCGCAGTCACAGACACTTTGTTTATTGTACTTGGGGAGTGTTTGTAAATTGCATTTTGATGTGTGTTTCTCATTGTACAAGTATTTCTAAGTCTTTTTGATGAGTTAGTATCTGTCACACTTTATTCATCTCTAAACTCATTATGTACATGATCCGGATTTATGCACGAACGCAACAGAATAAACACATAACCATAAATACAGAGATGCAGCGGAAATAACACTTCATTTCATTAATATCAAAGAACTGAAATTTGCTTACAGACAAAATGGAAATAAAACTAGCTAGGGCACTGGTAGCTATCTCTGAGAAGAGATGTGGCAGCTACAGGCCTCTGAACTGCATTACAATGAGGCTCGAGGGCCTATTTATTATTGAGAAACAATGGAGAACCCTAAACATCCTAAAAACCTAACCCTAGGAGATGAAGCGCCAAAACTATGGGCCCCGTTTGGGTAAATTGGCGTTTCAACTTCCCAGGGACGTAGCTTTGGCATACTATCTCTGTTTGACGCACACGATACATCATTAGAAAGCTCTATCCGAGGACTACAGCTGTCGGGATGAATTTGATGATCAAATTCGCTGGTGATACCAAAAAAACGTCGTTTAGGGCCTCAAAACGGCTCCGGAAGTTCAGGACCCGAAAAACTGCTAAAAATAGTAAGTTATGCCGAAACTGAAAAACTGAAAGAGACAATGGTGGGGGGCCAAGTGGAATAGGTGGGTGGCCACCAATATCCACCTGGATTAGTACACCTCTTGTTCTATCTTCTAGACTGAAACAAATTCTGGTTACACAAGTCAAGCATTAAGGATAGGAGGGCATGGCGCACTCTTAATCCTTGATCAGGACAACTTCCTTGTTCAGAAGTGCACATTGTGCCATTCCTTGTTCAGAAATTCACATTGTCCTTCTGGGCTTGTGCTACCACCTGCGTGAGCTATTAGTCTCATTCTAGATCCTCCCAAAACATGTAGGTATAAGTCAATGGCTTGGAAATTGGTAACAAAGGGCAGAGGTGGCCCAAATTCAAGTGGCTGAGGAAAAATAACCAGGGGGTCTCTGACACCCTATCAACCCAACTCCTTTAGGGGAAGAACTCGGGGCTGCAAGAAAGTCTCCAGCATCATAAATGATGTGCCTACAGCTTATCAAGAATGGACAACTGAGGAAATAAGAGAGCTGATGGAAGATTGGGAAGAAGACCTGAACAGACATGAAAACTCAATGGAAATTCACGTGAAGGAATTGCGCATTTTGGTGCCCGATCTTGGGCACTCCTGAGGCTAAACCAAACAATTCAACCAAACCTTGTTCTTGTACTGGTCCATGAATATTATCCTGGTGAAAGCCCTGGAAGAAATTTCTCTCGGTATCGCACCATTAGCGCAAAATTTTCCTGACTACAAGAAGGAATTTCATAAGCTTCAGTTCTAGCTGCAAAAGAAGGATGGCAAGCTTCGGGGCATAGAAGAGCATCTCCCTCTTATTCTCCCACAGACAGAGCTTCTGGGTTATTCTGCAAAAGACCAGGCTCCGGTGGAATTACTCTCTACTGATGGTGCTAAGTAGTATATAGTTGGGCTCACAGCTTCTATTTTTATCTATACAGATAACTTTTAATTTTAAATATTTTGTAGAAATTTGAATAATTTGCTGAGTTATTCACCGAGATTAACCTGGTCACATACTATTTGAGCTTCATACATAACACATTATCTCTTCTACGCAATAAATAATCACATGCGGAAATAAAAACAACAAGCGGTATTGAAAACATTCACATGCGCACATAGAAATTCAAAACATATAAAACAGTATGTATACCGGGGAAAGCTTACAGCTAAAAACCCCCTACTGTCTGTGTATTACAATGAAGAAGAATCATGTAACAATCTCAGTACAATACTCCTCACAAGTACTCAGTACTGTCTCCAAAAGTTACACACAAACTAGCTCAGTTTTGAACAAGTCACGGGTTCAAAACTCCTCCATTGTTTGCCTGCCTCTACTACGCAATCCAAGATGAGAGAATGGATGGAATGAATTCGAATTCCCTTGGCTTTAACTGCGCAATCCTCATTGGAAATCTCCTCCAATTATTGTGCAAATCTCATGCACACTATAGTCACAACTGATAGTAGACTCCACCCTTTCACCCACCTCTAACACTGGTCTCCACCAAACTGTCCATGCACTGCTATTAACTGATGTGTTCTTTAGTTGAATAATGAGTTAATAATTAGTGAATTAATTAATAATTAATTCACACCACTCATCACTAGTGTATTTATCAGTTAGACTAAATACAACTAGTTCAACTAAGCTAAACCGAACACAACTCCACCAACTGTCTCATCAACTCCACCAAACTCTGCCACATGAGTTCTAACTGAAGTCAACCATGCAATAGCTCAATTAACCCATAGGAAATTCGAATTTCCTTCTGTCAGCTGCATGTGCCACATCCAAGCATCAAACTGAAGTGCTCCAAGAGGATAAAATCATGTTTATAGTCCAAATATTATTAAGGGTTGATAATATTTAACTGTTCTATTTTTAGACAGGCAGTCTAAAAATAGACTTCGACCTGTATGTCTAAAAATAGATGTCCATCTATTTTTACCAACTTGACCAATCATCCAAGAATAGCATCCTGCAATTCCTAGACCATGCTCCATATGTCCAAAAATAGACATAGTCTAAAAATAGACTTTTCGACAAAAATCACCTGTGTGGTCCCCCACCTAGTCTAGGTGATCTATCTCCAACTAGGATCAGGAAAGATGTTTCAGGAGGCCTCCTTCACTGTTTCTTTTTGCCATTTTCAACACTCCCTCTCAACAAGAAAGGAATGTCTTTGCATGCGAAATGCAACTCCATGCATTCACCCTGCAACCTTCACAAGCGCCATGCAACTCCATGCATGCGACATGCAACTCCATGCATTCGTCATGCACCCTTTGCATGCGCCATGCAAATTCATGCATGCACCATGCAACTCCATGCATGTGCCATGCACCCTTTGCATGCAACATCTACGAAACTGAATAGGCTCCAAACAACTCAATCAGTCTGATGCATCTATCATCAAAGTCTTTGACCTCTGCTTAGCTACTGCACATGTCATCAGGAACCACTGCGATGTTGAACTCTTGCACCCATGCACTCTTGCACTTGTTGTCAACTCTGATTCGCGCTCCAGAATCCGACACTGTCACATTGATCTGCCTACATCAATCCAACTGATCTGCTACTGCTGCGCTGTGGGCACCTCGTAGCTAGGTTCAATTCATGAGATCCACACCATCTCCATGAATCCTGCCCTGAAATCTCCACCTGGGATTACTCATGCATGTCGCCCCACCTCTCACCTGGTGGTATAGCTGCATGCACTCCCTCTGCCCATCTGGCACGAAGTTTCTCTGCATGAGTGGTCTCTCCCACTCCATGATCCTCTTGTGGCTGCTCCACACCCCGAGGTTCACTTTCACCTGCATGCAAAACTTGCTCCCTCTCAAGCTTCAGTTGCATGTCTTTCTCCCGCTTCCCAACAATAGGAAGCTCCGTAGACATCCCATCTACTTCAAGTCTGTAGAGATTCTTTGCCCGAATCCCAACCTTCTTGACTTGTCCCATTGCCTTGTGCCGAAGGAAAACTTTCCCTTCTCTAAAGACAACTTCATACCCTTTATCCTCTAACATTGCGACTAAGATCAAATTCTTTGTTAAACCTGGTACATGCAATACATTTTGTAAAAGAATGATTTTACCTGACTCCCTCTGAAAGGTTATGGTACCAATGCCGGTCACATTGTATCATCCATTGTCGCCCAACTCAACATGCATCTGGAGATTTTTCTCCACCAAGTCACTGAAAAGATTCACATCTCCCGTCATGTGAAAGGAAGCGCCACTATCAAAATACCACCCCGATCCCAATGCACTAGACACCATGCATGCGATCAATGATAAGTCCAGCTCAAATTGTGAGGCAAGAGCCTCACCAGCTGCAGCTCCAGCGGCCTGCTTGTTCTTCTTCTTCTGTGGACAATTCGTGGCATAATGTCCATGATCGTGACAGTGAAAACACTTCACTTTGGACATGTCACGCTTTTTACCATCCGCACCGGATTGAGAAGCCTTCTCCTTGCCCTTCCCCTTCCCTCCTTTGGCAGCCAAAGCGCAGTCTTCTTCATCATATATCTTTGATGAAGATCCATCTCTGGTACTCCGCCGGATCTCCTCTTGCACAAGATCAGACCCCAGTCTTTCCCATCCTGGCAAATTTTCCCGACCATTGACACTGTCCTGATATGCATGCCAACTTTTCGGAAGCCCGAGGAGAGCCAAGCTCACCAGCTCCTCATCATCCACACTAACTCCTACACTCCCAAGCTCATCCCTGTAGTGGACAAACTTTGTCAAGTATACCGGAATAGTGTCATCCTTCTCCATCTTTATTTTCCTGAGTTTATCCTTGAGCGCCAACTTCCTTTGGTCACTCTTGCTCTGGAACAATTCTGTCAAAGCTTTCCACATCAAGAATGGAGAAGCTTTACCATGCAGGCTGGATACTATGTGATCCTTCACGCCCTCCAAGAGAATCCTTCGACACCTTGCTGTCTTCTTTTGCCAAGCTTCAATCACAGCAGCATCCGTAGAAGTAGGCTTTGGAATTTCTTTCTCTATGAATTCCAACAGCGCATTTTCATCTAACACTTCCTCCATCCTGTCTTTCCATGCAATATAATTCGAGCTGCCTTCCAAGGCATACTCCAATCGCAATCCGACGAAAGACATCTTTGCTTTTGACAGCAAGAAAAACAATTCTACAATTCGAATTCCGACAGCTCCAAACTCAACCGCTTCTGATCTACACTTGAGAAAAAATTATTTCTAGCACAGAGATCGACTGTAGGGGCATTTACTGGATATATCACCTTTCAGAGAAAGGATGGATCCAGAGGCTACCTGGCCCGCTTACAGACTCTGTCTACCGAAATAAGTTTGTAATCATCGTACTAGATCTGATGATCAATATAGCTCTGATACCATGTAGAGATTTGAATAATTTTAATGAAGACCTCAC
This sequence comes from Pinus albicaulis, assembly GCA_034641835.2. Classification (NCBI taxonomy): domain Eukaryota; kingdom Viridiplantae; phylum Streptophyta; class Pinopsida; order Pinales; family Pinaceae; genus Pinus; species Pinus albicaulis. The sequence continues at coordinate 341,505,876 of CM076576.1, forward strand.
CGAGATTAACCCGTCATACTATTTGAGCTTCATACATAACACATAATCTCTTCTACACATTAATCATCACATGCGGAAATAAAAACAACAAGCGGTATTGAAAACATTCACATGCGCACATAGAAATTCAACACATATAACAAAGTATGTATACCGGGGAAAGCTTACAGCTGAAAACCCCCTACTGTCTGTATATTATAATGAAGAAGAATCATGTAACAATCTCAGTACAATACTCCTCACAAGTACTCAGTACTGTCTCCAAAAGTTACACACAAACTAGTTCAGTTTTGAACAAGTCACGGGTTCAAAACTCCTCCACTGTTTGCCTGCCTCTACTGCGCAATCCAAGATGAGAGAATGGATGGAATGAATTCAAATTCCCTTGGCTTTAACTGCGCAATCCTCATTGGCAATCTCCTCCAATGATTGTGCAAATCTCATGCACACTATAGTCACAACTGACAGTAGACTCCACCCTTTCACCCACCTCTAACACATGAGGGGAAAATCGTCTATGCATCACATATTGTTATCCCATGTGTTCTTTAGTTGAATAATGAGTTAATAATTAGTGAATTAATTAATAATTAATTCACACCACTCATCACTAAAGGGTTTATCAGCTTTTAGACTTTCAACACAACCAGTTCAACTTTCGTTAAACTGAACACAACTCCACCAACTGCCTCATCAACCTCCACCAAATTTCCGCCACATGAGTTCTGAATCAAGTCAACCATGCAGTTTATGCTCAACTCACCCATAGGAAATTGAATTTCCTTCTATCAGCTGCATGTGCCAAATCCAAGCATCAAACTGAAGTGCTCCAAGAGGATAAGATAATGTTTATAGTACAAATATTATTAAGGGCTAATAATATTTAACTGTTCTATTTTTAGAGAGGCAGTCTAAAAATAGACTTCGACCTGTATGTCTAAAAATAGATGTCCATCTATTTTTATCAACTTGACCAATCATCCAAGAATAGCATCCCGCAACTCCTAGACCATGCTCCATATGTCCAAAAATAGACATAGTCTAAAAATAGACTTTTCGACAAAAATCACCTGTGTGGTCCCCCACCTAGTCTAGGTGATCAATCTCCAACTAGGATCAGGAAAGATGTTTCAGGAGGCCTCCTTCACTGTTTCTTGTTGCCATTTGCAACATATTTTAATAGTAATTAGCTCAGATACTTAGAATATAGGCAGTTTAAATAAAATCAAACTTATATAGCTTGGTTAGACAGACTTATTAATTTTTTCTACTCGATGGCATATCACGTTGTTTGGTGGCCAACGGACTTGGTTTCCCTCTACGCAAGTTGATGCCACCTAATTATTTGTATATAGATGTAACTTTTACATATTAACGAAAAAAGAGAACAAATTTAAAACTTAGCCCAGAATGTTAAGATGAAGACAATTACCTGGTTCAATGAAGAAAGAGGCCATGAACGGTAATGTTGAAACTATTTGTACACCAGCGCCATTCAATCCCAATACTAAACCATACGAGTGCAAAAGTGAAAATGGAGAGATTGAATTAAAAACATTGTAGCGTGGAAGCATTCGCCAGAAGAAACAATCGAAAATGAGCCATATCCCAAGTCGGGATTATTTATGGAACGAGAAAAACCTATTCGAGAATAGATCTGGAGCATACATGTGTCCAAGACCAGGGTTACGATGACCTTCCCGTGGCTCAATGGGTTCCGTCAGAGACCCATGTGACCAGGTACGTTGGAATAAATATGAATATAACCTAACGTATAAAATGTGCAGTGAACTAGAAACCAACGAATACGAATTCAGTACCAGCACATTAGATAAAATAAATGGCTTTAGCTTGAAAAATCCAATTTACCGTAATGTTTGACTCATGTATTTATGGTTAGGGTTTCTCGAATACTAAGTTGAAAACCCTGGGGGTATGTTGTGAAAGTTCGTGGTGAGTAATAAAACATAGTTATGCCACATGGAGAGTTGAACTCCACGATAGTAGATACATTCAATAAATTTAGAAGGGTAAATGTGTAGGTGAGAAGTTCGTATGAATAAGTACACATATAGATAATAGAATGTTATGTGGTCAAAAAATTATAAAGGTTTAAACCTATGTGACAATTAAAAATTAATTAAGAACTAAGCCTTTATTTCCATAAGTCAAGTGGGAGTGTAGGATGAAGAGTGGAACCTTCATTCGTAATATCTAATATGGAGACAATTAGTTTAAAGTGGTTTAAAGTTCATCTTAATTCCATACATGGATGTCATAGTTATATTGTTAAGTTAAGATGAAATTAATGGTAATGGTTAAAGAGAATGATTTGTAAATGTCAAATAAATAATATTACCATATATTAAGGTGAGTTTAAACTTATATGTGTTAAGTAAAATTGGTAGGTGTATTCAAGTACATATATGTGGAGGGTATGGTAATACCATTATCAATGGGAGAAATTAAGGTCGTAGTTAAAAGTCAAACGGGAATAGTATTTTCATAAGTGAAAAAAAAATGGGAGATTTATTAATGCACCAACTCCCTATTAAATAAGGAGAAAGAGGGGTAGCTTAAAGTAAAAGTGTAACTGAATCTGGAAAGATTGATACTGTCAAGACCAATACATAAGTAGACATTTACATAGTGAAGTAAAGAAAATTGGGAGTGACAGAAGTATGGCGGAATGGAACGAATTATAGTTTAACCATAATAATAAGTTACTCTAATTAGGAAAAAACAAAAATTGGAAATGGAGGTGTTACTGTATGCTTGGCTCTACAAGAGGGAGATCTACCCCTTCCTTTAGCCAAATTATTTCGAGAGTTCATAATGAGTCTAGATCTATAGGTATTCCCCATGACTCTCTTCCATATATGACATCCCTCTCATAGATAAATTGGACATAGTGGGGTTTATGGTTTCGTTGTAAGCCATATGTTGGATACATTGTGGAAACCTAAGAAGCTATGGTGTTTCATGTGAAAAGAAATGCAAGATCCAAACTATGAGGTTAAATATAGTAAGATTAGAGAATATATCTAATATATGTCGGATAATCTTCTAATATGCAAGTTTATTATGGCCCTATGAGGGAGTTTTATTAGGTTGATCTAAAATAAATGCAACACGTAGTGTCAAATAGAACTAGATTTAGGGGCCAAGATTTTTTTGACAGTCATTTAGTCCACATTAAAAGATAGATCGAGGGTTTTTGAAGTAGGTCCATATTTTTAAAACAATTCAGGGATCTTTATATGATTATGGAAGGAGTATTATAATCTACAAAAGGAGGATTTTCTTGCTTCCCTGGTGCGGGTCCACCTCTTGTATCTCACCGACCAATATTTGTGTATACATGAATATCTCCTAGTCTCTTCAACACACACACACACATTTGAAGCAATCTCTATATTAGTAAAAATTTCATTTTACGTGCAGAAACTGTGACGAATATGAGCATCTTATTGGGGGTTGTCTAATGAATAAAATGAAATAATTTGAAAACAATCCTTCTCAAAATGAGACATTTGATTCATGGAAAATTCCGCAAAGAAGAAGAAATTTGAGTCCCTAGGGTACCTCAAATCCTAATGAGATCCCTATCTTTGAAATAGACACACCCTCCGAAGCAATCGTGAGAGTAATTCAATATTCAATGAGGCATGTGATTAGCAGAAGGTAAATCCCATAGCCCCTTATAGGGTGTGAAAAAGTCTCTTAAAGAGCACTAACAAAATGCATTTCCACAAGAAATGATAAGGTCACATTTGGAAGAAGTTGAACTTGAAGGCCTACTAGAAGATATGGATCTGGATGACATATGACTCATTTCCATCATGGAATAATGGCATGGAAAATATGTGAAGGACATGCTAGCTCATGAAGCTATTATAAGAAAGTGGTTGTTCACGAGTTCCTCACACTCTCGTATTGGGTTTTAAATGATGGAATTGAATGTGTAAAGAAGAGAAAAACTACCCTCCAAGAGCAATAAGGCACTAATCCAAGGAAAAAATGAAAAATTAGTGAACTAGGTGAAAGTCATGTAAACATCACATCCATTTTTGCCTTGAAATATTGAATTCTCAAGGAGTCTTCTAAGTGGTTATGATAATCATATTCATTTTCCGATTATTTGTTATTGGTAGGAAGCTTGTTAGTTTAAAAAATATCCTCCATTTTAGTTATCCTTTGGAAATTCAAGATCTATGTAACTTTTAATGACGGATGAAGAATCCAGTTTCCAACAAAATAAAGAAGAAGAATTCATATAACTAAATAAATAATTCATAAACATTGAATTAACTTAGCCATATCAATTAAACACCCATACACATCAAAATTATTTTATAATACATCTCACATCCATGAAATGGAAAAGAATAATAAAAATAAGACTTAATAATATTAATTTTTTACCCTTTTTTATTATATAATTAAATTAGTTTTATGATTTTTTAAATTATAAAAATGATTCTTTTTTTTAAATTTCATATATAATTTACAAGCAATAAATGGGGATGAAATTTTTTATCATTATTGAGTCCCGAGGCTCATTCTACAACCCAGTATGAGTGGGTGTGTAATTTTCTAGAACAGAGTATAAGTGGATGTGTAAGTTTGTCCTTTTGTCCATTCCATATTAAAATAAAATAAAAAATAAAATTATTTCTAAATAGAAAAAATAATGTCTCATTCTACAACCCAATATGAGTGGATGTGTAAGTTTCTACAACAGAGTGTAAGTGGATGTGTAAGTTTGTCCTTTTTTCCATCCCATATTAAAATAAAATAAAATATAAAATTATTTATAAATAGAAAAAATAATGTTGGCTATAATTAAAAAAATGAATATGTTGTAAAGTTATTAGAAGTAGAAAAGATTCCTCAAGGCTCATGTTTCATACTTAAAATGGATATATGATAGTATTTTAAAAAGAATAAAATAATTTTTTTTTAGAAAATAGATATTTAATTTTTGTTTTCATGTATATGGTTATTTTTTGAAATTTATTATAACATAAATGTGTAATTCTTTCCAAATTGAATATATGATTCCTCCACACATAATATAAAAAATCATCAATAATGAAAAAAATAAAATAAACAACATCCTTCTCTATAATATTAAAACTCATTAATAATGAAAAAGAAATTGAGCGTCCATCTCTATAAATTTATGATTTTCAAACAATCTAGTTTAGTGTGCGGTTTTTGTATAAATTCTTTATATATATATATATATATATAATATCAGTAAGTTTTATTTCATTTATTTATTTTTCAATATCCCAAAAACATATCATATTTTTAAAATTAAAATAAATTTAATATTAATTTAATTTCACTAAAATAATATTATATACTTTATATAATCCCAAAACATTTCATGCCCTTTCATAATTCCACAAAAGATAATTGATAATGTGGATAAATTTTATAATTTCCACGAAAGGCATAAATTATTAAAAGAAATTGTATTTGACTTTTTTTTCTAATTAAAAATATAAATTTACACTAGATCGTTTTTTTATTTTTCAATTTATTAATATTATATCGGTATCTCACTGGACCAATAATTTTAATACTTAATGAATATATGCATAATAATATAAAAAAGATTAGATTGGTTAGAGCATATGAATAAAAATATTAAAAACTTCGATAATTAGTTTAAGAACTTCATAGCATGAATTTAAGAATACCGACACTGAAAACTTCATTAGTTGCACTGTCCGCATGTAAAGTTTAGTAGCATACAAGATTTGGGTGAGTGAATAATTCGATGTCAGCGGAACATAGTTTCAGCTAGGAATTTGAAATACGTTGAAAACAAAAGACGGGACACCGTGAAAATGAGATTATTGGCAACCTACAATGGAACCGAAAATAAAATAAAAGACTGCACTATAGTTTTATTATAGATAGGGACGGATGAGAATAGCACAGCATCAGAATTAGATAGCGACGGATGAGAATAGCACAGCATTCTTTGTTGCTCAGAGAATCCCGTGAAACGTTTTATTGAAACGTAGAGAGAAGATATGAGATCATATAAGTAGAAGCAGTTGAGCAGACGTTGATCATATAACTAGAAGCTGTACTGCTCGTAGCGGATGAAACAGTCAGTTAGCTGAACTCGAGCACCGATGGCGTTGCCGCAAATGTTCCAGATGCGGTCGCCCAGGTTTTTCAGGCAGGCAGTGCAATCAGACTGAGAGATTCCCTGATTGCAAACCCCACGACCATAGGCGGTAGGTGAGCCTGCACGGGATGCTTTGTAGTCGTAACCGCTGAAGGCAGTGTTTCCCTCTAGATCTACGAGCAGGGATCCGAGAGTACTATAAAAGGAACTTCCGCTTGGGATCTTCTGCGTGTTACACGCAGACGATACGAAGTTTGTGTTGGGCGCGCCTACAGCACTGCCCACCACCAGGGCTACTACCATTACTGTCAATGCAAACCCAAATGAGTACTTCATCATCGACATGTATATGGCTATGGCTGCCTCGAATGAAATATCTATATAACCTCTACCTCTACAATGGGAAATGGGTAACGAAATGCTGCGGAATGATAATAACAAATCAACAGCTGTGGAACGGGAAACGCTCTGGATGCTTTTACCATCGTGTGTGGTAGCCTCCATTTATAAAGGCTCGTGGGGATGGCTGTGGGTAGCATTATCGATAGCATCTGTGGTGAACGCTGGTGACTGGACACATTTGGTTAGTATAATACAGGAAATGCACGACCAATTCTACGCCTGTCCTGACTAGACCGTTTTCCCTAATGAGTGGCAACATTGTCGACTGCCAAGAGTGTGCACAGTCGATGTGGGTCACCCCATTCTAGTTCGAGAAGATTAAGCTCGCTCAAGTCACATCTCATAACACCGTGTCAGCAATGATAAGTAGAATACTTAAAAGAGAATATGCCAAAACATATTTTACCCCTCATGAGCAGTTGGTCACCCCAATCTGGTTCGAGAAGACCAAGCTTCCTCAAGTCACACCGTGTCAGTAATGATAAGTAAAATACTTACAAAAGGATATGCCAAAACATATGTTACACCCTTATTTAATAAAACTAATGGGTGGATAGGCATCCTATCTTCACAAAAGGATATGCCAAAACATATGTTACACCCTTATTTAATAAAACTAATGGGTGGATAGGCGTCCTATCTTCAGAATTATTAGAAAAAAATTAAATGGTTGCAATAGTGCAATACTTACCTGTGTTTGCCAATTACATTAAGGTTATCTAGAGGAAGAATGTCACAGGTTGATTAATATTGAGTTAAAAGTAAAATAACCAAAGAAAAATAAATTGGAATGGATTCATAGAAAAATCATCGTGGCTTTTTTTACAAAGGAGAAAAAATGTTTTTAATTAAATCTTAATAATGTTAATAATTAAACCTTAATAGAAATTATAAGTACATCAGATGTCATATATCTAAATAGCGGGATGAGCTACATGAACTCTCGTTACAAGTACGTTTGGGCGATAGGATGCAATTATCTAAAGCAGACAATAAAATAATCCAAAGTCATATTATAAATTTTAGCAAAGGCAAGGAATCGATCATTGAAGACTAGAGATATAACCCCAAATTCATAAATAAGGATTTAAACCAAATCTCAAGTTTAACTATAAACAATCCGAGATTCACATCTTATGTCAAAATGTCGAAGAATGGTAGACATGTATAGAATGTCGCTTAAATCCAAAAACCCTAATTTATTAAGGTGTTGAATGGCCCAACGTTATTATGAAATGGAAAGGATCTTGGGAATATTAGAATATTAAATATTCCTTGGATTAGCATCAATTGAAAACAAAAAACGAAGCACGTGGAATCACCATGAAAACAACTATAAAGTCCCTATGAGAGGTATATCATTACTCGTAAATTAAATTTCCAACCCCGCTTATGACTCATGGAGCCGATTCAACGAGAATGTAGAGCCAAAATCATGTACAACCATAGCCAAAATAATTAGTACTCAAGGAGAACAAAATTGCAAATAAGAAATCTACATAAACTTATAATAGAATTGTCACTATAATGTAATCAAAAGGGAGAAATTACCATGGCTAGGTGTGTACATAACCTCTTCTCCACAAAATTTCCATTCGTATAATGATGTCTTGTAGGCTAGAAAAAAATAGTAGACATATGAGAAAACCTAACACTTGTTGCATCCCTTACTAGCATGCATAGTGTTGCATGTCCGAAATGTGAAATGAAATGTGTTCGAGCTAGGGGGAATAGGTTTTAGGAAAACCCCCAACCCAAGATCCATGATTGGATTAAAACCTCTTATCATAAATTTTCAAACTCTTACAATCATTGTACGTCATATGAGTATCATGTAAAGGGTGTGATGTGGTTGATGACCAACCAACAAGTGTACACCGAGACTGAAAATTATTAATGTTTATCTCACATTGATATGCAAACGAAAAGGATAAATTTATATGTATTTACCATCCACATAATTAAAATAACAGAAGAATGGTCTACGCGCCAGATCTTGAGACCTAGAACTATATGCATCATTATTGTAATGTGTTCAAGATCGAGCCCAAGGTTTTAATTTAAGTGAAATTGCAATTGGTTTAAGGTTGCTAATATCCATGTTATATGTAATGAACCAAGTTTTAATAAATATAATAAAAATCTTTAATATTCCATGTTATATTGTAATGAACCAATTTAATTATCATGTTTTAATAAATAAAATGAAAATATTAAGGTTTCCACTGTCCATGTTATATGGTAATGAACCAAGTTTTAATAAATAGAATGAAAACCCCTTTAATTATTAACGGGTTGAAGGTATGCCCTCCACATTCACAACATTATCTCAATAAATTGTAAAGAAGTGGTTTCTAGCATAAGGGTTGAAAGTATGTTACTCACATTAGTCTAATAAATTGAAAAGAACATTCAGGCAATAAAAGATATAAATTGTCTTTCCATTCTTCGCCGAGAGATTTAAATGGAAGGTGTGCTAGACCAAACAAAAATGTTAATATGATGTCACACACATCATAAAAACGAAATTACTATAGTAATAATCAATATAAAAAAAAACATTCAACTAATAAACTTGGGTAAAAGTTACATGGCGGACATGAACATTTTGATATTTAACAATGTGTTATTGCATTTACGATGTTTGCACGCGTTGACTGACTCGCAATGCTGTACGTTTGATTATCACAAATCTTGTCATATTGTTTGGATTATTTTCATTATTAAAAATCTGGAGGTTCGGTGATATCACAAATCAAAACCTTGGTTTATGCATATGTGTTAATGTTTATTGGTTCTTGGGATCCGGTGATGATTTAATGCCTTGGGATATTTTTTGTACCCTCGATCCGACCCTGGCAAACATCTGGCCGTCGATGGCCATCCGGAATCGACTACATTAGCTAGGCTGGGTAATGCCTACCCACTGTGAATCGATCACAGCCAACCGGCGCTCTCGCGAAACCTCTCCTTCGAATTGTCTCACTTCGAGGGTTTCGTTCTCGTTTTATCATAATGATGGAAGTTTACCTGCAAACGAACCGATGGCTCATCACACCAGGTAGTATTTGCGACCTCACAAGTCTAGCTCCGGCTTTCCACAAATGGCTTCCACGCATACTGACTGTGGATTTGTGTGTTAAGAGTTTCCCGTCTCGGCTGATCGATTTTTCTTTCAACTGTCCATTCCTTGTCCCAGTCGCCCAACAACATTTGCTCAGGTAAAAGGTTGTTTTTAACTTAATGTTCTCGATTTTGCACCCAATGATTTGCATTAGACGCCGTTCACTGATAATTTGGCTTTTTTACTGCTGCATGTAGTCCTACCGCTTCTCGTACATCCTTCTCTGTCGGGCTTCTACCCAACTCCTGCCTTATCAAACTAACGTCGTCACTCCTCTAACAGTATTTAACACTTGCTATGGATTTATGTGCCCGAACCCGGTTCCAAAGTTGTTCGTTGGTCGAAGGTGTTGAGACTCTCGTGCGCCTCTGTGCCGCTTCGCCTTGTTAAGTTAGTCTTGATTGTAGCAATGGATGTATATAAACTTGTTATAATTCACTGTGGTTTCTCGAAGTTCTTTATTCTCTAGGGTTTACCATGACTCAGCCGTTGGTATGCCACTCACGCCTTCTGCGCTATGGCGGATTGGTGAACTCTGGAAATTCCTCGTAGGCATGCGTTTTGTTATGTGTCAGGGTCTGACAGAGTTTTCAAGTTGTATTGGACTTTATGCTTTTAATGGTTAATCTATACTGTGTGGTAAATTTGTTTTTGTTTTATTTCTGAGCGTATCTTCAGTTTCCATACTATGATTTCCTGTGATTTCTCTCGTGAAGCGCTCTCTGATGTTATTGGCGCCTTCAGGCACATGCATATGGTGCATGCAGTTATTTGTTTCAGACCTGTACTGGTACATGTGTTTTCTAGTTGAATTATACTCTCTATTGCGTTGTACAATGTTCTATTTCACTGCTTCTGAGAATGGTTCGTTTACATTAACTGTGTTAACAGTGTCCGGACCACTTATTAGTCTGTGTTCTCCCAAGGAGAGAGACGACCTACCCTGAGGCCTGTTTCTGCAGGCGCTAAGGGTTAACGGTCTCTCTCGTCCATGACGTTAAATAAGAATACTTTCTTAGGAAAAGGAAGGAAAGAAAATCCTGTTTCGTTTTACTGCTTATTTCGTTCTAGTTTTGTACAAAGTTTATGATTATACTCAAGCATCACAAGTCTATAAGCTACAAGAATTCATTCTTTGATTATTCCATGAAATAGATGTTGATAATTTAAATAAGAATGCTTTTATAGAGCATTCAGATGGTTATTTCCTACTCTATTTTTCTATGCCTCAATGAAAATAAACAAATGGCAACTCTCTGCGCCTTCCGCTTTCTATTTGTACATGTATATATTCTCCGGTAAAACGAACAACATTAACTTTAATGTTTATCTTCTCGTTCTAAAAATTAAGTAAATGCATCTAGTCTCTCGGAACTGAAATGGTTCAATATTATGCTACAATTTGATTCTTCATATAACTATAAGTGTGGCATTGAAGAATCGAAATAAAAGATACTTGCTCATTATTATTATAATTCTTCTGTCTGTCCCCTGTTAAGCACAGGACAAATTCATAGCCCTATAGCAGGTCTTAATGACAAGTAAACCAGTGAATAATTTTTCCGTTAAATCAACTACTAAAACCAAATCTACTCATCTGTCCCGAGATTCGAGTGAAATGGTGTATGTGCCTCCCTTCCACGAGCTGAGCGATCACCTCCTGCAGCTCTCCCCCGAGCTCAAGTCTGAGTTCGTTGTTAGTTTCAGAAAGTTCTGGAGGAGGTTTCCAGGACGATTCGGTCCATTACCCTCCAACTCCAGTGAAAACAGTAGCACTGGGGAGTTCACGGGACAATCCGGTCCAGAACTCCAACCCAGAGTATTATCTGTTCTGGAAAGGAACCCTCCTTGCTTCCAGTCCACAAAGTGTCTTCTTTCTTTGTGCACAGATCCAACCCCAAACTTTCCTTATAATGTTTATTTATTCCGGTAGTTTGGTTAACTGAAACTGATTATCTAATCAACATCGTATCTTCATTTATTTTTGTCAAATACCATTTCATTTACAGTCTCATTTCCACAAGAATCTTTATTACAATAAACATTTCATTTTGTTCACATATTCTTATTTAAAATAAAATAACACAACAGTACAACTAATCCTTAATTATTTGTTTCCACTTAAAATGGTGGTTACAGTTATCCCCCCCCTAAGGAGAACACCGTCCTCGGTGTTTCTATTCTTTTGCAGAGAAAAGCTCTGGATAAGCTTCACGGACGAAACTCTCGTCTTCCCAGGTGGCCTCCTCAGGTCCAAAGTGCTTCCACTGCACTTTAACCTGGGCGATGGCTCGTCTCCGGAGCATGATTTCCCTCCGGTCTATTATACTGTGAGGCTCGACCAGAACTCGTCCTGTTCTAATTAATGTTTTGCCATTGGATTATGTGTCTAGGATCATGGATGTATCGTTTCAATAACGATACATGAAAGACATTATGCACCCGGATGTGGCTAGGAAGCGCTAAGCGATACGCCACTGGTCCCACTCTTTCCAATATTTGGAAAGGACCACAGAATCGAGGTGCTAGCTTTGCACAAGCTGCCCATCTTAATGTGCTTTTCTTTGGTTTAATCTGGACATATACGTGATCACCAACTTCATACTCACGGTATGATCTCTTCCTGTCCGCATACACCTCTTGCCGGTCTTGTGCTGCCTTCAAATTCTGTCGGATCTTCTTTACCTCCGCTTCCATTTCGGCTAGCATATCTAGTCCCAGCATAAGTTTAGTGTCTGGGCTGCTCCAATTAATGGGGGTTCTACACTGCCGGCCGTATAACGCCTCAAACGGACTCATCTTCAAAGATTCTTGATAACCATTGTTGTACGCAAATTCTATCAAGTGTAAATACTCTTCCCATTTAACGGGTTGCTGCATGACGTACATCCTTAACATGTCTTCCAATATCTGGTTCACTCGCTCGGTTTGACCATCTGTTAATGGATGGTATGCAGTACTAAAATGTACTTGCGTCCCTAAGCCTGTAAACAGGGCCTTCCAAAAAGCAGAGGTGAACTTCACATCTCTGTCCGAGATAACTGTCTTAGGAATACCATGCAGACGAAAAATTTCACGCATGAATAAATCCGCTATCTGCACTGTCTTATAAGTGGATTGGACAGGTATAAAATGTGCTGATTTACTTAGCCGGTCCACTACTACCATTATAGAGTCATTTCCTCGTTTTGTTTTCGGTAGTCCAGTAATGAAATCTAATGAGATTACCTCCCATTTCCATTCAGGAACAGGTATGGGCTGCATTAATCCAGCAGGATGCCTATGTTCCACCTTCACCAGCTGGCACTCTAAACACTTGTTCAGATAATTTGCTATATCCTTTCTCATACCGGACCAACAGTAATCCTTTCGAATAGCAGTCAACATCTTTTGATATCCCTGTGTCCAAAATTCGTTTCCTGCGGATATTCATCTAGTATCAAGTAGTTTTTAATTCACCGCTTGAATAACTATTCTTCTTTAAAAACCAAGAACCATCCTCAAGCAATCCAGGCAACAACTCCATGCTCACCTTGGCTCTCGTGTTTGTGCTTGTCACACAAGTACTTTCTATAATTCGATCCTTGTCACTTCTATTCACGATCCGTAACTGCTCGGACGGCATTAATAATATACAACTCACAGATGCTGTGCACCTTTCTGCTTAATGCATCCGCAACCCTGTTCTCTTTTCCTTTTACATGTTGCAGATCGATATCAAACTCGCTCAAGAAAGCATTCCATCTTGCTTGTCGAGAATTTAGATCAGCTTGTTTGAAATAGTTGGTTAGACTACTATGGTCGGTCCTTAACACAAATTTCTTTCCAAGTAGATAATGTCTCCATACTCGGAGAGCGTGCACCACCGTCGTTTGGCCCAAATCGTAAGCTCAGTATTTGCTCAATCCTTCAGCTGCTAGATTCATACGCCATCACCTTTCCTCTTGTGATAGTACAAACACCACTCCCTCCCGCGTGCATCCGTACAAACCTCAAACTCTCTATCCCGGTCCGCCACACTTAATACAGTGTGTAAAGGTCAATAATCGTCAAACTTTTCAAAATCGTCTCCGACATTCTCGTCCATCTGCACCTTTCCTTTCCTTTCATGAAGTAATGGGAAAAGCTATCTTGAAAATCCATTTATAAATCGCCCGTAGTATCCAATATGACCATAAACGATCGTATGTCACATGCTTTGTGGCAATCACCCATAATGGTCTTGATCTTTCCTGTCCACACGTTATACCTCCTTAGATATCACATGTCCAAGATAATCGTATTTCAACAGTCGTATTTATCACATTTTTGCATATAGCCAAAGCTTAATAACTTAGCACCATAATGTTCTCGTGTTCTTCCACATTCTTGGAATAAATCAGTATATCATCAATGAAAATTAGCACGAAATTGTCCAGGTACGGATGGAAAACACTATGCATCGGTCTCATGAAAGTGGCTGGAGCATTAGTTAAACCAAAAGGCAGTACCACGAATTCATAGTGGCCGTACCTGGTGCGAAAGGCAGTTTTGTGTATATCCTCATCTTTAATTCTGATCTGATGATGTTTGACCCGCAGAAATCAATCTTCGAGAACACAAGAGTTCCCTTTTACCCGATCGGGAACAAAATATCTACGGTAGGGGGCATCTGCTTCAATAATGCAACTTGTTTAGCTTCTAATGTAACCATGCACACACGCATGGTTCCATCTTCCTCGATAAACAACACGTGCTCCCATGTGTATCACGGTCTAATGTACTTTGATTCAATCTTTAAGCCGATTTTCAGCTCAACAATTCCGCACACTCATACTGTGAGGGTCTTAAATTGTGAAGCTCCTGCAGTAGTTTCATTGTTGTCAACTTCTTTTAGGTGGCAACCCCGGTATTTCTTCAGGAAACACATCTTTAAATTCCTGTATCACAGGTATATTTTCTAACATAACAGCCTTGTTTTTGGGTTCGAACAACCCAACCTGTATGGCATACATTTGGCATCCCTTCCTCATACACCTTGCCAACTGAGAAGCGGTAACTGGTCGCAGATGTACAGGCTTTTTTAAGCCCTGTATTTCTTGGCGAACACCATTCTGATCCCTGAAGTACACTATTTTTTCTTTGCAATCTATAAGAGTCCAGTGTTTCTCCAACCAATCCATGCCCAACAAAACATCATAAGAACCCAAAGGCAGAATATTTAAATCTACTGTTAACTGCTATCCGCCGACTTGCAGAGCACAATCTGTTATTTTGGCGCTAACTTTTCTTTTAGCTCCTGTGGCTAACTGAACCAACCAACTTTTCTTAAACTTTTGACTAGTCAGTTTACAGATTTCTACAAGTTTAGGACTTATATAACTCAGGCTTGCGCCTGGGTCTACCAAAATAGAAATAGTTTGAGAAAACAATTTACCTTCCAGTTCTATCATGGTGGGTTGGAAATCAGCCTGCCGATCCTCTAATGCAGCGTGAATCCTAGGTATGCTTCTGGCAACGTCCCCTACCGTAGAGGCTTCTTGCAAATTATTCACTGCTTCAGTTTTTCCCCGCTGTGGGCAATCTCGATAGTAATGCGCTGCCCCGCAGCCCCAGCATTGCAGAGGTGGCCTCTGGTTTGGAGTTTGCTCCGGTCTATTTGAAGCCTCTACAATTTTATCTTCACCTGGCCATCTAACCCTCTGATGGTTTCTGCCGAATTGTTTATTGATTGAATTCTTGGCTGAATTTCTGAAGTTACTGGTTTTTTTTTTTTGAATCCAGCACCGTTCCTATTTTCCTTCTTTGCGGGCCATCCTTTTCCCTGATCAACCTTGTTTTTTGCTTGCTGGTAGCACAACCTTGCCTTCCTGATAGCTTCATCCATGGTTCTAGGATTAACAAATTCGATACGCTCCTTCATATGGGTGGGTAGACTGCTCAGAAATCTCTGAACCTTGGCCTTTTCATCTCTTAGATACGGTACATAACGCAGTAACGATGTAAACTTGGTGATGAACTCGTCTATAGTCAATTGGCCTAACCTTAAATCGTGAAATTCCCGAGCTTTTTCATCGTAAAAACGCTCCGTCAAGTACTTGTCCTTAAAATACTGCTGGAACTTATCCCAGGTTACGTCTTGATCTTCTATTCCCTTCACGTTCTTCACTTCTTCCCACCATAGGGTGGCTTTATCCTTTAGTTGATAAATTGCCAATCGTGCCTTGAGACCACTGTCATAATCATACACTTGGAAATACTTGTTCATATTTATCAACCAGGCCTCAGCTACCTCCTCTTTTTCCCCGTCGAAGGTGGGTGGTTTAATCTTTCTAAATTCTCCATGTAATTCCACCTTCTGTTTTCTTTTTTCCTCGCTTTCCGTTCTGCTCCATTTCAGACTCGCTATTGTTTATGTTCATTGTGGTCATACTCGGGACGGACTCTTTTCTTTTTGACTCACATCTTGCTCTTCAGTTTGCTGTTCATTACCCTCTTGGTGTTCTCTATCAGCACTGGGATTTTCATTCCTGTGGTTTTGTTTATCAGACATGCTTTTTAAGATTCTTTCCTGCTCCTGCATCATTCTGGCGTTCTCCTGTCGTACCCTCTCCATCTCCTCCTGCACTAGCTGTAATCAGACAATAAAGATAACGCTGTTGTTGTTCTTCCATCAATTGGTTTGACCGTGCCATTGGAATCAAACTAACCCACATCTCAGTGGTTACTGTCAACATGTCCCCAAGATTTACTTTAATCGCTAGAAGTTCGCCTTGTCTTTCTTCCATCTACTTGGCCGGATCGCATAATAATACACGTTGAACGTTAGTTTGTCTAATAGGTCCCAAACTTTGTAATAGAGTTCATACTCACTTTTGTCACACACATCATAAAAAACGTAATTACTATAGTAATAATCAATATGTAAAAAAAAACATTCAACTAAAAACTTGGGTAAAAATTACATGGCGGACATGAACCTTTTGATATATATAACAATGTGTTATTGCATTTACGATGGTTGCTGTGTTATTGCATTTACACGTTGATTGATTCGCAAGGTTGTACGTTTGATACCACAAATCTTGTCATATTGTTTGGATTAGTTCTCATTATTAAAGTCTGGAGGTTCGGTGATAACACGAATCAAACTTTGGTTTATGCGTAAGAGTTAATGTTTATTGGTTCTTGGGATCCGGTGATGATTTTATTGCCTCGGGATATTCGTTTGTACCCTCGATCCGACCATGGCAAGCATCTGGTCGTCGATGGCCATCCGGAATCGACGGTGCAGATTAGCTAGGGTTGGGTAATGCCTACCCACCCGTAACTGACTCTGCAGTCATTGCGTTGCCTCGCCGAACCCTCTGGAGACCGGGTCTGCGCCTTAGGGTTTTCTGTTCGGTTGCACAGTTGGTCGATGGGAGTTTACCTGCATACGAACTGATGGCTCATCACACCAGGTAGTATTTGCAACCTCACAAGTCTTGCTCCGGCTTTCCACAAATGGCTTTCGCGTATACTGACTGCGGATTTGTGTGTTTAGAGGTTCCCGTCTCGGCTGATCGATTTTTCTTTCAACTGTCCATTTCTCGTCCCAGACGCCCCAACAACGTTGCTCAGGTAAAAGGTTGCTTTTAACTTAATTTTTCGATTTAGCTCTCAATGATTTGCATTAGATCGCCTCGTTCATCGATAATTTGGTTCTTTTTTATTTCCAGTACGAGTCCGTCTCGCTTCTCGTGACATCCTTCCTCGCCTCTCTAAGCCACGAACCCTCGGCTCATCAAACTAACGCGCCTGACCGTTTGCATTATGTATATTTAACATCTCTACAGGGATGATGCCCGAACAGGTCTCAAAGATGTTCGCGTCATGTTGAGACTCTGGCAGGCGGCCAGGCTGCCTTGCCTTGTTAAGTTAGTCTTTGATTATAACAATGGATGTATATAAAACTTTGTTATACCGGACCAGGGTTTCTGAAGTTCTTTATTATCTAGGGTTTTGCTATGACTCCAGCGTTGTATGCTACCTACGCTCATAGCTAGAAGGATTGGTGGTTTATGAAATTCTCGTAGGGCATGCGCAGAAAGTTGCCATAGTATCCTGGTTTGTTTTTAAGTTGTATTGGACTTTATGTTTTTAATGGTTCGAGCGCACCGTGTGGTAAATTTGTTTTTTGTTTTATTTCGAGCGTATCTTCGCCCATACTATGTTTTCCGTGATTTCTCTCGGTGAAGCGCCTCTCGATGTTATTGGCG
Organism: Pinus albicaulis; assembly: GCA_034641835.2. Classification (NCBI taxonomy): domain Eukaryota; kingdom Viridiplantae; phylum Streptophyta; class Pinopsida; order Pinales; family Pinaceae; genus Pinus; species Pinus albicaulis. The sequence continues at coordinate 341,523,793 of CM076576.1, forward strand.
CTGCTGGTGCACAGTGCATATGGTGTATGCAGGTTATTTGTTTCAGACCTGTACTGGTACATGCGTTTTCTAGTTGAATTATACTCTCTATTGCGCTGTACAATGTTCTATTTCACTGCTTCTGAAAATGGTTCGTTTACATTAACTGTGTTAACAGTGTCCGGACCACTTATTAGTCCGTGTTCTCCCAAGGAGAGAGACGACCTACCCTGAGGCCTCACAAGCTTTCGCAGGGCTTATAACACCGTCTCTCATTCATGACGTTAAATAAGAATACTTTCTTAGGGAAAAGGGAAGGAAAGAAAACTTGTTTCGTTTACAAGCCATTTTCTCGTTTCTATTTTTTGTATGTGTTTATGATTACACTGTTATCAGAAATTATAAACTACAAGAATTAATTCTTTGGATTATCATTTTCGAGTTTATTGATATCGAAATATGAATGCTTTTTATATATTCAAGATGGTTATTTCCTACTCTAATTTTCTATGCTTGAAATTAGAAGAGAAATGTGCTTTGGTAATCCCAGAGAGCAGTCTTTTTATTTTGTACATGTATATATTCTCTGGTAAAAACCATAAAATATCAAATTCAATGCCATATCTCATTCCAAAAATTAAGTAAATGCACTAGCTCGAAAGAAACACCAATATTATGCTACAATTTGATCTTCTGTTATAACTATAAGTGTATACAGAGTAACTGAAAATAAAAGATACAATTATGTCATTATTATAATTCTTCTGTCCGTCCCCTGTTAAATACAGGACAACTTCATAGCCTTATAATAGGTCTTAATGACAAGTAAACAGTGAACAATTTTCCATTAAATCAACCATTAAAACCAAATCTACTCATACGTACGAGATTCGAGTGAAATGGTGTATGTGCCTCCCTTCCACGAGCTGAGCGATCACCTCCTGCAGCTCTCCCCCGAGCTCAAGTCTGAGTTCGTTGTTAGTTTCAGAAAGTTCTGGAGGAGGTTTCCAGGACGATTCGGTCCATTACCCTCCAACTCCAGTGAAAACAGTAGCACTGGGGAGTTCACGGGACAATCCGGTCCAGAACTCCAACCCATAGTATTATCTGTTCTGGAAAGGAACCCTCCTTGCTTCCAGTCCACAAAGTGTCTTCTTTCTTTGTGCACAGATCCAACCCCAAACTTTCCTTGGAATGTTTTATTTATTCCAGAGTTTTGGGTTAACTGTGAAACTGTTTTCTAACTAACATCAGATCTTGATTTTACTTTTTACCAGTCATTTACTTATGAAACTACTTCCACAGTAAATCTTTATTCCAATAAACATTTCATTTTGTTCACATATTCTTATTTAAAAGAAAAATAACCCAACAAAACAACTAATCCTTAATTACTGTTTCCCACCAGCCAGTGCCGCTTATCCCCTTGCTGAGAGGAACACCTGCCCCTGTTCCCATTTCTAAAAGCTCGGATAAGCTTCACTATCGAAACTTCTCGTCTTCCCAAGTGGCCTCCTCAGGTCCAAAGTGCTTCCACTGCACTTTAACCTGGGCGATGACTCGTCTCCGGAGCATGATTTCCCTCCGGTCTATTATACTGTGAGGTTCGACCAGGAACTCTCCGTCCGGTTCTACCTGCACATAAAGAATCTTTATGTTAGTTTTGTAAGTCTCTAACATCATATTATCATTTTAACCATCATGTATTCACTACCTGAATGTTTTGCCATTGGATTATGTGTCTAGGGTCATGAACGTATCGTTTCAATAACGATACATGAAAGACATTATGCACCCGGATGTGGCTAGGAAGCGCTAAGCGATATGCCACTGGTCCCACTCTTTCCAATATTTGGAAAGGACCACAGAATCGAGGTGCTAGCTTTGCACAAGCTGCCCATCTTAATGTGCTTTTCTTTGGTTTAATCCAGACATATACGTGATCACCAACTTCATACTCACGGTATGATCTCTTCCTGTCCGCATACACCTTCTGCCGGTCTTGCGCTGCCTTCAAATTCTGTCGGATCTTCTTTACCTCTGCTTCCATTTCGGCTAGCATATCTGGTCCCAGCATAAGTTTAGTGTTTGGGCTGCTCCAATTAATGGGGGTTCTACACTGTCGTCCGTATAACGCCTCAAACGGACTCATCTTCAAGGATTCTTGATAACCATTGTTGTACGCAAATTCTATCAAGTGTAAATACTCTTCCCATTTAACGGGTTGCTGCATGACGTACATCCTTAACATGTCTTCTAGTATCTGGTTCACTCGCTCGGTTTGACCATCTGTTTGTGGATGGTATGCAGTACTAAAATGTACTTGTGTCCCTAAGCCTGTAAACAGGGCCTTCCAAAAAGAAGATGTGAACTTCACATCTCTGTCCGAGATAACTGTCCTAGGAATGCCATGCAGACGAAAAATTTCGCGCATAAATAAATCCGCTATCTGTACTGTCTTATAAGTGGATTGGACAGGTATAAAATGTGTTGATTTACTTAGCCGGTCCACTACTACCATTATAGAGTCATTTCCTCGTTTTGTTTTTGGTAGTCTAGTAATGAAATCTAATGAGATTACCTCCCACTTCCATTCAGGAACAGGTATGGGCTGCATTAATCCAGCAGGATGCCTATGCTCCACCTTCACTAGCTGGCACTCTAAACATTTATTCAGATAATTCGCTATATCCTTTCTCATACCGGACCAACAGTAATCCTTTCGAATAGCAGTTAGCATCTTTTGATATCCCGGGTGTCTAGCGTAATTTCTTCTGTGATATTCATCTAGTATCATGGTTTTTAATTCCAGCCTGTTTGGAATAACTATTCTTTTCTTAAAAACCAGCAACCCATCTGGGTTAATCTCATAACCTCCATGCTCACCTTGGCCTTCAGGTGTTTGTGCTTGCTGCCACAAGTACTTATACTCCGGATCCTTGTCAGCTTCAATTCTGATTTGATCCAGAAATCTGGTTTCAACTTGATTAACATACAACTCACATATGCTGTGCACTCTTCTGCTTAATGCATCCGCTACCCTGTTCTCTTTTCCTTTTACATGTTGCAGATCGATATCAAACTCGCTCAAGAAAGCATTCCATCTCGCTTGTCGAGAATTTAAATCAGCTTGTTTGAAGTAATTGGTTAGACTACTATGGTCAGTCCTTAATACAAACCTCTTTCCAAGTAGATAATGCCTCCATACTCGGAGAGCATGCACCACTGCTGTCAGCTCTAAATCGTAAGCTGAGTATTTCTGTTCATAATCCTTCAGCTTGCGAGATTCATACGCTATCACCTTTCCCTCTTGTGATAGTACAGCTCCGACTCCCTCCTTGCAGGCATCCGTACAAACCTCAAACTCCTTATCCGGGTCTGCCACACTTAATACAGGTGCAGTGGTCAATAACTGCTTCAGCCTTTCAAAACTGTCCTGACATTCCTTTGTCCATCTAAAAATCTTTCCTTTCCTCTGTAAGGAAGTAATGGGAAAAGCTATCTTGGAAAATCCATTTATAAATCGCCTGTAGTATCCAGCGAGACCCATAAACGATCGTATGTCTGCTACGCTTTGTGGCACCTTCCACTCCATAATGGTCTTGATCTTCTCCGGGTCCACCGCTATACCCTCCTTAGATATCACATGTCCAAGATACTGTATTTCTTCTTTGAAGAAGTCGCATTTACTGAATTTTGCATATAGCTGGTGCTTCCTTAATAACTCTAGCACCATGCGCAAATGCTCCTGGTGTTCTTCTGCATTCTTGGAATAAATCAGTATATCATCAATGAAGATTAGCACGAAATTGTCCAGGTAAGGATGGAAAACACTATGCATCAGTCTCATGAAAGTGGCTTGAGCATTAGTTAAACCAAAAGGCAGTACCACGAATTCATAGTGGCCGTACCTTGTGCGAAAGGCAGTTTTGTGTATATCCTCATCTTTAATTCTGATATGATGATAGCCAGACCGCAAATCAATCTTCGAGAACACAGTAGCTCCCTTTACCTGATCGAACAGGTCATCTATACGGGGTAGGGGGTATCTGTTCTTAACAGTCAACTTGTTTAGCTGTCGGTAATCCATGCACATGCGCATGGTTCCATCTTTTTTCCTGACAAACAACACAGGTGCTCCCCAAGGTGACACGATGGGTCTAATGTACCCTTTATCCAGCAATTCCTGAAGCTGCATTTTCAGCTCAGTCAATTCTGGCACACTCATACGGTAGGGAGTTCGCGAAATTGGTGAAGCTCCCGGCAGCAGTTCTATTGTAAAGTCAACCTCTCTTTTAGGTGGCAATCCCGGTATTTCTTCAGGAAATACATCTTTAAATTCCTGTATCACAGGTATATTTTCTAACATAACAGCCTTGTTCTTGGATTCAGACAGCCCAACCTGTATGGCGTACATTTGGCATCCCTTTCTCATACATCTTGCCAACTGAGAAGCGGTAACTGGTCGCAGCTGTACAGGCTTCTTTAAGCCCTGAATCTCTTAGCGTTTACCATTCTGATCTCTGTAGTATACTATCTTTTCTTTGCAATCTATAAGAGTCCAATGTTTCTCCAACCAATCCATGCCCAACAAAACATCATAAGAGCCCAAGGGCAGAATATTCAAATCCACTGTCAACTGCTGTCCACCGACTTGCAGAGCACAATCTGTTATTTTAGCACTAACTTTTCTTTTAGCTCCTGTAGCCAACTGAACTAACCAGCTCTTCTTAAACTTTTGACTTGGCAGTTTACAGATTTCTACAAGTTTAGGACTTATATAACTCAGACTTGCGCCTGGATCCACTAAAATAGAAATAGATTGAGAAAACAATTTACCTTCCAGCTCTATCATGGTGGGTTGGAAATCAGACTGCCGATCCTCCAATGCAGCGTGAATCCTTGGTATATTTCTGGCAACGTCCCCCACCGTAGAGGCTTCCTGCAAATTATTCACTGTTTCAGCTTTTCCCCTTTGTGGGCAATCTCGGTAGTAATGCGCTGCCCCACAGCCCCAAGACTGCAGAGGTGGTCTCTGGTTTGGAGTTTGCTCTGGTCTATTCGAAGCTTCCACAGTTTTATCTTCACCTGGCCATCTAATCCTCTAATGGTTTCTGCCAAATTGCTTATTAATTGAATTCTTGGCTGAATTCCTGAAGTTACTGGTTTTGCCCTTTTTGAATCCAGTACTGTTCCTATTTTCCCTCTTTGCTGGCCAACCTTTTCCTTGATCTACTTTATTCTTTGCTTGCTGGTAGCACAGCCTTGCTTTTCTGATAGCTTCATCCATCGTTTTAGGATTGACAAATTCAATACGCTCTTTCATATGGGTGGGTAAACTACTCAGAAATCTCTGAACCTTGGCCTTTTCATCTCTTAGATACGGTACATAACGCAGTAATGATGTAAACTTGGTGATGAACTCATCTATAGTCATCTGGCCTAGCCTTAAATCATGGAATTCCCGAGCTTTTTCATCGTAGAAGCGCTCCGTCAAATATTTGTCCTTAAAATACTGTTGGAATCTATCCCATGTTACGTCTTGATCCTCTATTCCCTTAACGTTCTTCACTTCTTCCCACCATAGGGTGGCTTTGTCCTTTAGCTGATAAATTGCCAATCGTGCCTTGAGACCACTGTCATAGTCATACACTTGGAAGTACTTGTTCATATTTATCAACCAGGCCTCAGCTACCTCTTCTTTTTCTCCATCGAAGGTGGGTGGTTTAATCTTTCTAAATTCTCCATGTAATTCCACCTTCTGTCTTTTTCCTGCTTTCCGTTCTGTTCCATTTTCAGATTCTGCTTCATTAAGGTTTCTGTTCATTGTATTGCGCTGGGACGGACTCTTTTCTTTTTGACTCACATCTTGCTCCTCAGTTTGTTGTTCATTCCCCTCTTGGTGTTCCCTATCAGCACTGGGATTTTCGTTCCTGTGGTTTTGTTTATCTGACAGGCTTTTTAAAATTCTTTCCTGTTCCTGCATCATTCGGGCGTTCTCCTGTCGTACCCTTTCCATCTCCTCCTGCAACTGTTGTACTGTATGCAATAAGATGCGGGTCTGCTGTTGTTGTTCTTCCGTCAGCCGGTTTGACCGCTGGTGCTGTTCAATTCCCAACTGAACCCACATCTCAGGGTTACCCCCTGGCGGAGGCTGCATGTCCCCAGCATTTCGCTGTGACTGTTGTGAAGGGGTCCGTCTCCCTTGTCTTTCCATCTACTTTTTGACTCACATCTTGCTCTTCAGTTTGCTGTTCATTTCCCTCTTGGTGTTCCCTATCAGCACTGGGATTTTCGTTCCTGTGGTTTTGTTTATCTGACAGGCTTTTTAAAATTCTTTCATGTTCCTGCATCATTCGGGCGTTCTCTTGTCGTACCCTCTCCATCTCCTCCTGCAATTGTTGTACTGTATGCAATAAGATGCGGGTCTGCTGTTGTTGTTCTTCCATCAGCCGGTTTGACCGCTGGTGCTGTTCAATTCCCAACTGAACCCACATCTCAGGGTTACCCCCTGGCGGAGGCTGCATGTCCCCAGCATTTCGTTGTGACTGTTGTGAAGGGGTCCGTCTCCCTTGTCTTTCCATCTACTTTGCCGTGGACTATGCATAATTAACACACGCTGGAACGTTAGTTGGGCCAATAGGGTCCCAAACTTTGCATCAGCTCGATACCACTTGTCACACACATCATAAAAAAATGAAATTACTATAGTAATAATCAATATAAAAAAAAAAAAACATTCAACTAATAAACTTGGGTAAAATTTACATGGCGCATGAACATTTTGATATTTAACAATGTGTTATTGCATTTACGATGTTTGCACGCGTTAACCGACTCGCAATGCCGTACGTTTGATTATCACAAATCTTGTCATATTGTTTGGATTATTTTCTTATTAAAAGTCCGGAGGTCTCTGATACTTCACAAATCAAAACCTTGGTTTATGCATATGTGTTAATGTTTATTGGTCTGGATCCGGTGATGATTTAATGCCTTGGGATATTCGTTGTACCCCGATCCGACCTCGTGTCATCTCAAGCCGCGATGGCCATCCGAATCGACGGTGCATTAGCTAGGGTTGGGTAATGCCTACCCACCAGAATCGACTCCTCGCAGCCATTCCGTCTCTCGCCGGAACCTCTCGGGAGACCGGGTTCGCTCGAGGGTTTCGCCGTTGCACCGTTGAACGATGGAAGTTTACCCCAAACTAACCGATGGCTCATCACACTGTAGTATTTGCGACCTCACAAGTCTAGCTCCGCTTCCGCGTATGGCTTCCGCGCATACCGACTCTGTGGATTTGTGTGTTAAGAGTTTCCCGTCTCTGGCTGATCGTAGCTTTCTTTCAATCGGTCCATCTTTGTCCTGGCCGCCCAACAACGTTCGTTTGTGTAAAAGGTTGTTTTTAACTTAATGTTCTCGATTTTGCACCCAATGATTTGCATTAGACGCGTTCACTGAGCACTTGTTCTTTTTTATTGCCAGGTGCGTAGTCCGACCGTTTCTCGTGCATGCATCCTTCTCCGCTTCGGCTTCTACCTAACCCTCGGCTCATCAAACCAACGCGCGCCCGTTTGCACGTATTTAACACTTGCTATGGGATTTATGTGCCCGAATCCTGTTCCGTGTTCGTTGTCGAAGGTGTTGAGACTGGGCAGCACTCCGTGCTACCTCACCTTGTTAAGTTAGTCTTTGATTATGTGCACGGATGTATATAAACTTGTTATACCCGACCAGGGTTTCAAGTTCTTTTTTTTTTTCTCTAGGGTTTTACTATGACTCAATACATGCTACCTACACCTTCTCGCTATGGCGGATTGGTGAACTCTAGAAATTCCTCGTAGGCATGCGTTTTGTTATGTCGTAGTCTCATGTAGTTTTTAAGTTGTATTGACTTTATAAGCTTTTAATGGTTAATCTATAACGTGTGGTAAATTTGTTTTCGTTTTTATTTCTCGTAGCGTATCTTCTTAATTTCCATACTATGATTTTCTCTGCGGATTTCTCTCGTGAAGCACTCGATGTTATCAAGTGCTCATGCTCACATGCATATGGTGCATGCGCTTATTTGTTTCAGATTCGTAATGGTACATGTGTTTTCTAGTTGAATTATACTCTCTATCACAACAAAGATAAATGTACTCATTTCACCGCTTTCGAGAATGGTTCGTTTACATTAATCAGCCATTGTCCGACCACTTATTAGTCCGTGTTCTCCCAAGGAGAGAGACGACCTACCCCGAGGCCTGTCACAGCGCCAAGGGTTAACGGTCTCTCTCGTCCATGACGTTAAATAAGAATACTTTCTTAGGGAAAAGGAAGGAAAGAAAACTTGTTTCGTTTACGCTACTTCGTTCTAGAAATTAAGTAAATGCATCTAGTCTCCGAAAGAAAAACAGTCCAATATTATGCTACAATTTGATCTTCTCGTTGTAACTATAATTGTATACACAAGAATCGAAATAAAAGATACTATTTCGTCATTATTATAATTCTTCTATCCGTCCCCTCGTTAAGCACAGACAATTCATACCCCATAGCAAGTCTTAATGACATGTAAACCAAAGAATAATTTTTCCATTAAATCAACTACTAAACCAAATCTACTCATCTCATTCCGAGATTCGAGTGAAATGGTGTATGTGCCTCCCTTCCACGAGCCGAGCGATCACCTCCCGCAGCTCTCCCCCAGCTCAAGTCTTAGTTTGTTGTTAGTTTCAGAGTTCGGGAGGAGGTTTCCAGACGATCCTCGGTCCATTACCCTCCAACTCCAAGCAGTACCGCAGCACCGGGGAGTTCACGGACAATCCGGCCCGTAACTCCAACCTAGAGTATTATCTCGTTCGGAAAGGAACCCCTCCGTCTTCCAAACCTCCACAAAGTGTCTTCTTTCTTGTGCATAGATCCAACCCCAAACTTTCCTTTGGAATGTTTTATTTATTCCGTAGTTTTGGGTTAACCGTGAAACCGTTTTCTAACTAACATCGTATCTTGATTTTACTTTTTACTCGCCTATTTACTTATGAAACTACTCACGTAAGAATCTTTATTCCAATAAACATTTCATTTTGTTCACATATTCTTATTTAAAAGAAAATAACACAACAAAACAACTAATCCTTAATTATTTGTTTCACTCTTAAAATAGTGGTTACATGAAGCTAAATTCTCTAATCTCAAATTATCTTTTTATAGAAAATTTGGAATCATTTATGGTTAAATTCTTAATATATATCATGTCATCAACATACACATAGACCACAACGATTTTACCTTCATCTAACTGGTATAAAGATTAGGTTCATTACTACCTTGTTAAACTTTATTGTTGAGTAAATATTAGCCAATATGGTTGTTCCAAGATATTGAAGCTTGCATGAACTATACAATTTTTTCTTCAACTTGTACATTTTTTATTCTTTGGCCTTTTACTTCAAGTCTTAATGGTTAACCTAAATATAACTCCTCTTTTCATTTTTTTTTATTCTTGAATTTATTTCAAATCCTAATGGGTGACTCCACACACACCTCCTCTTCTCATTTTCCATTCAAGAACATTGACTTTACATCCATCGGATAAGTTTGTAATATCCCCTCGCGTAAGCCACCGTAAAACTTTCATAAATGAGGTATTAAAATAATTAAATATTATGAATTATTATATTGATATTACATGAAGAATATTCTTGTAATTATTAATTATAAGAATATTGGAAGAATTATTTCTTAATTATTTTATTTAGAATAATTTATCTTCTTCTATGGAAATAAATTGTATTTCCAAGTTGGTATCTTCTATGAGTTTTAGAAATAATGAGCAATATATTTGGAAAAAAATATGGATAAGTGATATTTTTACCATAAGGGAAAAACAAATCTAGCTTTAAAAATAAAAGCATGAGAGATTTATGGATTGCTTTTGTAGTTTAGGAAAATCATATTATGGATGCTTTATGGAATGTTTTTATGATTTAGAAAAGATGGAATTCTTTTATGATTTAGAAAAAACTGGAATGCTTTTATGATTTATAAACGCTATTCCATTTTATTAATTCTATTTTATTATAAGCCTATGAGAGAAATAGAGGAGGGGAATGGGAGAATACGTGGAGAATGGAGCCAAGGAAGAGGAAGAGAGTATTCCAAGCATGCATCAAGAGATAAGTAACCATATTTTTTGAAAATCATTTTGTTTGCATATGGGCCATGATGATATAATAAATGAATTTATTTGCAAGAAAAATTTCATGTGATAAAGAATTAAGATTAATTCTTTAGTAAACCTCTATACAATTTTTTTCATAGAAGAATAAGTGTCTTATTCATTGAATTAATAGAATAATTCATGTGTTGTGAATTGATAAAAGATTTTCATCGCTAAATAATTCTATGAATTGCATGAGTTATTGGAATATATGGTCTATATATGACTTTGTATCTCCCAAACCTAAATAGATATGAAAAACTTGAAAGAGGTTTTTGTAAAAGAGTATGTTATGACCAAAAGCCTCTTTCAGATTTAAAAAATTCATTTTCCATGTCTCGAAAATAATGTCCTAAATGGATGTAAAATAATAGGGAATTAATTATTATTTAAATCTGGAAAAATGAGCTCCAAATATTCATTTTAATCTTCCAAACCGTAACACCTGTGTAAAAACCGAGAGAGGTTATTTTTAATGATCCCATTAGAAACAGAAACCTCTTTTAGTTTTCCAAAAATTATTTCCATGTGGTTGGAAACCGTGTCTAAATTTGATGACAAAAACAAGAAATTATTAAATATTTAAATCTGCAAAAATGGGCATCAAAGATTCATTCAAATCTTAGAAACCATGACACCTGTGACAAAAATGAGAGAGGTTATTCTTATTAAGTCTGTTCCAAACAAAAACCTCTTTTTTTTCTGAAATTAGTTTCCATATGTTCGCAATACATGTCCAAATTAGATGATTAAAACAAGAAAAACAAAGTAAAACATAGTGTTTCCATTTCATTTTTCAATGAGAGAAGAATAATGTTTATGTACATAAAACATAATAATTATGTTGATGATTATTTACAAGGAATTAATTTATATAATTACCAAGTATATGTATTAAAAGTTTTAAAGAGAAATATTGGACTCTTGAAGAGAGTATGTACTTAGGTGCACATGAATAATATCTAGTATATTTGATCTACTAGAAATTATTATGTGATTTTACATGCATGAGGAGTTTGAGTCATGTAAAAAGATAGAAATAATTTATGTGAGGGCTAGCTCACATAAAACCTTTGCATAGAAAGCAATTTCTTATGTTTTTTTAGAATGATTTGTTATTCATGTTATTTCTACAGGAAATATTACAAATCTCTCTAATATGTGAAATGATAAGAAAATATTATATATTTCATGCATAATAGCTATTGAGTTATCTATCTTTTGGAAAATGAATAATTAAGGTGTTAAAAATACTTGGAGAATAAATACATATATTTGTATGCAAGGAAGAAATTATTTTGTTAGATCTCTTCAAAAAGAATACAAAAGAAAAATATATCATTGTATGCATTATTGGAATAGATTCTTCGAGAGGAAAACTAGTAATCATATGCTTTAATAGTTAAGATTATTCAGAAAAACATATATACTTGCATGCATGGGAAAAGTATAGTTTTGAGCATTAGATTTGTAAAGAAAAAGAAGATGCAATCACATAATATTTAGTGTGTTAGCCTTCTTTTGGGAAAAATAATATGTATTTTGCAAACCTAAAGGGATTAGCTATTATATTAGCTTTATTTTGAGAATATTATGCATATTTATTGGGTTATATCTTTTGGATGAGATGGAAATGTCCCTTTGCATGGATGAAAGTATAAACGGTATGTGTTTGACCCCTTGGAAAAGAAATGTGTTTATTTTTTTCCATGAAATATTTATTTAGTTTCTTTTGGAAAGAAATATATGTTTTACATGCAATAATAAAAAGGCTATTGCATCCACAAAATTATAGCTAGTATGTTAACTTTGTTTGAAATAAAACTGGCATTGTTATAAGTATAGCTAATGTGAATAGCTCTTGTGTAGAAAATATGTCTTTGGAAAAGAACATGCAATCATATGCATAAGTATAGAATTTATTGTGTTAATCCCTTTGGAAAAGAAAACATAAGAGTAGACAAAAAGGAAATTGCTTGTTGGTATAGTTATCTTGAGAGCTTGTTATGAATTTTCATGCACAATACTATTATATAGTATGTTATCTTTCCTTTAGAAATAATATGAAAGTGCATGTGAGATTTTGTTAGGGGTTGCTAGAAAGATGATGCTTGATAGTGATTTATTTGCTACTAATACATGTGAAATGATGCTAAATAAGACATTTCATGTCAACTTGGTTATGTTTTATACATGCATAGAAATATTTGTTGAAGTGTCACAAATAGAGATTGATTATTGGTTTATTAATATTTTATCTAATCATGATATCAAGTGTGCTGATGACAGCAATGGCACGAAAGAAGGATGACTTGAGAAAATGATTTTTCAAGTTTAATGTTGTGTAAGATAAAGAGTTATTAGTCCATGCCGGTTTACTAGTTCCAATTGCACGATGACCCACTGAAGGAAATAGTCTGACTACAAAGATAGAGATTGAGGATTCGTGGGTAAATGATATCATGATGATTGTAATAGCTTATAGCTAGTTATGTTTCGTTTAAGATTATTTTTCTATGTAATTTTTATGAAAATGGTCAAGGGATGGACTCCATTATAACCATTGAGTGAGGGGTGACAACCCTCACGAGCGTTTAGTAATAAAATTAAATGTTTGCTGGTTTTCACCCTATGGGGTTTCCAAGGTATATTGGTGTCTATTTATGTGATTGTTCATTGTGTCATTTTCATGATGTTAATTTCTTTCATGATTTGATGCTTATATTATGAATTAGGTGAAGTACTAATTTAATTAAAATGATCATGGGATCGATACCTAGTTATAGTAGGAAATTTAATTTAATATGCTAAAACAAGGACAATTAATGGTTGTGTAAGTCACTATGATTTTTAATAAATATTTATCTAAGTGATGATCATGGTTATTCACATGGTTAATGTGGAAATATAGAATGTAATTTATAAGGTTACATATTCATAGATGTTGAAAGAATTTCCTAACTCCATGCATTTTCCTGTGAGGTTATCGGGGTATGTTTACAAAGTTGTTCATTTTTTCTAGATTTAAATAGATAACTACAACTCTAATAGTATCAATAATTTCAATTGGAGAGAAAATATTTCTACCATGATCAATACTTGAGTTGCTAAGAAAATCTCTTCCGGACTAGCCTCTCCTTACATTTCTCTACCTTGTCTTTATAATTTAGCTTTGTCTTGTACACCCACCTAAGATCAAAATTGGATTTATCAATTGGGAGATAACAAGATCCCATGACTCATTCCTTTCAATAACTTCAATATCTTCATTCATGGTTTGAACCCAATGCTCTTATTTCTGAGCATCTTCAAAATAATTACATCAATAGGATAATAATGTTCATTTTGTAGCTTTGAAACATCTTCTTCATTGGATCAATGCCATAGAATGTAGAAGATATTTGATTTCCCATTTAAGTAATTCTTTGGTGGAGTAAGCTATTTTATGATTCATTTTCTAAGGTTAACTTAATAAATTTACAATAATTAATGTAATTAATTATTATGGACTATTAGGATGAACTTTTAAAGAAAAATAATAAAATTATTTATGTGACTTAAATATAATATCAATTGTTGATCTTAAGTGAGGCTTAGGATTTAACCCTATCCATTGATAACTTATGAGATTAGGGTTAGGGATTTGATTTGATGACATTATAAAAAAATCCTACGAGATAGGTGAAGACACACAATTGTTGAGGAAGTGATTTTATCGAGAGAAAGAAGCTAAATTCGATAAAATAGAAGTGAGAAGAATTACAACATATATTTTTGGGAGGAAAATTCAGGGAAGGTGATGCTAGGAGAGAGAGGCTAAGTTAGCTAAAGAGAAGAAATAGATCATTGGAGGAGGGCCAAAATATCTCGAGGCCAAATTCCTCAAGTATGCAAGGGTCATAGAGAGGCATTGAATTGTTGGTGGGGAATCCTAAATTTTCCAGAGATCGAGTTTCTTCAATAATGTCGATTTCCTTGAGGTTGATTTTTCCTAGTGGGGTTGACTTCAAAATTCCTAGAAATTGAATTTTTCTGTGTATTCTTTTGGATATCAACAGAAATTTTCGTGCAAAAATTAATAAAAAGGAAGGTTTTGTTTGACACAAATTTACTATTGTAGTATGATTGATTTCTCTGGTTTACTTCCATTGCATTTTATTTTCTAAATTAATATAATGTGTTTATTTAACCATATATATTATTAATATTTAAGATAAATATTTTATGTGTATTTAATAATTTTTTGAATATGAAATCAGATCTAGTATACAATAATTTAGATGATATCATGGAAATAATGGTGGAGATCATATATCAAAAAGGTTTTACAACAATGAATTCTTTTTGGAAGAAATTTATTTTGTAGCAACGGTTTTGAGGCTAAAGACAATTTGGTAATATGTAATCATCAATTTTGAGGTATGAACACATGTCATAGGGGGCTATAGACTTCATGCTATGGAAGGAGTGGGTTTCCATGGTTTTAACAGCAAATTATTTATGGCAAATTGAAAGCCAAGATATTCAAGTTCCTTTTGATGCTACCCAAGTAGCTAAACATAATATAAAAGATATAAAATACATGGCCATCATTTTCGATGGTGTAAATGATCACACAACCTCTCATATAACAAATAAGTATTTAGCCTATTAAATTTGGACAACCTTGACAAATTTGTACCATAAAGACAACCAAAATAGAAAAATTGTCCTAAGGGATAAGATAAGTAGCATTAATATGAACATATTTGAGACTATGGCCTCATACTTCACAAGGATTTAATAGGTTCATAGTCAACATTCATATCTTGAGGAAGAGATCGATGCGATGCAACTTGGAAAAGTTTCATTGAAAGGGTCTACCAAGTAGTGGGTGGCATTTATAACAAATATCTTAGCTACAAATATTATTCTTGATTGGGTTATATTGTGGGAAAAATTCACCCAAAACGATATATGGGGAGAATCCATAATTTGTTGATAATGCAAAGGTAGACATGAGAAGAACCTTTCTCTTTATAGGAGAGAAATGAAGGGAAACAGTAAATCCAATTATAAATAGAGTGGAGGAGCACCTTCACAAGGGAATAAATACGTGCAGAAATTAAACTTCTTTACATATCACAAGTTCACTCATTATGCTAGCGAGTTTTAAGAAAAGAAGAAATGAAAGGGGAATATAAAAAAAACTACATCTGCACATATGGATGAGTTGGAAAGAAGGAATTTACTATAGTATCTTATTTTTCTAGCAATATTAAAAAAGGGGTGTGGTTTGTTGACAATGGATCATCTCGTCACATGAAGGGATCCCATGGTATCATCACCATTATGTCTAAGGATCGTAGATATGTACATATGGATCTTGGTGACAACGCTAGCTATGCAATGGAGGGTATTGACAACATATGGTTCTAGATATACATAGGTAATATTATGAAGGTGAAGGAGGTAATTGATGTATTTGCGTTGGAACATAATTTACTCTTAGTTTAGACCATGGAAGGCAAAGGACATGAGATCATATTAATGGGAGTTGATATAATTTTCAAGACAAAATGTTTTGATCCTAGCATGGGGGAGATATAGACAACATGGAGAATAATCTCTATATGTTAAGAGGAGATCCAGTGAAATCCCTTGTACATAATAGTGACATCCTTAGTGGGATTAGGCACAAGAGGATGGGTCATATACACTACATTGTTATACCATTGTTGCATGAAATGGTTAGTTGTTTTCTACTATTTTTTATGTAGCATAATGGTGGTTGTAAGGGACGTTCACTTAGAAATAAGGCCAAGGAAACATTTTATACTAGCAAGAGAATAAGTACAAGAGTATGTCATATTTGGTGATTCTAACAATTGTTGTCCTATGCCAGTGGAATCTATCTCGAGGTGAAATTATTTTGTGACATTCATATATGTATATTACAGGAGGACATGGATTTTATTCTTGAAAGCCAAGGATGACATATTTAGTTGATTGAAGAGTTCAAATATCTTTTGGAAAACCATATTGGGAATAATATAATAGTGTTGAGATTGAAAAATGGGAGAAAGTGTACCTCTAATTAGTTTAAGTACTTATACAAAGAATCAGGAATTAAGAAAGAGCTAACAATGCCTTGCAATCCACAACAGAATGGAGTGACATAAAGGAAGAATAGGAGTATAGTCGAAGAGGTGAAGGCCATGATCCATGATCAATATTTTCCTATGTTCTTATGGGTAGAGGCTTGTAACATAAAAATATAACTACGGAACATAAATCCTCATAGGGAAATGGATAACATGGCTCTTGAGGAGACTTTTATAGGAGTGAAAATTGAGTTGAGCCGTCTACGAATATTTAGTATTCCACTGTATGTCTATATTCCTTAAGAGAAGAGGACTAAACTAGAGCCATCGTCGAAAGGGGGCATTTTTTTTCAATACAAGGAGACTTCAAAGGCCTACACGCTTTACCTTCCTTGAAAAACGAAGATAGTGCTCAAGAAGAATGTCATATTTGAGGAGGGCAGGAAATTGAGGAGGGCACTTGGAATAAATTTAAAAGAAATATATATTGAGAGTGAGAATATTTGAAGGTGAATTAGCGAACAATAACACCAATAGTAGGGGCATAATATTTTAATTAGTGAGAAGAGTGAGAGGCTCCCTTGGGATCTACCAAGACAATAATGATATGGATTGCATAGACCTTGAGAGAGGAAAAGGAGCATGTGTAGTCTCCTAGTGGGACCTTTTTGGAAAATAGACCACCTATGATATTTTCTAGTTATTTTTCCTTAACGAGTAACATTAGTGAGTCTAAGCCTTTTACTTTGAGGAGGAAGAAAAAAAATAGGTTTAGAGGGAAGAAATGATGGAGGAGTATAGTTTCATCATGAGAAATGATTATGAATATTATACAAAGTTTTGAAACGAATTTAGTTGCCACTTATCAGTATCTTCAAGATCAAGAATGTAGGAGAAGGTAGTATCAAGAAGCAGAAAGGGAGAATCATGGAAAGAGAGGTCTTCCAAAAGTAGGCAATAGACTCTAGGGAGAAATTTGTTCTTATTTCCAAATATGCATCTTATCAGGGTGATCATTTTCATTTATTTTGAGATGGAGTGCAAGATACATCAGATGGATGTGAAGAATTCATTAATGAGGTGATTGAGGAAGAGCTGTATATTTATAAAGCTCAATAATTTATGCAACTGTATCACAAAATAGAAGAAAAGATAGATCAAGGACTTGAAAATTAGCCTCTTTGAGGGGGAAGCCTCCTTTATATCACATAAATGAAAAATTCTTGGATGATACAAATGACAAGACCTCCTTTGTATATATAGGATTCTAAGGGGTCATAATATAATGAGAGCTTACATAACAAAAATAATGTAAGGGCACAAAAATAACAATAGTGGGCTTCTATGGGGCACAAAAATAACAATATTGGGGATACATGGACACAACAATAACAATAAGGGAGCTACACTAAAAATAACAATAAGGGGGATAGATTAGTATTATAACGACCTAAAAAATGTCCATGGTAGGGAGTCCATCTATGCACATTGAAGAAGGCTTTATATAGACTTAAGCAGGGACACCACACATGGTACTCTTATATTTATCAAGACCCACTTGTATTGGTCCTCATTCAGAGTGAGGTAGAATCCAACTTGTACTATGTACTTGGTGAAGGTGAGCCGCTGTTGGGACTCAATTTTTTTATTTTTATTTTGGCAAAGTAGGACTATGTATTAGGAATGGGGAGCATGGAGGAAGCAAGTTACAGTGCAGTGGAGGGTTTGTACAGTAAGTACGATCACAACATAGGTCTTATATAACATTTGGGGCTAAGCAAGGATATACATCACAAAGTAACAGTGGAACTTTAAGAGGGAAAGAAAGACACATGTAGAGGATATCAGTCATTATGATCTTACAAGGGAAGAGTCTTCCAAGGAGGTCATGGTTAAGAGGTAGATGGAGATATTTAGAAAATAGTGAAGATGAGGTAGGGTGGAGATGAACAAGGGAAAGATATATTTTGGACAGTTATTCCACACATGGGACAAATCAGGAGGAATCAAGGAAAATATATCAATGACCTTCAAGATATATGGATTGAGAAGGTGGGAAGAGGTGAGGATTCAAGAGAATTCCACTAGTTATAAAATAGTAAGTCGACGACGTGAGAAATGGTTGTTTATTGGTCATCAATCATAATTTTTGGTATGTTGAAGTCTAGATTCATTCTTTGTACCATGTAATTTTGATGCAATCAGGCACTCATATCAAGTCTATCACTACATAGTAGAATTATTGTAATGGTTTTAGTTATTTATTATAGAATTTTGTTATAGGTATTTTAAGGTTGGGGTTTTGTTTTTGTCTAATGTTGTCATAGATGGATAGAGAGCCTGGTAATCGGTGTATGTAACTTCAGGTATTTTTCCTTCTCTGCTAACATATATGTCTAAACTATTGTTGGAGAATCTACTGTAATATATAGATAACTATAAATTATTCTTTGGGAAAACCGTTGAGCTATTTTTGATGCATAGATGTATGAATTCTTGGATGAGTCTTGCAATTGTGTAATTGCTATATATTAAGATATGGATTTACTTGTTTTATGTTGTTTTTTTATACCATTTTTAATGGTTTAAAGCTCTATAAATTATTCATAATTTTTATATTATTTATATGTCTCAGAGCGGTTTTTAATGGTGAAGATATAGTTTGGTATGGATCTATAGTATTATACTTGTTAACCTAGGTGAATGACAACATATGTCACTCAATTACTGAATTTTGGAGTGTCATTCGGTCCCGTCTGTGAGATGCAGTTGAGTAATAGTCACAAATCTCTCAGTTTCTAGGTTGAATGGTTTTTTTCATATGAATTCCACGTTGAAGGACTCATGTTGCGCACGATCATTACAAGATTGCATAGGGGATCAAAAAATCATTTTTTGATATGATGCATTGTTCACAACAATGGGGGAGTTTTATAGTATGTGTCAGTTAGGAGAAATAGATCATGCGCATAAGACAATCTTGTGAGACTGTAAAAACCTAGTTTCGATAGTCACCCATTGGTGTCTCAGGTAAGACTTCACTCACTATATGGGTGTTTCTAAAAGGGTTGATCCTAAGTGGCTCTTTGTTTCTCACTGTGTCACAAATATTGGGTCTATTAGTATCTCACACACCAAAAAATGGTGTCATTTCCAGGACCATGTTGGTTTTTTGATGAGATTGTCTCTTAGGGATGTGGAAACCATGGAATCATACTAGAAAGGATATCACCTACTGGCTTACAAGAAAGGAACATGAGTTTTTTGCAAAATAAATAGGAGACAAGGGTTAGAACACAGAGAAATGGCTACAAAAATATATTTGTATTAATTTTCATGCGGCCTTATTTACACAATTCCCTAAAATTTTAGCAAAGTGGGTCAAAATGTTGAAGGAAAATGATCACACATATTGGCATGACAGTCCAAGGAGGTGGACATTGGAAGAAGTACATTAGTTAGAAGCGGTAATAAGTAAGGCATCATGTGTTATTCATTCTTAGTTTGAAAGTGTGTTAGAAGGATATATTGTGGTGTTCACATCACCACATTATTTTTCTTATGAATCTGATAGCATGAACGTCTAGGAATCCCATGTGAAAGAGCAGTGGGGGATGAATGGGAGATGGTATAAGGAGTGAAAAAGGGAAAGGAGGGAGAAAATCATGGTGGAATTTATCCAAAACTACAAGACTGCACATAAACAGATAGAGGAAAACGATAGAGCAATAGAGATACAAGGATGGCATATTAAGGAATGGCAGGAGATATCAAGAGGGTGATGTGAGAGTAGGCCAGTTAGCATTGGTACCTACCAAAAGGAGTAACCCATAGGGAGGGGATAGGAGAGGTCCTTGTAGGAAGCAAGGTAGTGCCAGTGACCAGAGCTATGAAGGGATGGAACTTGACATGCTACATATGGAGGCATGAGAAAGATAACAAATGAGCTCGCACACCATAGAGGATTCAGAATCATAATGATGAGATTATATCATACCCAGTGTTGAACCCACCACCCAGGTAGCATCTTCATCGCATGAGGTAAGCACTCAGTGCACTAATTCAACTAGTGTAGTAGTTAATCGTAACTAGGGGGGAGGAAATAGTAGTAGTAGTAGCAGAGTTGGTCTAGTTGTAAGGGGGTGACACAAAATATTCATACCCAGAGGGGTGCATATAGAGGCACACATATTTCTAGTAGTAAAGTGAGCTTCGGAGGAGTACTTCATCCGAGAGTACCACACATACCACTATAGCGGGTGTATATTTAAGGATCCCCATGTTTCATGGTGATAAGACCAAATACCCAAGAAAAAAATTATTCGTGTGTGAGGTTGTTTGTATAGCTAAGAAGGTCCAAGGATAAGGCACCAATATTTCGAATTTGGAATCCACGTTTGGGGATTGCATGCTGACACGGTACATGAAGTTTAAAATCACAAATCTAATAGAGCATAACAAGACTCCGGTGGATATTAACCAGGCACTAATAAGAGAATTTCATACACCCAAATTAGAGTCCCAATGCATGATGAAACTCAAGGAGATCAAGAAAATTCAAGGAGAATCAGTATGGGAATTTAACCAATGGTTTAAGGTGTTTAAAGATATGTTATTGCTTGAAATCCCACATGTGCAACACAAGAAATCATTTATTGCGATATTTTTGCCACAATCTTGAATACAATTGACACAAAAGAGGATTGGTATCAGTCATAGGCTTCTCAGATGGTGTTGAGGTTAGAAACATAACCAACAAGTGGGAGTGATAACAATGGTATAGTGCAGGTGTAGTCCTATTTTTTTGTGCTAGCTTCTCAACTCTAAGATTTGTTAAAAGGGAAGGAAATGCAAGAAGAAGTGTGGTGTACCATCTATCGAACAAAGTGTCACCATAAAAATGAATGAGAACTATTAACTGAATATATGGAAACTAGAACAATAAACACCCTTACGTAGGGGAGCAAAATGTGGTGTGAGATATACAAGGTATGGGGCCATATAGCATATAGTTTTCCAATGATGCAGAAATATGAGGATATAATGCATACTTTATTTTCTGACTTTTGTATGTTAGTGGGCCATGATATACATCATTTCCATGCACTAGAGTTAATGCACAAATCCACCTTTGATTCCTTTAGAGTGCAGGGGCATGAAGGGGTTGAAGCTACAAAAGGTGGACTTAATAAGCCCAGGCACAATGAAAGAAGAAAGTATAACTAGCAAGGGTGAGGATGAGGTATAGCAGCTAAAGGTTCTAGAGGACCTGGTAGGGGAAGAGGTGGATTTTTTTGAGTGTAGAGCATGATAGTCTATTTAAATTGCACACAGAAGGGACATTTGGCGCGGGATTCCACCAATTCTTGTTACACGTGCATTTATTGTAAGTACATAGATCATAGAACATATAATATCCCTCAATTGATTTCCAAGTGGTAGGAAAATAAGGGGCCCAATATCTAGATGATAGTTATTGAGCCGCACAGATCTCAACAACGAGGGTGGGTGTGATAACGCGAGGAGGTGCGAAGATGAGAATTGAAATTCCACGTCCTCAGACACCCCAGCTCATTGTGTAAGGAGAGTTCTAGAACCACCTCTGAATTTTTATCCATTTGGAGATAAGACCATATACAAATCGGCTCGACATGAAATAGTTTCAGAAGAATGGGGTAAGTCATAAACAAGGAGCAAAGTAGATATCTCAAAGATATTTGATACCACCATAGGCAAGGAGCGAAGGAACATAGTACACCCAGTCCAGAGTATATTTTATATCTCTTTATATTTAGTCAAATGTCATGAGTCCTTGGATAAGTTCAAAAAACCAGTGGAATAATGCACCAATGAGACGGAGGGGACAAATGCGTGAACCTCACCAAACATTGTGAATCAAGTTACTCGTAGGAAGAGAAGCAACAAAGAATTTAAGTTCGATGCACAAATTAGTGAGTGGAATACGGAGAATATTATTATAGATTTGGGATTAGATGTAAATATTATAATTAAAATTACTTGGGAAATGATGGGGAGGGTGAAGCTCATATGGTGCCAAATTCAGCTCAAACTGGCTAATCAACATCGTACTTTCCCATCAAGGAGTTTTCAGGGGTGCCTTTGGATATCGATTAAGAGTTAAGCATAATAAATTTTGAGGTGATTGAAATAATCGATGAAACTAGTCCCTATCCTACTCTTTCAGGGGTCAGTTGGGCCTTTGATAACTAGGTGATAACTAATTTAAAGAGAATAGAGATTGTCTTCGAGGGTGGATATATTTGAGTCATTTCACCATTGGATCCCAAGGAAGGGGATAGAAATGCAGAACCTATGAAGGGTGAGCTTAGTTAGGAGGGCCTGGATAATATTTATAATGTCATGTATCGTAAGGAGTACTATGTAAACCCGATATAAAAATGACTCTCTAGTTTGCGTAGCATCATTTCATATGCCTCTAACTCAAAGGAGAACCTAGAGAATTGGTTGAACCGAATAAATGAAGCCAACACCAAAATATGCACACATCTTACGAGAATGGTTCATTGGATAGGGATTGAAGTGTACATCTGCCTTCACTTTGATGGGATATTGAAGGTAGATATTTTCTTGTGAGAGTATCAAGAGTAGGTGTCGGAGTGTCAGATGATTTCAGTGTTGGATGTTGTGTTGCATGCTACACCATACAGATGTTATGTTGCAAATAAGGACCAAGGCATAAGGTGGTGACAATGTAAACTATTGAAGGTTAAGTTTAGAACTATTTATGGTGTCCAAGGAGATACATATTCTGGAATGGAATGTCTTAGGATCCATTTAAATCAGTGCATTACAACATGGACCAGAGGACTAGTACCCCAACAAGAATGGGTACATCGATTATTTCACACCCAATATGTCATCCCAGCTAATTGGTATATTGAGTTGGTGATGTAGATAGGAACCTAAGATGGAGATGAGGTGGCATGAAACTTTAGGGTGACAATCGATTTTCAAGCAGAAGAGATAGCACTAGAGGAACTATAGGGGTATTTGGATAGAAAAATATTTACTAACGATGAGCCAATCCTAATCAGGTATGGACCATTATGTGATTTTCATTAGAACTTTCAATGAGTATAGGAGTTCTTGTAATATTACAACGTGGTCTAAATGGGGGGATATGATGATGAGAATTACCAAAATATATAGATTCTAGAATTTGAAGGTGAGTGTGTGGTGGAGGGACCACCATTATAGTTCAGGGAGTATGCATAGTCGATCAAGACAATGAAGTTTCATAATGGAACTGAGGAATGACTGAAGATGGATGCCATAATATATTATTTGGATATGGATACCATAAATATGGTTATGAGTTCATTATAGAGGGACTTGATGCTTAGCGATGGAAGGGGAACAAGAGGGATTGATGCTAAGATGGAAGATGTGATGATTGGAAGAGTACTAGTAAGTGGTGCAATGATGGGAATAGGCATAAGCTACACCAATTTCTAGGAGGTGGGCTAAAAGTGGAGGGGAAAAAAGGCTGGAGGAAGGGGTGAATTATTCCCATGTGTATATATGTAAAGCTTCTAAGTAAATGGGGCTAATGGTTAGAGGGATAAATGTGGAACCAAAGGTGATACAAAAATAAAAGTGATGGTTTCATTGATTACTTTGCATGTTTTTTTATGTCCTTTTAGGCAACGGATCAAAATTTATAAATTTCACAGACATAGTATAATTTGCAAAAAATTTACAGAAATGAAAGGCTAAAATTACAGAGAACAAGAGAAAATTGATAATGGATTTCACCCATCTTGGGCTAAGTCTTTGGGTCCATCTTCCAATGGTTATCACTTCATTAAAATTATGAAAGTTATCTACATCATTTTATCATCTTCACACTAAAAAAATAACACTCTCATGTCACCTAAAATGCTCAAAAATCCCATCTAGGCTCCTCTTGAGCTCAAAAAGGCTTAAAACTAAGAAAAATACACCCCTTTTTCCAAATTGGTCTACAAACTACAACTTCAATAGCTTCGAGCCCTACTAAATTGGTTACAAAATTCCCCCAGGCCAATTGGTGGCCACGTTTCCTAACACGCTGCAGGCCAGGGGTTCGATCTACAACTGTCAATGTTTTTGGCGTGTCATAGTTTTAATATTATTATTTTTTAATCGGGTAATTAGCCTTCCACTGTCCTATGCCATGGTCACATTGCAAGTGATGGAAAAAAATCCCATTGGATCCATGCCTTACACCCCGGCATTTTGGTCACATTACATAATCATATGGCCAAGGGAGTAGGGAGTAACACCACATGCCTGACCCTCCTCTCCATGATTGAAGGTCGGATGTCACCTAGAAAAACCATGGGTTTGGCCAGTCAGGTGTGCCCACTAGTTTTCCATTTCCTTAACCATAATTTCTGAAACTTTTAAATGGGAGGCCACTCGCATGGTTAACAAGTCCAATTTTTGGTGTAGAGGTAGAGGACTGGAGTTATGAACTTGAGGTCAGTGGTTCGAATCCTGTGGAGGCTATCAGTAAACTTAAAAAAAATGGTGCTATCTAGAGTGCCACATGGAACCCTCAGACTGGGCCACATGTCACTTTATGATTGGCCAATTACCGAAACCATAAACTCAATAGAAGTGAGCCATGTTTTCTCATTTTACTAGCCAAAATTTCGGATTATGATTGGCTCCCTCCTGACATCCATAATTCTCAATCATAAGATGATGTGAGCACAACGTCAGTGAATGGACTACCATGTTAGTTTCTGTACCTACATAGTCAACCCTGCAACTTTGAATTTTTTATCATTTGGCCAAAAATTCAAAACATTATAAATTGCTCATACAGTGTTTTAATGAGGCTATTCAAGAATTTCTAGAATCATAATGATGATCTATACAATTTGGCACTAGTTTTGGAAGATTTTTATCACTTTCAGTTTTGAGCATTTTTTATAGCCCCTAGATCAGTCTCACCCACTAGAAGCTTTTATATGACCCAAAATCTATTTTTAGTAGCAATTAAGTGAGGGTATATGTCCCTCACTATTTCAATCTCTATCCACCTTGATTTTCTTGAATGTGTTCCTTTGAGCCCCACAAAAAGATACTCTACATTTCCTATTCATGAAGTTCTTATTCTCATGTAAAGAATATTATCTTCCTTAAAATAATTTAAATATTTAGGAGAAAAATCCTCTATATATAGAATCTAAGCATTCTCTTCTTGATCAAATATCATATGAGGCTCATACAATCTTAGGTTCTCGAAATTCACAAAAAATTAAATTTCAATGTAAGGTGTTAAATCGAATTGGAAAGCATTGTTACTAATCTTTCCCAAAATATTGAAAGAACCATATATTATTGGTTTGATATTTTTACCTTCACCTTGTCATAATTCCCTATTTATGTACAACTAAAATTGATCTCCCACCTGGAAATCATGATCAACCTAAATATTATCATATCTTTCCTTGTACTTCGCTTGGATTTTCTCTAGTTGTTTTTTTACAATTTGATGCACTAACTAGATTTGTTCAATAAAATTCTTGTGTTTTTCCACATCACTATGTCCATCTACTGAAATATGTTTACCAAGGATAAAATCAAAAGGATACTTTGGAAAATAACCCAAACAAGCTTCAAATCGATACAATTGTGTAGATGAATGCTTGGCAATATTGTAGGCATGTTGGATGTAACCAAAATGCTCATCCCAAAGCTTAGGATGCTTACAAGAATGTCCTCGAAGGAGATGCACTAATATTTTGTTCACTAGTTCTATCTCATCGTCGGTTTGTAGATGAAATATTGTGATATTATTCAACTTTATGTCCATGAGTTCCCATAACCTTGACCAAAAATTCCCGATAAATCCAGAATCTTGATAAAAAATAATAGTAGGTAAACAAAAGTGGGCCCATACATTTTGGAATAACTCTTCACAATTTGTTCAACTGTGACTTTTTTCTTACAAGGCATGAACACACGCATTTTGTTGTAACAATCCACTACACCATATAAATAATCATTTCATTTTATAGACATAGGTAGTCCCCCTACAATATCCGTAGAAATACTTTCCCAAATTTGAGAAGGGATAGGAAGTGGAGTATAAAAACCCAATTTCCTATTACTTGGCCTACCAGTAGCACACATAAAACATCCTTTAACATATATTGATACAATTTCATTCATATGAGGCCAATAAAAATACCTATGTAGCTGAGCAACTATTTTTCCTACACCAAAGTGACTAGAAATATGAGATGTATGGGATTCCCTTATGACATTTACTTGTTCACCCTGTGGAATACAAAACTTTCCAATATGATACAACAAGTTGTTATGAACATGATATTACAACTCATCAACATGATTTCCTTGAATCAAAGTTGCATAAACATTTTTAAAATCTTCATCTTGAGCATATTTTTCAATATAACTTTTATGCATGATTGAGTTATGCTTAAGAATGATATATACATTAAGAATAGGCCTTGAAAACATATCTACAACTTTGTTTTGAATACTTTTCTTCTACCTAATGAAAAAATGGACTTGCTATAGAAATCCAATCTATTTGAAAGGTCTAGCTTGTCGTAGCTTTGTTTGTGATTCAAGATATTTCAAAGGTTGACAGTCAGTATGAATAATCATTTATTTTCCCATCAAATAATGCTTCCATTTCTTTACTCTTTGTACTAAAACCTACAAATTTCTATCATAATTTGGATATCTAATGACTGCATTGGTAAAGGTCTCAAAATGATAACACATTGGCTTACCATGTTGCACCAATTCTTCGCCCATAGAATATTCACTTGCATCGTTTTGAATTTCAAATGGTTGCTTGAGATGTGGAAGTGCTAGAACTGGTGATGTATTGATTTTATCTTTCAATGTATCGAATAATTTTTATTTCTTGCCTCCCGATTGAAATACATTCTTAACACTTTAATGATGTTGCAATAGATGAGAAGTTAGCAATAAATTTTCTCCAATGTTAGGTTTCTCCCATAAAGCTCCTAACTTCTATTACATTATTGGGATTACACCAATTCACAGTGAATTAAACTTTGGAGGGATCAAATTTCAATTCATCTCCTCCTACAATATCACCTACGAAAAGCAAATAGCTTTTCTAAAATTCACATTTAGACATATTCAAATAAAAATTTTCCTTTTTCAATATATCTAAAACTTGCTTTATATGCTTAATATGTTCTTCACAAGTATTATTAAAAATAAGAATATCATCTACGCACACTATGAAAAAAACATCAAGGACTAGTTGCAATTCATCATTCATAAGTCTCATGAATCGCGTAGGTTCATTAAAAATCCCAGAAGGCGTTACCAACCATTCCCACTTTCCTTGTTTTGTCTTAAAAGTATTCTTCCAAATATCATATTCAAAAATTCTTATCTGATGATAACCAATTCTCAATTCTAACTTAGTAAAATAAAAAACATCCTTCAAATGATTTAGAAAATCATAAATGCAAGGAAGAGGATAATGATTATTTACTGTGATCTTTTTCAAAGCTAGGAAATATGCACACATGCGCCATGTACCATCTTTGTTTGGAACCAAAACAATAGGAGCACGAAAAGGGTTTGTGCTAGGTCTAATGACCCCTTTGTAAAGTATTAGTTGGGTTTTCATTTTTATCTCTACATTCTCCAAAAAATACATTCTATACATGCCAATATTTGAAAGTGGTGCATCGTACAACAATTGTATCTCATGTTGGATTCCTCTTTTTGGAGGTAAACCTTTAATTCCTTGAAACATATTGTCATAAGTATTAACAAATTAAATCAACTAGTTCTTGAATTTAGAATCACATCATTAGAAAGATTTAGATTCAACAGTTCCTTTAGCTTTTATCATCAACAACACCAAATTCTGGCTACCATTCACAGGCCTTTTCATTTTTCCTACACTAACAAGAGATAATTTCATCTTCTTGAAATGTTATCTAACAATATACTCAATTACATACTTTAAACTTATGATACTTGTTCTCATGATGATAGAATATGGATTTTTGGTCATATAAATATGGACTCCCTAAAACAATCCCATAAATTTCAAGTTGTATAACATCAAGCTCAACCTCATTTATAAAATTACTAGTGATGGAAAAGTTGCATTTAAATTTTCTTGTTACTTGAAATTTTGGCATCATCACATACCCAACCCAATGGGTAAGGCTTTGTATGAGTTTTAGTCTCTAGATTAATTTACTTGACAATTTATATCAAAATGAGATTGACTTGAGATGCACTATCAAATATTGTATCAACCTTTGTATGTTTTATAATGAACCTCATATGAAAAATATCACTTATTTTCATAAGCACTAGTACTTGCGTTATAAGATATACCTTGCATTTCCGTGGCTATGATTTTAATTTCATCACTAGAATCATATCTTAAATCTTGTTGATTTGTAGCAACATTTTTTTGTTTCCCGTTGTTATTAAACTTCTTTGGTCTCAATTCTAGATGTAATTTCCAACAATGGTCCTCATCATGAAAAAAATTTTAAAATTTTTTTAAAGTAAGTTTCTCTTCATATTTATTGATCCTAGCATTCTTATTCTTTTTTCCTTTAGCTATCCCCTTTCCTTTATATCTAGTTTTAAAGGGTTTCTTGTTGGAATGTTGAGGAAGATTATTTCCTCTTGATTTTAAATTAGTATCCTAAACACATAATTCATCTAGATCGGTGGGATTAGACATAAGTGTAGTATGTCTCAAATAACTATGCAACCCACCTATATATTTAAGGAGAGTATATTGTGAGTTCAAACAAACACACAATATTAATGCTCTTTTTCTAAATTCTTGAGTGTAACTTTGGACACTTTGAGCTTTAGCTTGTCTAAAATGTTTCCAATCTATTATTTTATTTTTCATGTTAGATAATGAATAAAATTTTTCTCTTCATGAAGCTATAAAATCATTCCAAGAAGAGAAAATTTTACCACTTTTCGTCAAATCTTCTTGAGCTATAGCCTCCCACCAAATAAGAGTTGCACCTTCTAATCAAAGAGAAGCAAGTTAGATATTTGCAACATTGTCATCAAAATTTTAAATCTTGCAATAAACTTCAATTTGACAAACCCAATTATCCAAATTGTCAGCACTTACTTCTCCATTATATATTGGCAATTCAAACTTGGCATCAATCTTAAGAAAAGGAGACATAACATGTCCTCTTGGAGATGCTGGAGGAGTTGGTCTATGTGAAGAAGGAAGTGAAGAAGGACGTGAAGAAGGAGGTAAGGATGGAGGTGAAGGAGGAGTTGGTGGTGGAGGCTCACTCCCATTATCCCCATCACCTTTTGGTTTATTAGAACTTTTTCCTTGAAAATGTTTTGTTCTTTCATTATACAACAGTTTCACCATTTCAGTCATTTCAAAAAAAAATCTGAAATAACTTTCATCCATAGACATCATTTCCTGTCCTTCTCCATCCTCATGTGTCATGACTTGTTGAGTATGTGCTATTATTGAGCCAATTTGAGGGTTAGTTTCTTGAAGTTCTCTTGGTCCTCTTCTCAATCTAGACCTTGTAAGCATTCAAACACCTTACAAATTTTGTCAAACCTTCACAAAAACCATGCTCTTGTACCAAAATGATCCAAAAATGACACTAAATGTTGCATTAATTAATTTTCATTTTTTTATGTCCTTTTAGGAAATGGATCAAAATTACAAAAGCGCACAAACATAAAATAAATTTTAGAAATTTTACAGAAATGAGAGTCCAAAAATACAACATAAAACAAGGGAAAATTAATAAAAGAATTCGCCCATCGTGGGCTACATCTGGGAGTCCAAATTCCAATGGTGACCACTTTATTAAAAATTTCAAATTTTAATTACAAATTTTTTTTTTAGATCCAAATTAAAAAAATAACACTCCCATGTTGTCCAAAATGCTCCAAAACCCCCATCTCCTCTCTTCTTAAACTAAGAAAGGCTTAATATTGATAAAAATACCCCCGTTTTTCCAAACTTGTGTGCAACCTGCAACTCCAATAGCTCTTGGCCCTGCTAACTTGGAAACAAAATTCCCCTATCCAAATTGGTCGGCTTGCTGGTTAGCTCTATGTAGGTTAGGGGTTCAATATACACTTGTCGTTGTTTTTCGAACATTATAATTTTCATATTAAATATTTTTTTAACTGGTGCATTGGTCATGTGGAGGTTTTCAATCGAATTAATTTTTTTTTTGAGACATCCAAAGTTCCTCATGGTTCCCTGGGATTGGGCTATGTGTCACTCTATGATTGGCCCATTCCAAAAACCATCAAACAATAAAAATATTTCTTGTGTCCTCACGTGACTAGCCCAAATATTGAACTTTTATTGGATCACTCCTGAAATCCATACTTCCCATTCTGTAGATGAAATCAACATCACATCAATGTACATACTTCAATTTTGGCATCCATACCTACATATCCAATCCTGCAACTTTGAATCTTTTATTTTTTAGCCAAAAATTCAAAACAAAATAACTTTCTCATACGATATGGTATTGAGGCGATGCAAGAATAGTTGGAATCACACTAACAACTATATGATTTAGCGTTGGTTTCAGGATATTTTGAGCACTTCTTTTTTTTTGAGCATTTTCTAGATCCCATCCATTAAGAGGTTCCACATATATCGTAAAAGATAGGAAACACATTGTGTTGTAGGTAGCACCATAAAAAACGACTTAAGTGTAGAGGCCACTATGAAGGGTTGGTATACAAATCAAACACTGGAAATTTTGTAACTAAACATGTGAAGGTTCAAATATATCAATTGGAGTTAACGTTGCATGATGAATACTGCATAAAAATCATCTAGCCCTCCAAGGAAAAATTTGGATAGAGAGGAGAAAGTGGTTGAACATATTATGGAATCCAAATTGGAGGCAAGGGGAGACGAGAAAGCTATCAATACACCCATGGATTATCGTGACCGAACAATTAGGAGAACTAAGACTAAGTAGAGAAAGGACCCAAAGCGATTGAGACTGGCTAGGGTGATTTAGGTTGCTCATGTGATATCAGATAGGTATAGAGGATGATTACGGAGAATATTGATGTAAATTGAGGTGAATTGAATAGGGATATAATTATAACCAGTTTAAACTTTCCAGTATATCTGAGATAGGAGCGAGACATAAAATTATTATAAATTCCTAGGCAAGGAGCCAAGGAGAATAATAAAGTTATTCTAGGGTGAGGTTACGACCAACAGAAATTAGTGGGAGCGAGGATAAAGTTGGAATGGAGAAAAAAGGATTGTAAAAAATAGTGCATCGATGAGAGGATAGTAATCGTCGAAGGAACCACCCTAATCAGGAAATCCAGTAAAAGTATATAGTTGTGGAAGAGGATATTACAATAAGGAAACTTAGGTAAAATAACTGGGAATGTGAGGTTTAGGTGCAAACAGGTGGAATAAATTCATCGGGATGTACATATAAGGAGTAATCACCCACACTCACAAGGATGGTTCACACATGAGGACACTGATGAGCCAGAAAGTTTATTCAGGCACCATGGAACAAGAGGACTTGCAAACTCATGGGGTGGGATGGTTCCTCTACAATCTACAATTGAAGGATTGTAGAAGAAGGGTGGGGTCTTTTCCCAATGCATGATGGAGAGGGATGAAGAAACATGAGATATTGTTCACGTCTTAGTACAGGGGAAAGGTCTAAAAATATATCATGAAGAAAGAAACAAATTCTATGCCTTGTCCCCTCACACCGAGGTTGGATACGACTGCAAGAAGGAGATAAATTCCAAGGAAAAGCATATAACTTCACCCTAGAGTAGCAGAGGTGGCCAAGTCTCTTCATCTGAGAGAACCATTGTGACATAGGGGGATGTGGTTAATCCGTCTTTAGGATTTTTAAGAGATTGAAGGTGACCAGGCTCTATGTCTCTTCCTATAGAAAATCTATCAAAGGAAATGAGACAACCTCAGAGACATTGGAGGTCTCAAATCCATTGGGATAGAATAAGGACTGAATAGCTGAAGGATGAGCCACATTTTTATGTTGGGGCCTACTGGGACCTTGATTTTTTTATATACATTTTTTCATATTAAGACCGTTTCGGAATAATTAGGAGAGTGAACGAGACAAGCTCGAGCAGAGTGGAGGGTTGGTGCACTAAGAAGGATAATATTAGAGGTTTGGAACAATGGTTACGACACGACAAAGATGGATGTCATGAAATAAGAGGAAAATACTAAGGTTAAACGGAAACATGCGTAGATGATATTATGCATTATGATCTTATGTGGAATGGAGCCGACAGGAGGTAGAGGTTAATATGAATTGGATATATTTATGAAATGGGGAATATGGTGCAAAGTGGAGCTAAGAAGGTCAAGAGCTATTTTGGGCAGTATTTTGGGCAGGTATGCCACACATGGGACACCTTAGCGGCAATAAAGAGAAATATCTCAATTGTAATATTCCCACCAGTGCTAGCCTAATTGGAAATATTAATTTTGATCAATTTTGCCTTATATAATTAAATTATAAATAAAAAAGTGAGTAGAGAGGGTATAACTTGCTTAGTGGAATAAAACATCCTCCCTAGTAGCACAACGTTGTGACTTAAAGGGGAGCCAAGGGGGGCTAAGCACCACGTAGAGAGGGGGCCCACATATGCTCTAGAAGCTACTGCGCAGATGAGGATGAGCACGTGGCAAGAGAGAGAGGCTACATTGGGGTTTTGGAGGGAAACCAACATTATAAAGATGGAGGAGCCTTCTCATTTCATTCATTCTGGAGTTGATGATTTTGAGTGAGACCTTTGTCTTCTTGAGCACGCTGGCTGTTTAGCCTGTCTGCAGCACTGTTTAGTGCATTGAGTGTCTCCGGTCGGAGATCTCGCCCTTAGCCCGGGGGGACTTCGAGTGCCTGCTCGGGCAAGGTTGGTTTTTCAGTATTTTGTGAGTATTTTTATTGTTTGGGTTTGTTGTGGAGTTGGTGCTTATAGAGACTGCGCAGTCACTGGGAGAGAGGAAGCAGTCTATTATGGAGGTGCTTCGGATTGGGGTTTCTGCAAGAAATTCAGCTGAGATTTTGAGCAGAGGATCAACCTTTGCCCACAGGAAGATTTTGGCAGAGTTTGAGGCGGTGTTTCAGCTATTTCCATCTAGCCTCTGCGCAGAGCCTTGGAGGCCAGCGTAATTCACTGGGGAGGCATTTCCTGGTGATTTTCGGGGTTGGCCATTTTTGATATGGTTTCTGGATTTTTTCCGGGTTGTTTAGGAGAGGAGGTTTGCCGATTTTTAGCTTATTCCGGCAAGGGGATCAACCCCTAGTCTTTATTCCATTCCAGCAGTAGCAGCTACACAGCAATTTTCCAATAGCTGGGATGCAGTTCATAGAGCAGCCATTTCTGGTATTCTCTGAGAGTGTTTTCTCACTTGCCTTGAGCAAGATTAGGTGCCATCACTCTGATTTCCTATTGTACTTCATTATATTTCTCAAATTAATAAAATGGCTCAGCATTTCCTCTTTATGTTTTCTGGATGAGTTTTCGTATTTGCCGTATTCTCTTTCTATGATATTATATGTCTTCTGCACTATTATTGTTTTTGAGCGTTCTAGTTCTATACCACTTGGTGCGTTTATCTTTCACTCTTAGATAGAGTCTGGAAAGGGCCAGGTAGCCTTCATATCTCGTCCTCTTTTCATAGGCGAAATATCCGGTAAATGCCCTCCCAGTCTATCTCTGGTTGGAGTTTGTCGTGTTTTAGAGATATCCCCGAAACGGGATATTACAGTGGTATCAGAGCATCAATCTTGGATCAGCCTGTGGGTTTCTATTTTTCAGTTGCAACTATTTTGGCTATTTTGGTTAGAAGGGCCTACATAGTTATGGGAGAAGGCTCATTTTTGGGAGCTTCATTGGTAGGATTTTAGATCTGGGGTGTTGGGAAATTGATAAGAGAGCCATATGAGGAGGTTTGCTGGGATTTTGGAGAGCAACGATTGACAGTATCAGCTGCAGTGCCAAAAAACGAAATTGGAAGAGGGCCAAACTACAAAGGGTTAGATTTTGAAGGTTGGAATTAGAAGAAACCCTTTCTGGGTTCTGGGCAAGGATCACCTTCCCAAATTCTTAGAATTTTCTGAGCAATTTTTAGTGGGTAAATCAGAGGCTGAATTCAGGCAGAAGTGTATTCTTGGAGCAGCAGTGCAGTTTCTGGAGGAGCCTGTAGACACAGAGCATGAGGAGCCTATGATAGACGTAGAACAAGAGGAGCCTGTAGACACAGAATAGGAGGGGCCTGTGATAGACGCAGAATAGGAGGAGCCTGTAGACACAGAGCAGGAGGAGCCGATGGCAGATGATGATGATGCGAAGAGATTTGGGGAGATGCTCCTCAAATCAGTACAGGATCTGTCGAGGCAGATTGAGGTGATGGGGCAGAGATTCACCATTTGTGGAGGCTAGACAAGGTGAAACCCAAGGGGTTTCCGTATCGCAGATCGGCGAGGGATCAAGCACATCCCACCATTTGCCGAGTATGATGCCCTTTTATATGTGGCATCACATATACCCACACGTTCCACTATGCCCACTTTTCTCCGGGTGTAGACACAGGATGTGAGCATAGCGGGGACAGAGTCTCCGCCGTCACATGGCATTCCCAGGTCAGCATACAAGGTGGATTTGATTCCCTTCCATTCGCAGATTTTGTTCAACTCCGTTGGGATAGCAGACCCTGCAACTTTCATAGAGGGAACAAGCACTCACATGACGGGGGCTTGCAGTGCATAGTGGGAAGATTCCATTTACCGACATTTGACAGGTCATCCAAGAATTCGGAAAAAGCTTGGGTGGAGAAGTTGGATGCCTCTTTCCAGCTTGACCGAGTATCGGAGGGGGAAACCATCAAAATGGTTACCTCACACTTGGAGGATGAGGGCACATATGATTGCAGGGAGTTCAAGGATAAAACTAGTGTGACATAAGACTCACCCTCATTGGAGACCTCCTTGACCATGTCGGTTGATATTGTAGTGGAGAAGGTAGAGCCTACCCTAGTAGAGCCATCCATTGAGGTGATGACCAGAGCCGTGTTCGAGTTTTCGGGTGGTAGCAGCACACTACAGATGGGTGAGGTGTTAGGAGATGTATCCACCTTCAATGAGCCACTAGGAGATACAGAGGTATTGGATGATGGTTGCAGACAGCGGTATCATCGGCTTCAAGCAGACCTTCTAGTTTTGAAGGGGAATGCCATGTCAGTACGGGAGGCCATTTTGTTGCAGGATAGGGAGCTAGAGGGCATGAGAGTAGCTTGTGCCAAGTCGGCGGCCAAGTTGGCCCGCATTGGGGAACAACTGGATTCCCTGATGGTACAACCAGAGGGCATGTTGGAGCGTCAGATCATTCCCCTTCAAGCTTGGATTGACGAGACTAGCAGCATTGTTGGGACACCTCTTCCCATTGGAGAGAGAGATATAGAGTCACCTAGTTAGATCTCATACGTTGACTTACTTAGCAGGATGAGATGATCGGGGTTGCATAGGGTACAGCATCCACATGTTGAGGTTGGATGGCGAGAGATTTTGAGTTGGTACCCGGTGGAGTGGGTTATGGAGATGGTGGTGGACCCGGGTGTAGTTCAGCAGGAGTTCCTAGGTGCTGGGAATATAAGAACCCGAGATTGGCATTGGGGTCTAGGTGGGATTACCTATCATTTCCTAGGCAGTTCGATTGACTATGTCTTGGAGGATACAGTTTTCCTAGCAGTAGAGCATGTGCATCCGCTAGGGGAGTTTCGGTCAGCCCCAGTGGCCAACCATTTTATGGGCAGACTCCCTAGGTTTTCTTGGTAATACACTCATACATGGGATCACTGGGTGGTCAACATATCTTGGCAGGAACTTATTGGAGGAGGTGGCATTGGCAGGCCACCAGATGGCGCTTTGTATGGGGCCAAGGATTCTTCACCTTTGTGTGG
The DNA here is from genome assembly GCA_034641835.2 of Pinus albicaulis. NCBI lineage: Eukaryota > Viridiplantae > Streptophyta > Pinopsida > Pinales > Pinaceae > Pinus > Pinus albicaulis. Next base: position 341,560,085 of record CM076576.1, read on the forward strand.
GGCACATAGGATGCAGCGGATCTGAGCAGTGGTGGTAACACTACTAACACATAGGGAGATTCACTTCTCAAACCCCTGAGGAGGGTTTGGAGTGATGATCCATTCGTTGGCGGGTATAGTGATGCGATGGTGGAGACGATGATACCGATTGGGGGTAGTCCGACATGTAGAGGCACAGCTCTAGGTCATCACATCCAGGGATGTGTGGGAGCCTCTAGCATTGATCAGTGGACTACCAATGGACATGGAGTTGCATGGTGGTGTACTGTAGTGTGTGGGACTGCATTGTGGAGTAGGGGTGTCCTACATCACATTGAGAGCACGTAGGGAGAGACCAATGCCTGGACACAGTCATGGCATGAGATAGTACAGGGTGGTACAACAGTAGCATGGGGTGTCCAGTAGTATACAGGGGTATGCCTCAGTGTGCAGTGGCATGTCGAGGAGTACAGGGATGATCGGTGGTATGCGAGGGCGTATGATGCTGCACAGCAGGGTCTTAGAGCATTGCCTCTAGGGAGACTCACATACAGGGACACTGGGCTTAAATTTGGGGGTATTTCACCCAAGATCAATGGGGAGACAGATGAGTGATACTTGACGATATCTGTGGGGACTCACGCACCTGACCCTCTACTACATCACTCACGTGCATAGTCGATTTGTCGATGTCCCTTGGCACCTTGGGCATGAGCAGCGGGGTATGCGAGTCTCACCCAAGATATTTGGATGACACTCAGCACACTAGGGGAGAGACTTCTTAACAGTGGCACTGGGTCGGGGCACTAGTTGATAGCCACAGGTTAGGGGATGAGATGATCCTCTACAGGGGTGGCACATCAGTCATCGTTGAGCGTACGCTTGGAGAGTGGGTCATGAGGGAGACATGCGTCACTTTTCCCTCAGGGCATATCGAGATCATGCATGAGCAGAGAATACTGGGTATAGCAGAGGTAGCATCTCAGTATGTGTATGGGCTCCATACATTGTATCGACACTTTTTCGAGAGGGTGGATGGAATTTTCGATGCAGATTAGGTGGCGGAGGTAGAACAAGAGGGAATTCCTTCTGTATGCCAGGGTGAGGACTCTTTTTCACATGAGTCCATAGGATCAGTTGAGTACGCTTTTGGGGAGCGAGAGCAGTCATTCAGAGATGGTGACAGTAGACTGAGCTGCATTCCAGCGTCCAGGGTGAGCAGTTACGGGACTCTACAGGAGATACCCTAGGTGAAGATTCACTTGTGACAATTTAGCTAGAGTTGTAGGTGATGGAGCCTGAGTCGAGAGCGGAGGACACTATTCACATCAGGCACGATATTCCTTTGGGGGAGAGCCAGATGGATGCCCACATTGAGTCGATGAGGGATATGTGGCTAACATTGGGGTCAGCCATTGAGGTGGGACAGTCAGATGCACTGACATCGACTACGGTGACAGTAGTTGCAGATCCATATCCTCTGGAGGTGTTGGAGGTTGATGGGATTGTTCTGTAGGGAGCTAGTAGACAGCGAGAGCATGACATTCCTGATCAAGAGTGGGAGGAGCTGTTGGATATGGTGGAGCATCCATCTATGGGTAGACATAGGGATGAGGTGCAGATAGACGTACATGCAGTCAGCAGAGCTGCAACATTTTTCGTGGGTAGCACTCTCCAGGAGTACATTGATGGAGCTTGCAACATATCTTTCCCACTTTGGCCCATTATAGAGAGAGGGGTTGCCTTCTACAGGCAGCTTTCATTGGCAGATAGGGTAGAGCAGTGGGAGTTGATTACGGGTTGGTGGCAACACTCCAGGTGTGTTTCATATGCAGTTGTTGTTGCTACATCGGATTATTCTTCCAGGATGGACTGGCGGGAGATCATGAGTTGGTACCCTCTTGATGGTATGGCATTATTCGTAGGGAGCATAGCGGAGTAGGGGCCCTTGGACATAGCAAATGTTACAGATTCCAGCTGGCAGGGGGGCACAGGTCATCATTTCTTTAGCACTCCATCCTGATTTTAGCAAAGCAGGATCAGCGTGGGATTGAGTCAGGACTTGGATTGGAGAGAGGTGATGTGTTGGTACACAGTTAATGGGACATCTTACACAGTCATAGATACAACGCAACAGGGGTCATGGTCTTCGCCTCTTAGAGCATCAGTCATAGCCAGAGGCAGTGCGCAGTCCGAGCCATGGGACTTGGGCTATTATTAGCCATGGTGACGATGCGATCCGGGAGGATTGTTGGTTGGCTGGTACCGTGAGAGATCAGTTTGGGATCCTGGCATTGAGAGATCCCTTCATATTAGGGTGATGCAGAGGATAGGGAATATTCAGTGGCGCATCTGGGACCCAGGCACATTTTTGCAGTGTCGGTGGGAAGCACCAACTATAGACGAGGCTTGTTTAGGCATTGCTTGAGGACAAGCGATTTTTGGTGGGGAGGACTGTAATATTCCCAATTAGCAGCAGCTAATTGGAAATATTAATTTTGATCAATTTTTCCTTATATAATTAAATTATAAATAAAAAAGTGAGTAGAGAGGGTCTAACTCACTTAGTGGAATAAAACATCCTCCCTAGTAGCACAACGTTGTGACTTAAAGGGGAGCCAAGGGGGGCTAAGCACCATGTAGAGAGGGGGCCCACGTATGCTCTAGAAGCTACTACACAGATGAGGATGAGCACGTGGCAAGAGAGAGAGGCTATGCTGGGGTTTTGGAGGGAAACCAACGTTATAAAAGATGGAGGAGCCTTCTCATTTCATTCATTCTTGAGTTGATGATTTTTGAGTGAGACATTTGTCTTCTTGAGCACGCTAGTTGTTTAGCCTGTCTGCAGCACTTTTTAGTGCATTGAGTGTCTCCGGTCGGAGATCTCGCCCTTAGCCCGGGGGGACTTCGAGTGCCTGCTCGGGCAAGGTTATTTTTTCAGCATTTTGTGTGTCATTTCATTGTTTGGGTTTATTGCGGAGCTAGAGCTTATTGAGACTGCGCATTCACTGGGAGAGAGGACGCAGTCGATTGTGGAGGAGCTTCGGATTGGGGTTTCTGTGGGTGATTTAGCCGGGATTTTGAGCAGAGGGTCAGCCTTTGCCCATCAAAGGTTTTTGGCAGAGTTTGAGGCAGTGTTTCAGCTATTTCTATCTAGCCACTGCGCAGTGCCTTGGAGGCTAGCGTAATTCCCTAGGGAGGCAGTTTCTAGTGATTTCCGGGGTTGGCCATTCTTGGAATGGTTTTTGGATTTTGTCCGGGTTGTTGAGGAGAGGAGGTTTTCCGATTTTCAGCTCATTCCGGCAAGGGGATCAGCCCCTATTCTTCAGTCCATTCCAGCAGTAGCAACTACACGGCAGTTTTCCAACAGTTGGGACGTAGTTCATAGAGCAGCCATTTATGTCTGCTGCACTATTATTGTTTTTTAGCGTTCTAGTTCTATACCACTTGGTGCATTTATCTTTCACTCTTAGATATAGTCTAGAAAGGTCCATGTAGCTCTGGGATTCGTCCTCTTTTCGAGGTGAAATATCCAAGAAATTCCCTCCGAGTCTATCTCTCGTTTGAAGTTTTCCGTGTTTCAGAGATATCCCCGAAATGAGATATTACATCAATAGCCTTTAGTATAATTGGATTGAGAAGGCGAGAAGAGACGACGATTCAAGAGAATTACACTAGTTATAAAATAGTCGATCAAAGAACAAGAAAAGGTTGGTCATTGGTCGAAGATCATAATTTTTTGTAAGCTAAAGTATAGATTTTGTCTTTGTACCATTTTATTTGTTTACAATCAGGGAGTTGGAGTCAAGTCTGTCACTTCTTAGCAATAGAATTGTAATGGGTTTAGTTATTTATTATATAATTTCATTATAAGTGGTTTATGGTTTAGGTTTCCTGTAATCTAATGTTGTCATAGATGGATGGAGAGCCTGAAATTGGTGTATGGAAATTTGGGTTGTTTTTCTTCTCTGTTAATACGTGTGTGTGAACTATTGTTGCAGAAATTTTTGTAATACTTTGATAATTATAAATTTTGGTTTTGGAAAACCTTTGAGCTCTTTTTGATGCATAGTTCTGTGAATGCTTGGATGAATCTTGCAACTGTGTAATTTTTATATATAGTAAACTAACAATTGCACCACATGTTGCAAAAGAAGCACCATAAGGAAACAACATAGGAAAGAGTAGCCTAGAAGAAATAAGTTGTTGCAGAGAAGGAGCCATTGTGAAGGAATGAAAGGCATTTTTTTCTTCCATGGAAGCAGGTTGTGGAGGTTTCAAAGATATTGTTGATAAGATTTAAAATTTTGTTATATATATTGAAACAGTAAATTGTGGGTGAAAAAATATATATAAAACAACATAATATGTTCACATATATAAAAAATTTGTTATAGATATTGAAATAGAAAATTGGGGGCAAAAATCCCTTGGTGATTAATAATCCTCTGAAACAAGCATGAAATGATTAACAAAAATAGAGTTTATTCCAAGTTCATCTAAATATTCGAGCATTAACTTTATTCTTGTCGTAAATTTTATATTGTATATGAATAACAATAGTCTCGGTATACCCATCGATGCAGGTGCCTAATTCGATACCGGAGGTGGTAGTTCCACTACGTGGAACATGGCCTAGCCACATGGCCATGCATGGGGCCTGTCCTGTAGTCCTTAAATGTACCAGTTGCTCACCTCAAGTTAACATTACTGTCTCTGCCTCACACCTTAACGCCCTCCGGTCCGCAGGCCTCATCATTACTTCATGTCGTCGCTCCCTCCTTCGCTGTCATTCGCATCATGTTTCCTTCTTTTCTGATCTTTATCTACTCAAAGCTGCTCTTTGCCCTCCGAGATCCTTTACTTCATCTTAAGCAGGTCTCAACACCTCATCACACCTACCATCCCACTTCCTTGTTGTCTCTCCATGCCAACCACCCCACAGCCTCAACGCCTCTACAAGCCAGCCTCCCCACTATCTCTCCTACTCAACCTCACGCTCATTCCTGCTCAACCATGTCGCGGAGGCATAGAATTAATTTCCAATGAGGTTGAGGTAGGGGCCAGTCCTCATGCCCATCCATCTCAATTCACACAAATAGTCGCTCCCCACCTCCTGAGGAAAATTCATCTCGATTCCATTATTAATTGTCCTTGGACAAACCTCGATTCACTGCCACCATCACTGTAAGCTTTCAGGAGATGCCTTCGAGCTCTGTTAGGTCTGGTTCTAGAAAATATCCCAGGAAATCAACAATTTCTCTGGCTCCCCCTCAGCACTCTTGGAAATCTGAGGCTCTGCCAGTCAAACCAGGACCGCACTCCTTAAGTAGGAAAGGTAGTGGCAAGGACAGTCTAGAACGCTTTGTGGATAAGAAGAGGTAAGACAGTGGCAACCTTGTGTGCGTCACTACCACGTCTGAGCTGAATCCACAAAATTCGAAGAAATACGAGGATTCTTCTTATGATTATAGGTGTCTTATCAGTGAAGAACCTCTGACATAGCCTCACGACACTTAGCATGAAATACAACCACAGAAATGAGAGGTTACATATCTCTGTTTTGTTTCATATCTCAGATATCATGTTTTTCCTGAACCATTTGGCAAACTCTTGGTCTTTTTTTTGTTAAAGCTGGTTTCCATACTAAGGGCAGAGATTTTTGGACCAGTTTCACCATCTGGGGCTGTCAAAGTTTTGTCTCTCTGAACTCTGCTCCCTCCAGAATTGGCTAGCATAGCAATTCTGGAGGCAAGCTTCGAATGTATATTATTTGAAAATTAATAGATTAGTCCTATTTAGAAAAAAAAAAACAATACTCTTGGTATACAAAAAAGTGAATGCCATTTTAATATGGAGATATTTTTGGAAGGAGATATTGTTCTTTATGTTATGGTTTATTTTCTTAACTCCAAACCTGGTTTATTCTTTCTCTATATACATAAGAAACAAAAAATACAAAGTAATTTCACAATTTTAAGTTATAGTTTTATATTTTATAATTACAAATCTAGTTTCTTATTAAACTATTTTACACACATCTATTTATTCAAATAAATTATATTGTGAATATGTTTTCTCCTATTATTTTCTTACAAAATTATTTTACTCCCTACTAATTAAAAACACTTTATTAATAAAGAATTGAATGCTAAAGAACTGTTTTTTTTATGTATAAATTATTTGTTTTATATGTCATTGAATTTCCATTACCTATTATCTTCAAACCCCATGGGGAGGTATTGAACATGGGAACCAACTTTAGGTAAATAAACACTCATATTGTCAACATGGAAAAAAAAAAATTTCTAAAATTCTCTTACCTAATCATATTTTTAAATATATAATTGAGTTCCATTTATTAAAAACAAAGGCAATATTAAGAACCTCCTAGAGTTATAAAAGGTAATTGACATGAAAAATAAAAAATCTCCTGATGAAAACATACAAATTTTAATCTTAATTAAATCATTAAAAAAGTAAAAAGGGATAATATAAAGTATCACAATTTTCTTATCAGAACTAAATTCTCCTATATGAAGCAATGACGGCTTTCATCAGTTCAAGAGCAGTAAAAACAAGTTTACCGAGAAAGCACTGAGAGAGATTTCGAAACAACTGTTGAATTGGTGAAATGTCTTTCTCTATAGTGTTGGATATTGGGGTGAACATGTCTTTCTCTATGGTGTTGGATATTGGGCATAGGCAACTATTGAATTGGTGAACATGTCTTTCTCTATGGTGTTGGATATTGGGCTGGTGTTAGATATTGGGCATAGATTTCTTGATCTTGTATACAAGACTGTAAATTTGCATGTAGCTTATACTACATTAACCATGAAATCGTCAACATTTAGAGCACACTTGCCATCACATTTGTAGAGAAATTTAGAATAGAGTATCACATTTTTCTTATCATATCTAAATGTTCCTATATGCAACAACTACCTTGTGCCTCATAGTTTAAATTTGTGCATGGAGGAGGAGAGGGGTGTCAAGGTGCAAGCTAGCATAAGAAGAGAAATAAGACTCTTGTTTGGGACTTGAGATAGATTCATTCTCTGCACATTTAGACTCAAAGCTTAATAAAACAAAACTCATCATACTTTGAATTTTTTACATAATATCTTAAAAATTAGAATATCAATTTAATACATTTTACTCAATTACACATTTAGCAATATTCATTTTAAAAAATACAAATATAAATTACTATTTTAAATAAAAATATTAAAACACATTTAAAAATATTCATTTAAAAAAATACAAATACAAATTACTATTTTAAATAAAAATAGTACAAAGAATCACATTAATTACCATGGCCCTCCTGTAACTTCCTCTTATTACTTTTTAAATATCTTTTACAATACTTAATGTTTGTAACTTATTCTTATTCACATAGTGTCAATTTTGTAAAACTCCTATTTTTTATAGCTTTGTGGAAGGATAGAGTATCTAAATTCCCTTACCCTTTAAGAAGCATCATCAATTATTGTACTACCCACCTCTACATCTAATATATACATCTTAGGTTATTCTAAATTTATCAAAGAGTATAGAATGTTTAGTGTGATGTTCTATGTTCACTAAAATTCCCATGATGTCCATAACTATGTATGGGGTTCATTGCAACCTTGGATATATTTTGTGAGTTGTGATTTTTTTTCTTGTGGCTAAAACTTATTTTTGGTTGTCATCTTGTTATCATGATTCAAAACATTGTTATCATCTCAGATCCTTATAGCATTAGATATATATTGTGAGCTAATGTGATGTTTTGTTTGTCACAATGATTCAAAAATAAGTTATTATACCACACTATTGACTATCTCATTGTCTGATTTGTTTATGAACCCTTTAAAAAAACCACAGGAACATTTAATTTTACACTCTGATCTTCCCAACATGGGTGGCGGTTTCAAAAATTGGAGAGCAAATTGAGCGGTTATTGTTAGAAATTGTTGTATAAGATGGGAAATTTGGATGGTTTGTAGAGAATATCGATGTCATAATAGATATCTATTTTGAATTTTTAGTGTCTCTGGACACCATGCATCTAATAGGATCAATTTCAACTGAGAACATAAATTGATCAGTATGTGAATGATAGCATGTGACATCGCTGGCCATTTTATTATTATTGTGGATTAGGTTACAAACTAATACTTTGTGAAATACCTAGTCATTTTCTTTGATTGTGGATCAGGTTATAAACTAGAATACACTCTCTCTTCAGAAGACTCTACAATATATATTGGATGAAGGGAATGGTTATGATAAAACTTGTAAAAGAACCCCTTAGGGTTATGTCAAGTTACTCTATCATTAATTACATAGTGTCAATTTTGTAAAACTATAATCTACAGTAAAGGCTAAGTGAGTTTTTTTTTTGTAAGTTTTGTTTGAATTGAAAAATAAAAAAAATTATAAAAGCTAAAATTATGTAGTGAAAAACTTTGTTTAAAATTTCAGAATAAAAATTTGAGTAAGTTTGACATTATATAATATGAAATTTATTTATGATTATAAAGAAAAAATCATGTAATATTTTTTAGCTACAATTAGGTAATTAAGGATATGTATATAGTTTTTTTTTAATAGAATAAATTTGATATTCATTAACAAAAAAAAATCGGATAGATTATGTAGGTAGTTACAAATTATTATGTAGTTACAAACTATTACAATTAAGTAATTACAACGTAAATTGAGTGTTACTTAAGAAATGAGAATGATGAACATTCATCATTATTGATCAAGATAAATCATTTCCAGTGAAATAATTTACTAAACTATATTCTACATGAATACCATGGGTCAATACCATGGCTTGTTTTTATAATTTATTATTATTTTATTTATTATTTTTGTTTTTTATTTTATTTTGACATAGTCAAAATGTTGAACATGACTTTACAACATTTCTACTATACACCTAAAATCAATCTAACTTATTAAAAAGAAAAGAAACTAACATTATAAAAAAAACATATAAAACTATTTACGTGTGGATCTAATGGCCTAAAACATTTCAATTGTCTAGCATTTGATCCAATGGCTCAGACATGGACACATTGGCAGCTAGGGAATTTGTTTTCAAATAAGGTCAATACCATGGGCTGTTTTTATAGTTTTTTATTATTTTTGTTTTTTATTTAGTTTACTTTTATTTTTATTTTTGTGTAATTTGACATAGTCAAAATGTTAAACACGACATTACAAAATTTCTATTATACACCTAAAATCAATCTAACTTATTAAAATGAAAAAAGAAAAACTAACATTATATAAAACAAACATAAAACTATTTACTTGTGGATCTAATGGCCTAAAACATTTCAATCGTCTAACATTTGATCCAATGGATCACACATGGACACATTGCCAGCTAAAAAAGTTGTTTTCAAATAATAACGCCTTAAAACGTAAATATGGTTTTACTTATTTTTTGATTTTTAATGGTTTATATCTCTGTGAATTAATTCTAATTTTCATATTGTTCATATGTTTCGGAGTGGTGTTTTACGGTGATGATGTGATTTGGTATGGACATGTAGTATTATACTTTTTAAACCTAGGTGAATGAGTGCATTTGCCGCTCGATTGCTAAACTATGGAGTTTTGGTCAGTATCATGTGTAAGCTGCGATTGTGTAATAGTTACAGATCTATTAGCGTCTACGGTTGACTAGGTTCTATCATATGAATTCCATGTTGAAGGACTCACACCACACATAATCATTACGAGCTTGCACAAGGGATGGATTAATCAATTTTTGGAACTATGCACTGTGCACAGCAAGGGAAGAGTGTTGTAGTATGTGTAAGTGAGGAGCAACAAGCCGCAGCCATAAGATAATCCTATAATACTCCGAAAAATCAGTACCAATAATCACTCATTAGCGTCTCAGGTGAGACATTACTCAATTTTTGGGTGTTTCCAAAAGCGACAATTTTAAGTGGGTCTTTGTTGGCAATTGTGTCACAAATCTCAAGTCTGTTAGTATCTCATGCGCCACCAACCCCTTATCTTGGGATTGTATGGTAACGATCTCTTTCTACTAGGATCAGATAATCTGATACGGATTTCTGAGGAGGACATTTTTTCGGAGTTTGAGATGAGGGATATTTGATTGATGCACTAATTTTTTATATTGGAGGTCTGGAAATATCGAAGATATGTTTTCTCTAGGCAGAGATGAGATTCTAAGGATACTCATGAAGGATATGAAGGATTCTAAGGATTATATATATACCTATGATACATAATTTAGGAAGTTAAGTGATTATAATTTAGGAAGTTAAGTGATTATAAGGGTGATTTTTTGGATCCCACCTTATATAGAGGGTTAATATGGTCTTTGATATATATGGTCAAAACTAGGTTAGGTATTTTCTTTGACTTTGAGGCCCAGGAGAGTTCAATGGGTGGAAACAAAGTATGCCCTCATGAATGTTTAGGGTAAAATGGAGTATGTACTATGATATACTATAATTGTTGGAGAAAATTTTTAGGGATATAAATTTTTTTAATGGGAAGGGATTTCAATGGATAGGAAGAGTACTTTAGCATGTTTTTCCAACTTGGTACCAACTATGATCTCATGGAATAGAAGGAATTAGAACTCAGTGGAACTTATCTCAATAGAATACGAGTGTGAGTATATGGTAGTGAGCCTGACAAGTTGTGAGGCAATATGACTTTAAACTATTCTCACATAATTATTTGGTCATCAGATGGGGCACACCATGATTTAGTATGACAATCAAAGTTGTATTAAGCTCTCTAAGAATCGAGTGTTTTTCAATCAGTCCAAGCTTATAGAGGTCATAAACCACTTCATCATCAACAAGTTCTAGAGAGGTGTTGTGAGACTACTGTGCATCTCCACAGAGGATAAGGTAATATATATTCTCATGAAGCCTCTACTGAATGCGAAGTTTATTTTTTTATAGAGACATGTTGGGGGTTGTCGAGAATCCCTTCCTTGCTAGGGCGGAGTGTTAATTTTTTAGCCTCTGAAGCTATTATACATTGACTTGGTGTATTAACATGTATAATATATTTTATCTCCTATTATTTGGTTACTTGATGGAGTAAGTTACTTATGATTTCTTTCATAAGGTTAACCTAGGGAAAGTACAATAATTAATTTAACTAATTATTGTGGGCTATTAGGCCAAAGTTATAATGATAAATATTAAAATTATTGAAGTGACTTAGTTATAATCTAGACCAATGATCTTAAGTGAGTCTTAGGATTTAGTGAAAACGATTCATTACTTAAAATATTAGGGTAAGGGATTTTGAGTTAATGAAATTATAAATAATCCTAAGGGAGAGGCGAGGACACAATTGTTGACGAAGAACTTTTCTCAAAAGTGAGAGGCTCAATTAAACTAAATAGATGTGAGGAGAATTGTAGCAAGGATTTTTAGGAGGAAGTTATAGGAATTAAAAATCTAGGAGATAGAGGTTAAGTTAGTTGAAGAGGAGGGTTGAATTGTTGGAAGAGGGCCAAAATATCTAGAGGATGAATTTCTCAAGTGTGCAGTGGTCATAAGAGGGAAAAGGGAGTGTATGAATTTTTGGTGAGGGAGGAATTTTTTTTAAGAGGTCAAGTGTTTTTAGTAAAGCTAATTTCTAGGGGGGGCTTTGCTTTAGGCAACAATTTCCCAGTGGGGTCAAGTTCTAGGTTTGAAGAACATGTACTTTCTCTGTATATTCTGTATCGCACTAGGCCTAAATTTATTTGAGAAATTTAATATGAAGGAAGATTGTATTAGGAAAAAAAAATTGTTTTAGTGTGATTGATTTACATATTTTCCTTTCGCTATCTTTTATTTTCTAATTTAAATCTATAGCAATTTGTTTATTTTATCATCAATTTACTAAATATTTGACATAAATTTTTTATGTGTTCTTAATAAATTGTTGAAGTAAAGTAAATAAGATCTGGTATAAAATAATTAACAAATAATCAAATGTTTTTTATGATTGATGTCATTGCATTGCTCATATATTTTCATTAATCTCCCTACTCTATAATTTCTCATCGAATCTACCTTGTCATTGAATTTGTTGACTCTTTACTAGAACAAGGGCTATATAAGTTATTCGTGGTTGAACTTATTGACTCTATACTTGAGGAAAAATTATCTTCTTGTCTTTGTACCTACGAACTTGGCAATATTAGTTGAGGGAATTGTTGTTCTAAACATTCCACATATTCATATATTGGGAGAGATGGATTTATGTTATCTATTACTTCATTTTTCTAATCATTCCAAAAAAAATCCTCAAAAAAATTTACATCATTACTCGCTCCAAATTTCTTAGTAACTATATCATACAATTTGTAGACTTTGGACAACTCACTATACCTTATGAGATTGTATTTTTCACACTTTTTGTCAAGTTTCCTCCTACGTTCTTACATGTATTAAAAAATTTAAACATAAAATTTCAGCCACGGGAAAATTATAATGGTTCAAAATTTTTATGATAAAATATTTAAATATTACATATTTTCTAGGTTCTCTCTCACACAAAATTATATATATGAAGATAATTTACCCCATGATTTCTCTACAATCCTTCGAATTTTCACATACATTATGGAATGAAGCTCCACATAGCATGGTTTCACCCATTTTTCTAATATTACATATTTTTCACACACACAATTATATATATGAATATAATTTACCCCAAAATTCCTCTATAATTCTTCGAATTTTCACATATAGTATGGAATGTAGTTCCACTCATCATGATTTCACCCATTTTTCTAATTTTACATATTTGTTTAGGGGTTTTCTCTTTTTTATTATATATTTAATATGTATAACATATTACCCTATATATATACCATTTTGTTATGCTTCAAATTCACTAATATTTTATGGAATTAAGCTCCAATAATCATGATTTCACCCATAACTTTTATGAAGTATAAAATTGACTAATAGAATGCACCTATATAAAATATTTGATCAAACCCTATAATGAAGTCTTCAAATTGTAGAATTTTAGTGAATGTGAGCTTATGCATATCCCTTAGCCATGATAAATGTTCTTTGCATCCTAAACATGGATGGACTCACAAAAACATATTATAAAAATGTTGGAAATGAAATGCACTATTGAAATATTTATAATTTTCTCCTTTCCATAAATAAGTTACATTTCATTATTTATTTAATTTCTAAATTTTTTCCTTATTTTCAAAATATTTATTATTGCAATAATATAGTGTGGTTTTCATTACTTTCCATTATTTATAGGAGTTTGAATTATGATTAGTATACTATATAAATAGAGCTCGTAAAAAAGAAAAAGAAAACATTGTTAATCGTGAATACCCATGCTGTGATGTACACACCCACTAATTCCATTCGGTATGTGAATTTCCTTTTACCCTAAATAAACATTTAATCCAGGGGCAACACACATATTCGGTTAAATATATTTATTTCTATAACATTTAAGGTGGTGGCTTTTGGAGTTTCATATTCTCTTAATAATAGTAACGGATTAGAGTGTTAACAAAGCTACTAATTTAATGATAATTTGGCTATCTTGTTTTTTAGGTTTTATTTAGTGTTGTTTTTTACAGTTGTTTTGAAAAGTGGTCATACAACATCATCATTTTTAATTTTTTGGTTAAAATTCTAACATTTTCAACTATGACGTTAAAAATCAATATCATAGCTATAAAAGACATCACCCTTTCTTTTTAGTATTAAAATTCCAAAATCTTTGAATAATAACATTAAAAAACATTTTTTTATAGAATTAGCACCTAATGCTTTTCTACCTTCTTCCGAGATATCATTATTTTCATCCTTATTTATTTTTCATTTTGTATTAATTTATTTTGGGGATAACATTTGTAAAATAATTTCTTTGACAAAAACACATTGAAACAAGAAATTTTAAATAAAATATAAACATAAAAGATATATTATATGATTTTATTATTATTATTATTAATTGAATCTCTATTCAATAATTTAGATTAAAAATAATTTAATTGAAAAAAAATTGCAAATAATATCTTTAAAAAAAGGAATCAAATAAAAAATATTTTGTTTTCTTATTAAAAATTTGAAAAAACGTATTTTTTTTTAAGGGAGAAACTTAAAAAAAAAAAAAAAAAAAACATTAAAAAAAAATACTCAACCTTACCCTCTAAAACTAAAAAAATGCCCCCGATAGAGAGCGTTCAAGAAACGTAACTCTCCCAAAATGAAGGTGAGTTCCATAGGAATAAATAAGGAAGGAAAGTTTCCTTTCATCTATTAGATTGCATGGTCTCCAGTACTCCACATTCTAGAAGTGGGTCAATCCTATCTTAGGAAAATGTGAATGATTCCACGTTCCATTGTGTGGAGTCTAGGAGTTGTATGTTCAACATAGATCTCACCTTGTAGAGGAACTTCAAAACTCATAATGGCAAGAAAGGGTGAAAATAAAAATCATAATGCTAATGGGTGGCTAGAAAAGGAAAAGAAGGGATGTCTCAATGATGGTTGCATAGATATAACTTATTAACAATGGATAATAGGGAACTAGGATGGCATTGTTGGTTAAAAAAAGTTGCTCTATGAAATTATTGAGGAATGTAGGATTGGAAATATTCATTAGCTGGAATCTCTCTAGGAGAATATATATAATTTTTAGAGAAACTTGGAATAATTACCAACTTTATAGGTTTCATCTTACATTCAACCTAATTTTGAATTTCGCTTCATTTCTGGAAATCCCCTTCACTACATTCAATTCAAAATTTACTTTTGTGGGCTTCTGGTTTTTTATTCCTTCCCTAAGAATAATAATTTTGTGGGGTTTTTATTCCTTCCATAAGAATAATAATTTTTCCTGTCTTGGTCTTATTATTGAGGTGAATTCACTTCTCTCTCGTGATTCTTTATTTTTCCTTTTTTATATCTTTCTTTTTATTTTTTCTCTTGTTATTGGCTAGTTTCATCACTTTGTATTTAGATCTGTCACAATATACTTTGATTCTCTCACCCCTAGCTCTAGTTTGGTCCACCCTCTCTAGTTTTATATCCTATTATTTCCCCTATATTATTTCAATTGCTTTGTACAAAATATTCCTCCTTTGGTTCCCTTCTGCAATCCTCTTGCTTGGCTTCCCCCCTTCCTTTTATCATAGGGAGGCACTAGTTAGAAACTCCTAGTGCAATGACATATGAGTATGCATTTATCTATCCCCTCCTTATGATTATATCCCTCTTTTAACCCCCCAAAATGTGGGATCAGCTAATTTATTGGGTAGCCATGGATTTCTCTATGGAAATAGTCCCTATAGCTATTCAAAGAGCCATTTTAGACATGGAAGAATAGGTTCAACAATCTAGATGTTACATTCTAGAAAAGAATGGAGATTGAGAAGCTAGGGACCATATTATGGATGAGGGGAATTCCACCTGGGCTAGAACTACCCATTACATGTTAATTGTAAATCTCTATTGGAACTTAAGGACCCTAATGGCAAATTTTCTCACTGATAGGGAAGATACATATCAAGATCTGATCACATGCATGTGATAAGATAAAGTTAATAGGCTCAACAAAAAATCCACTCTCCTTGCCCAGAACTTGACAAACATTAAATTTTCCTCCTCTCACAATGAAAACAACCCACAACCATGAAATAAAACTATTACATTAATTTTATTAGTATGATTATGAATATAGATTGTATTTTATGTGAAAGAAGTAGGTTTAGATTATTAGAATCTCAAATAGTCAACAATATTGACAACCTTAGAATTTTGAATCTCAGGTTTCGCAAATAGCTGACCAATAGCTAGAATTAATTGTGTGTATTAGTTTTTTTAAAGTAATAATACTTATCTAATGTTAAAAAAAAAAATGCACCTGCATACACACATAACACAAAAAAAAATATTAAAAAAAGAAAAGAAAATTAAATAAACTATTAATATAATTGAAAAGAAAGAAAATTTTATACACATATAATTGGAAATAAAAAGAAATAAATAAACACACACACACATATTAAAATTTCCAATTGGGATATTGGAATTATTTGTCTTTTAATTAGAAAAGGTTAATTGCACACAAATAAATTTTCAACTAGTGTAGGTCTTTATATTTCAAGGTTAGTATGAAAAATATATGAAGGTAGAACCTAATAACTAATAATGATCAACCCAAACTCTCTTTCTAATATCATGGCACTCAATCAAAACATGGGTGGATGTAACTCTTCACTCCTTGCACACGAAAATCATCGTTATAAAACCCTCAAGCATTCAATTTCAATTCATACAGTATTGAAATTGAAATCAATTTTGAAAAATGAACATCACTAGATTATTCTAGACCACATATTACAAGAAAGGGAAATAACACTCCTGGAAATAAATTTATAAACCATTCAATCAGCCTCACATAATTAATAGGCCCATTGAAACCATCCAAACCATAAACTCTATAACATATAGAAAATTAATCAGTCTAGCACTCTATTTAGGAATAAATCACAAAACTTCAGTAGAAATTGAATAGTAATAGCACATGAATTAAAAGGGATTGATCCAAGGACTATGTTGTCACACAAACATTCTACATCGAGTATTTTACAAACTAGTTGGAAATCAGTAACTACAATATATAAATGAATGTTTTTAACAATGATAAAATAGCACTAAACATAATATGTAATGAACATAATATGTGATTGAATTCAAATACAAATTATACACTACTACTATTGTTGGAATTAATGGAGAAAGGTAGATTTAGATGTCTATTTTGATGAGGATAGGATTGAGACTCTAAATTAGATCTTAGATCCTACTATCTAGGGAGTGGTTCAAGCCACCCTCTTTGTGTGCAAATATATATGTATGAGGTTCTTCTACATGAAGGATTAGTTCATTTTTGTGCGGATTGCTTGGGCACTCTCTAGGTATCTGACCTGGAGAACTCATTTAGATTAATAGAATTCAGCTTTTAACATGGTATGGGAGCTTCGGGTCGAAGCAAAGTGGACCTGTACTATGTAGGGATCTGAGAACATAAGGATTCGTACAGGATGGCTGCTTTGTGAATGCAAGTTGGAGAATTTTTTGCGGCGTTCGACGCATAATAGCGTATAGAAATTTGAGAAGCTGATTTTTGTGATCAATTGGTTGGCAGGCTTGTTGCTACGTGAGCCGACGGTGTTGGCTCCCTAACCAACCGAGGCTCCAGGTGAAAATTTTCTACGATTTCAAGGCGGATTTGATTTCAACAATTTTTTTTTCAATAGGAAATTAAAAAGTTCATGGGACGTGGGATTTTTCAACGATATCACTGGTAAATATGTAGATCAACTTTGGGAAGAATATAAGGCTAAGTTTGGAAATTCATCTCAACGATCATTACTCTTCGACCTCGATTGGATGTCATGCCTATCCTTACTTCCAATTTGATGAGGTATATGAATAATCTAATGGATTGAAATCCCTGACCTTGTAACAAAATTCTCATCTCAGTTACTGTAGATAGAATTAAGAGGTCTACCGAGATCGAGTGGAATCACCAATGATTTTCTGTGTCCTTTTTTTTTCTGAGTTCATGGAAAGAGCATTGTGGAGCTGCAAATTTAGAATGGCAATGAGACTCTCGAGTCTCTATCGAAGTCTCCTCAACTTACAGAGGGAGGAATGCTGACATGTGGAATTTTATTGACGATGTTGACGTTTTCATGCTGAACTTACGTTGAGGCCGTAGAACTATTTTATGAGGCTATTGAATGGGCGTAATGAAGTGGTTGTAGATTTAAATATGCACTAATTCTGAAACATCGTGTTAGCTCGTTTCCAAATATGTGATTCGACCTGTGCGTGGAGCAATGCAGATAAAGTTTTGACTAAAGATGTGGCATGGGACTGAGAATGTTGACCAAAAAAAAATGTTTAATGGCATTGTCAAGGCCAATTTTGGTGGTTGATTATGTTCAAGGAGCTACAACTATTATTAAAGGGTGCACTCGAGTGAGGTTGCATCAGTGATTTTCTTTAGATTTGGTTACATGGCATAGAAGCCACAGTCTACAAGGTTTTATAGTTGAAGATCTACCAAAGGGAGAATTTGTCTTCCTGCATGTTAATGGGGTTGTTGGAGCTCGTTACAGGACCGAGTGGAGTCAAAAAGAAATCTTGAAGCAAGACAAAGCTAGAGTTTTCCAATATGAATACACTTTTAGACATATTTGAACCTGATGATATTTTCTTCATGAGGCTTGGTGGTTTTATTAACGACCATGATTATCGAGAGATAATATATGTTATGAAATAGTGTGAGATTGAAGACTCACGAGTTGTTCCTCATGAAGGATGTAAAGAGGAACATATGGTTGAAGATCAAGAAAACCCATTAGTTGTTCATGAGGAAGCAAGTAAAGAGAAACCTATTGTTGAAGATCAATTGGACGAGCCACACGAAGCTGATTGCAAAGACTTGGCAGAAGAAGACAAAGCTGGAGAGAATTCAAACTATGATGATCTCATGAATATTTCTATTTGTGCAGATGTTCGCAACAACAAGGAAAAAGAAACAAAATTTGAAGAGGAATTAAAGTTTCATGAAGCATGCCTTGAAACACCATGTCTTTATGAATCCAACACAGAAGTTGCATCCATGAATGAAGAGGAAAATATTGCTGATGTTCAGATGGTTGACACCGGAAAGAGTGAGAGTAAAAATTCTCCTATCCAACCTATCATAATTTTGAGAAGGGTGAGGATAAGCATTCAAGAATTTTGTCATTGGGGAAGAAATGAGGTGAAGATATATCACTACCTCATGGCGAGGCAAGTGAAGATGAAGCCTTGTCTTGAAATGAACAAGTATGGACTCACAAGCATAAAGACCAAAATTAAAACCTTTGTTACCAATTTTTTTCATGTTTCTATGTAAGCCTAGCTGAGACTGACACCAGCAGGCATATGTTATTTTTTCAGTACCCTTTCTCCATTAAGTGGGAGTGTTGGAGTTAATGGAGAAAGCTATATTTAGATGTCTGTTGTGATGAGGATCGGATTGAGACTCTAAATTAGATCTTAGATCATACTATCTGGGGAGTGGTTCAAACCACCCTTTTTGTGTGAAAATGTATATGTATGAGGTTCTTCTACATGAAGAATCAGTTCATTTTTGTGTTGAGTTCTTGGGCACTCTCCATGTATCTCACATGGAGAACCCATTTAGATTAATAAAATTTAGTTTTTAATAACTATAACACAAAAAATCCTTTCTAAAAAGAATATTGTTTCCTCTTTAGCAAGGAGTGGGTGACACGACAAATGAAAATTGAGTCAAGAGCCCGTGAAACTTTGTATTCACTTTAGAAAATGACAGATGCAGAGTTATCCACAAGATGAGGTAGTAGATTTCTATATTTATAAAATCTTTTGATAATTAATTTGTTCAAACTAAGAGAATTGTTTAACAAATTAAAACAATATCTTAAAATCAAATAAAAACATTGTAACAAAATTATTCTCATTTAGTTGGAGAATAAAATCGGGATTTGTGATCCAATCCTTGCTAAAACAACGGTATTGGTCGACCTAGCTAAGCATTAAAGCCCATATTGACTACCAAAATTGGCATCATATAACCCTTTAATTCTACTTTCAAAATTAAAGTAAATATATATTTTAATGAAATATATTTAAGTGTTCATGTTTTTCACCATAGCTAATTATGTATCTTTATTTCTCAAAAGTGTTATATTTTTATATTAAAATTTTATTTATTCTTATTTTAAATAAAATAAACTTTGAAATTATTGTTTTAATAAATATGAAATTAAGACAAGGATTAAAATGTAAATTATTTCAATAAAATATAAATAATATATTTTCAACGTTGTCAGTCAACACCTTATCGTGGAGAAAATAAAAACAATAGTGCATCCCTTCCTGCCAGGGACTAATTCAATGTTCAAAGATTCTACACTAATCAGTCTACCTTAGAGGGTGATTGTGATAGAAATTCACACATAACTAACTTAAAGATATAATATGTAAATTCCTAGTAATACCAACATTTGTGATTCTATAAATGGTATGGAATACTACTCTAGATGCGTGTAACTTGAGAAAAACAATGTTAAGAAAAAAATAAACATGTGAAGTATCTCTTTCCCACAAAATCGTGTGCCTACACATTATTGAAGAGCTTGCATCAAAGTTCTACAACAATGTAAAATTATTTCAAGAAGTTCCATAAACTCATTCAAGGAGTGTTAGAAAATCTAACTAGGTTCAGTCTTTACAATTGATATTGTGTTTATGTTATTGTATATTTCATTGAAAATATCAGAAGAAGACAAACCTTAATATTACTTTATAAGCATGGGTTTTTTGCTCAAATTATTTTCTCATCTATGTCAAGCATGTTCTTCATGGCTCATAGTTTCATTGAGACAAAATAACTTTCATAATTCGAAATATTGTTATAAAGTGAAGTTCTTGTGAAACCAGCTCAAAAAATAGAGTAAAAGGGATATCAACGCCTTAGAAATAAGCCACTTCGAGGGGGAAACCTCCAATACATTACATGAATGAAAAATTCTTGGATGATAAAAATTACAAAACCTCCTTTCTATATATAGTGGTCCATGGGGCCACAATGTAATCCTAGCCGACCTAACAATAATAACTTAAGGGCACAATAATAACAATATGGGGGTTACAGGGCTACAATAATAACAATAAGGGGATTACACTAACAACAATAAGTGACTATACTAGTAATATAGGGACCTAACATGCCCCTCTGCTTCGAACAAGTGTTGTCCTCAACGCTTGATTATTTCTTGATGCTTTTTTATAAAATTCTCATCATCCCATGTGGAATCTTCTACAGGAAATTTCTTCCACTTGCTGAGATAATCTGAAATTGATTGTACTTGTCGAGTTATTTTTTGGATGAGCAGAATGTGAATTTTTATTTTATTTTCTACAGATGTGCAATTTGTCAAGGTCACCCTAAATTGTAATGTAAGCTCACAAGCCCAAAATATGTGTTACACACCCTCATTGATGGATATAACTTAGAGAGACATGATGCTCATTTTCTCATCATCTCATAACACACATTCCTCATGGTCTGATTGGTTCATACATACTATAAGAGGCTTCTCTCTCTCCCACCTGTGAGTCTGGATGCCAGAAATATGGATGATGCCGGAAATGGATGCCAGAAATCTAGATGTCGGAAATCTGCATGCCAAAAATGGATGCTAGAAATATGTATGCTGGAAATGGATATCCGTAATTTGGATGCTGGAAATATGGATGATAGAAATGGATACCCGAAATTTGGATGACGGAAATATGGATGTAAAAAATCCTTTTCTTTCTTTTGAGAAGCTTGATATGGAAACTCAATTATCTATGTGATTTCAAATCCTCAATAACTGAAATTCTTCCCTAAAGTAGTCCTCTGAATATTATTTCCAATGCCACCGGTCTGACTTGATTTGGGTTCTTGAAGACAAATTTATGCCCAATATCCTACGATGACCTAATTATGGACTAGTTCCGTAGAGCGAACTTGTACGACTTTCCACGTGTCACTGTTTCCTCTGTCTCCTTTGAAATTGATATAGAAGGAACTACAATCTGTGTACTTGTGGCCACTTTTTATAGAATTCCAATCTGATGCTCAGAGAGATAGTTATGAATATTTTCCCACGATAACCTCTTTGAGATGAAATTTGGGAGCCTGAAAAAGACCTAACTTCCACAGATCATATCTCTGAATATATTGCAAACCAAGGTTTGAAATTTGGCAAAGATGTTTCTCATGATTTCAGCTTTTCTCTCTAAACTTTTAGCTTCTAAATCTTCATAGAAAAAATGAGATACCGAAAATACCGCGATGACTTGTTTAGGTTAAATTCAGGAGCTTGCAAAAAGCCCTAACTCTCACAGATCATATCTCCGAAAATATTGTGAACCAAGATCTGAAATTTTTCGACAATGTTACTCAAGATTTTTTCTTTCTTCTCTTATCATTTCAGCTTCTCAACCTTCGTAGAACGAAATTTATATCAAAAATTACATGATGACCTGTTTGGAGTAGCGAAACCATAGAATCCAAAGCTCTGATACCAAATGTTGTGAAACCAACTCAAAGAATAGAGGAAAAGAGATATCAATGCCTTAGAAATAAGCCACTTCCAGGGGGAAACCTCCAATACATTACATGAATGAATAATTCTTGGATGATACAAATTACAAAACCTCCTTTCTATATATAGAGGTCTATCGGGCCACAATGTAATCCTAGTGAGGCCATAATGTAATCCTAGCCGACATAACAATAATAATTTAAGGGCACAATAATAATAAAATGGGGGTTAGAGGGCTACAATAATAACAATAAGCGGATTACACTAACAACAATAAGGGTCTATAATAGTAATATAGGGACCTAAAAAAATTCTCATTTGGTCTTTGACAAGAAAGTTGAACAATAAATTTATTTGAGTCAAAAATGCTATTTTTGTGCCTACAAGACCAGGTCGGCCCTGCCTCATCAAGTCAAACTTGGAAGGGGTAATTTGACCTCCTAGATGTGTAGAAATAGAGACAACTTGACCTCATTTGAAGAACCATAGAAGCAAGTTCGATCTCCAAGAAAAGGAGAGCGAAATTCAAGAGAAAAAGGAGCAAGAAAGCAAGAGAGAGAAGGAAGAAGAAAAACGAAGTTTCTACCCTAAAATCTACTCTAGATATCTGACATATGTGAAATTTTGAAGTTGTTTTAGGGGATAAAATTACAGATTCATTGCAATTTTAAAATTTTAAAGTTGGGGGGTGAAATTCTGAAGTTGGGTATCGAAATTCTGATGCTAGAGTTGTTTTGGAAGGTTTTTACCTTATTTGAAATTGACTTGGCCGAATAGCTTGGGAGGAGGGATGAATTTGGTCTTGCCGGAAGCACTGGTCTTGGTGTTTCGGTCTCACATTACTCATTTGATCTAATTCTATAAGAATAGAAGAATTTTTTAGGTTTTCCCCTTGTAGGAGTTTTTCCCTAGCTTAGAGCCTACATCTTATGTCCATTGTCTATTTTTGATCTTCATATTTTATGGTTTTTGTACTTGTTTGATGAAAAAATCATTATAAAGTAATAATAAGGCAGCATAACTTCACAAGCAATTATCAAGTAAAGAGAAATCACCCTAACTATTTCCCCTATCGATTTCTAATAAGGAATAATTTAAATAGTGAGCAATGGAAAAGAATAAGATATTTGTGATTTTCTCTATAAAATTAAAATCCATAAATATTTGATGGTTTTACTAAGAATTATATATAGTTCGTGGTTTTATTGTGCATCATAAATTAGGTGCTACAGTGGAGGAAAGTGTAGGTGCTATATGTTACCACTTAGAGAAAACCCCAGTTGTGGGAAAAACTCCAAGGTAACTTCTACTGACTATTTTGAACTGAAAAATATCCCTTTCTATTGGAAGGGGGATCCCTTCTATAAATTAGAGAAATTTGACTCATCATGTACCTAAAACAATGGATAGGTCTATCGTACCATGGTTTCGAAAATGTGGTAGGGCTTCATACAATTTCATTAGGCATTGATTCAAATATTTGGGTTGACAAGAAAAGGAACCAAAGCTCTCATAGAGCCATGGTAGCTGAAATGGTTTGAGATCTTAAATTGATGAGATGGAATGCATAATACGAAGGAAACAATATACGTATGGATGATTGATATACAAAGGGATGGATTATACAAAACATACATCAGAAAGATATGGATGATTGAACATATAAACAAAGCATAATAAGAATGAGTTCTGTTCATTTACTATTATAGTCTTAAAAGACAATATATATTGAAACATAGAAAGGATAACATAAATAAGAGAACACATATCCAAAGTTTTCCAACAAAATAATATTTGTTGTAAAATCATGCCTCCTTCATTAAAATTTTAGAAATATACAGTGCACGGTAAGTCTTCTGATAAAAAACAAACCCTTCACTATTCTATAGACTTTGTCTTAGGAAAATTAGAAACTAAAATTAGGTTTCTCGTATGTTTTTAATTACAAATTTCTAAACATAAAGCGAGCATATCTAATACAAAAATATACTTCATAAACTCTAAAATTTACGTATCAAAATTACAAGAGTTTACTAAAATAATTACTAGAAACCGTGGTCAAAACCATTGATTGATATTCTACCAGGTTTTCTGGAATTCATGCCTCGTCTCCGTGCTGAAAAAGACATTTGTTAGGTTTCGCATACTTTTGGGATTTCCTGATTTGTGAGCACTAATAATCCACTGATACTCTTTCAAAATTGAATAAGGGCCATGATCACTTATGTGCAGATGATCAACGTGTTGTTAAATATCGATATAAATTTTTGCTCACAATGAAATTGTCAGTGCTTATCGATTTTTTCACAGTGCAAATTGCTGACACTGAAGAAGTCAATGCTCATCAAAATTTAACCCTGACAATTCGTTGACATGCTAGTTTTAGACCTTCAGTCAAAATTCCATCTGAAAATTTGGTAATAAAAACTCAGTTGTGAAAATAACTAGCTCACTGTGCAAGGAGCCTCCAGTAGAATATCTACATTAATTTTTTCCTGGTTTTCTAGTTCTCTTGGCCTCTGTAGCAACCCATTTCCTTGAGCCTTTTGTCTTCTTGGGTTTCTTTGATCTTGTAGACTCCTCCCTATTTATAATTAAGTCCTTCTGAGGGGTTTTGTCTACATTGACGACTTATTTTTCCAAGTGAGGGTTTTTCTTATGTTTTATGTTCAATATCAACTTATTCCACATTCTTGTGCATGGTATCTTTCCACATTTGAACATTTCTGCTAAGGTGGTTTCTTTATTAGCTTGTGCCTTCTCTGTTTCAGGCTCAACCATTTTTCCCTTGCCCTTCCTTGTTTGTTTGTTGACCTTTTTTCCTGTAGGTAGGGGTACAGTGGGAGAAGAGGCATCCTTTGTTTTTCTCAACCCATCACTCATTTTGGTATAAACTCTGGGTAATTCGGGAAGTAAAGGAGGAATTGGTTCCACTTTTTTTTTACTCCTTGTTTACACATACGAGGTCCCTTCTTATAGGTTTTGGTGTTGCTTGAATTTTATTTTGGTCCCTTTCTTCCTAACCACTTTCGGTTTCATGGTTTGAATTTAGAACCCTCCCAAAAATAAAAGATGTTCCCAAGTCCTCTAGACCTTTTTCAAATGGCTTTCAATTAACAGGTTGAATCATAATTTTTATTATATATGAAATGGGTAGATGCATTTGGTCTTTCCCTAACCCTATCATACATATGCTTTAGACTCTCTAATGGAAAATATGGAGTGTTTATCCTTAACTGAATTGTTTTTTGAGATAAGAACTGGAAATGGTAGAGATTCACCTCATTGTAGTGTCCTTCACAAGTGAATAAAGATTGGGTAATCTGCATAGAACAATGCCACTCATATTACAACTAGGACATCTGAGCTCCTAAACACCATCTCATCTCCTTAAACACATCCTTAAAGAAAAATGACACATCGATTCCAGCCAATACATGACTCTTGAAGGCTCTTTCTCCATATGCAGGTAGGCCCATCACTTCAACAATTAACTCCTCGGTGACAGTAAATGAGACTCCCCCAGCAATAACTGTTAACCATAAAAACCCTCCACAAAATATCTGGAACCTACATCATGAAAGCTTGCACAGCGAGAGAAATTTTTTTCCCAACTTGCTTCCCCAAAATGATATTGAATCTTTCGATAAAATTCAAGAACATAGGGTGCTTTACACTTTGCATATATGCAATGTTATGCTCCTTCCCATAGTTCTCACCATTATGCTTCGATCCGGGGTTTCTTGGAAAACATTAACAACATTACCTATTTTGGCGTAAAATAAAACAACAAAATTATGCGTACTATGAGTCTTGCCATATGAATTAAATTATTTCATGGCATGTTAGCTCATACATCATATAAGAAACTGACTGGTGATTTGAAAAATCTTATCATATAGTCATGATCTTTTAACTGTACATTACCTCTCGGCGGCAAAACCTAGAGATTCATCACTTGAACTCACAATCTGACTCATCAAAGCTCAGTCGATAAATGATTTTTTATCTACCGACATGTGCTCCAACAACGCATTATTTGGACATAAGACAAAAAAAAAAAAAATCCCTTTGGCGTTGATACTCCTGTTATTAGAGTTTTAACTGGCCCGTTTTTACACATATGCGTTGTTATAGTGAATGCCATGAAATTTTTTATTTTCAAAACTTACAATAACATTGATATTAATATTAAAATTAAAATTTTAATATTGTTGTTATCGTGAATGCCATCACATTTATATTAAAATTTTAACATCTGTTATGAGATGGTACTGTTTTGTAATGTTAAATTAACATTTTATTACTTAATTGTTTGAATATTCTGAATTTTAATATATTGAAATATTAAATTTTTAATTTGCCGTGTGTTGTTCTTAAACTATTTTATTTATAATTTATATTAAAATAATTTTTTTATAATTAATAATTTTTTATTATTGTTCAATTTCATATTAAATATAAACGAATTATATTTGTCTTTTTTATTGGGATAATCATTATATTAATATTTCAATTTTAATTTTGTTATATAGTAATATTCTCGTTATATAGGAATATTCAAATATGAAAAAATTTCTAAAGATTAAAATATTTATATGATGTGTCAATAAAAATAATGGAAATGGACATGACATTTTAAAGGAATATTACTTACAAGAGAGATTCATTGTGATTTATAATTTAAAAAATTATACATCAACTTTAAATAAATTAATTCGACCATATAAATTAAATGAGTGATAAATGTTCTGGATGTTGATGTCATTTGACATGGATGGGATGTTCATCCCTGTGAAGATCCCTACGTCGTGTGTGTGGTGTGGCCATATGGCCACCCACAGGAGCATTAAACCTTCATTTAATGTTGCCAACTCGCACAACACTTGGGATATCAATTCGTTCCATCGCCAGAATTTGCCGCCCCTCTGGTTTTCAATGGCTCCGAAGCATTGCAATTCCATTCATGCTCTCCCTGATTGCCGGTCTCCTACTCCACAGAGCTGCTTCTGTCCTCCTATTTCTGTTGAGCCAAGTGCTCAAACGCACACAGGGAGACACTGTTTGTTGCTCTGCTGCATTGAAATCTTGCCGGATTTTCATTACACTCAGAGTGCGCTCTGTTGAAAGAATTCTTCGCCCCCTGCTAAGCGTGCCTCGAAATTCTTGTCCAAGAAGTGTCATTCTCGTCCTCATCACAACCGTCATCGCCTAAGCTCCACTGCCAGAATGCCTCAGCTCAGAAAAAGGATGAGAAGCCGTCGAGGCAGCAATCGAGGCAGAGAAATTCGCTCCCAGCCCACCTCAAGCTCTGATTCCTCCTCTGAGGATTCATCTCGTGGCCACTACCCTGAAACCTGGAGCAAAAGGGGAAGAGCCAACCTTGCTAGGCAAGTGCATTCCACCCATGGCTCCCAGCTTCACCATGTTGTGTCTCCTTTGCAACCAGTCACTCAGGGCTTTTCTACCCCTGTCTCAACTCCGCCCGCTCAAATTTCTCTCCGCCAAACCTCCCATAGAGCCGAGCTCCAATTTTCTTGCACCATGGACAAGCCCGTAATTACCGCTTTCATTAGTATCACCCTTTAGGAGGAAGCAGCAAGCTTCAACCCCTCCGACGCTCCCGCTCCTCAGTTCACTAAGGACAAAGATGATGCGAAAGACAAGAGCACACCACTGGGGATGGAAAGTGTTGATAAGGAATAGGAACCGATGAATGAGGCAGCCGGTAAAGCCACCTATGCAACCACTGAAGACGAAGATGGAAGCAGTGAAGAATATAGATGCCTCATTGTGGAGCAACCTCCCTCTCCTGCTAATGACAAGTAAACACGGTAACCTCTGTTGGAACATGGATCTGAAGCCCAGGTTTAATGAGTCTTTTTTTTTGTTTATGTTAAGCTCTCCTTTGCTGAAAGTGAAGAATATTATTTTCATAAGTCAATATTTGTTTTCATGGGTCTATTTTCTGAACTTAATGCTAGTTTCACCAGTGAGGGCAGCAAGACAATTAGCTAAGGGACTGGTTTCCCCTCCTGGGGAAGTTCAAAATCATGTATTTTTTTACAATCAAACCCAGCTCTCAGGCTCACCTAGCTGAAGCTATGATTGACATGTATTTTTATGTTATATAAATAGAATTAGTCTTATTTAGAAAAAAAATATGAGTGATAAATGAAAATAAGCTTACAACAAAAATAGTTCTACCAACAAAGTTGGAAAAAAATCAAATTTTAAAGTTAAAAGTCAATCACAGTACTTAGTTTACAGAATATAAACCACTTAAAAAAATTAATCACAAAACCTAAAATATTATTTTTAATTATATCTCCAATCTACATATAATATTTATAGTTGATTGTTTTTTTTTTCAATACACATATACACTTTTATTGATATATTAGTATTTTATACAAAGTTATCATTAAAATATTTTAATTTAGAATATGCTTTATTATTGATTATTTGGTAAATTTTCATATATCAACCTTATATTACACAACATAAAGTTACATTTCTCCATTTTATTTAATAACACATGACATTTACTTACACTTCTCCTTTGTATTTAATAACACATGGTATAAATGTTTTAATGTTAAAAAAATTTGCGTTACCATAGATGTTACAAACTAGTAAAATAATAAAACATAAGAATAAGTTTTATATATTTTAATAATAATAATAATAATAATAATAGGAATTTGGCTTCTGTGATGCATAAATTGGGATTAAATATTTTGGTGAAAATCACATCAAAGTAAATTTGGTGGATGCAACCAGCAAGTGTGGTTCATTTGATGATGAACGACATTGGCTGGTTCGTTGAAAATTACTTTGATGTAATTTTCAACGAAATATTTTAATCACAATAATAATAATAGTAATAATAATAATTATTATTATTATTATTACTATTATTATTATTATAATTACTATTATTATTATTAACTAAAATTAAGTAATACAAAGTAGAAGTAAGAAAAAATTCAAGTTCAATTAAAATGAATAAAAAATACTTTATATTCATGCTTTATAAAAATTTTAAATAATTGATGCTAGGATTCTGGGTTAAATCAGATCCCAGCATATAAAACAATGAACACTTCCTTCTTTTCTTCAGTACTTAAGAAAACTCATTAAAACTCCATTTGCTTCAACTTCAAATATACATAACCGAAAGAGAGCTTATACAAAATTATACAGATATATAATAAGATAAGAAATCCTCGGCTGGATATTACAATGGAGAGCCTCTCCCGGCTCTTCGCCCTTTACAAAAGCTCTCAAATAATTTTTCACACTCTCCTCACTTCCTCACTTCTCCCTCTCTCTGAATTCTTCCTTACACAACTCTCTTATTTATACATAAATATGACTTTACTTCATTCCATAAATTCCTCCACACAAATATAAACTAAATTTAAATTAGATTTATTCTAGTTTTGGACTCAACAAAGTCCCGTATATGGAATTCCTAATCCCTAGATTATCTACCTAATCCATTCCACTCATACGCTTAATTATTAAAACAATATATACAATAATCCTGACCTTTACATTTTTCTCTCTTAATTTAGAAAAATAATTAATAAAATAATTTAAAAACCTCACCCGCTATTTCACACAAATGAATAATAAAATTTAAGCTTGATGCTCCTGCATCAGACTCCCAAGGTTGAAATTAACCATGATCCCCTGATCATGTGTTTCGGATCTTTGCCTTCTTGGATCCCATATCTTGTGCTGCAAGTCTCCATTTGTTGTTGCTTTTGTTTGTTGTTTTTCTCCATGTCTCCACACTTTATGTCCCATTGCCCCATTGGCTACACTTTCACAGTCTTCTGTTGTCTTCCTCTTGCTGCTTCTTCTTTGTTTTACTGTTGCTACCTTCTTCTGGGATAATTTCATCATTATCCTCCTTATCAATCTAATTTCTCTATCCAATAGATCTTCTCCAGCAACGGCAATGAAACCTGTACTCACAAAACAATTATTAAAATAAAAAACATAAGGCCTCAGTGCCTCTTTCTTCTCTGGCAACATGTCAGTATGTTGCTCTGAAATTTCTTCTTCCATCAGCACATCAGTATGCTGATTTAACTCCTCCATGAGATTGTCAACTAGTCCCTCCTCCACATCACCAGTTTCAAGAATGTCTCCCTGTTCTGGTTCACAATAATGAACTTCTTCGATTTGCTGAATCATTCCTACATCCTTATCTTCTATTTCCTAATTATTATTCAGGACAATTTCTTTGTCTTTCTCTTTCAGTAGCTTACCCTGAGCATAGATCCTTTGCTTTTACAACTTCCTTCTTTGAAGATCTAACTTTCTATATAACTCAACAATCTCAATTGGAGTAGAACTTGGAAACTTTACATAGCTTTCCATAACTTCACTTCTTGTTGACCAATCATCAGATGGCCCTTCTTCCTTTGATTCAATATTCTGCTGAATATTTCCATGAGACCCCTTTGTCTTCATTTCTTTCTGAGATCTTGCTATCTCAACATCATTCTGAAAATATTTCAGATTCAACTTCTTCTCCTTAAAAAACTTCAAAGTTCATTCAATATCATGTGATGTTACCCACAATCACACACAAATCATTAGTCTTAAAAACATAAGACCTTGTAGTCTCACTTGTTGCTTCAGCCATTATATCTCCTTGTTGCTCTGAATCCTTCATTTGATTCAGTTCTTCTGTAGATTTTTCTTTTTTCACACCATTACTTTCAGAAATAAATGGACCATATTATGGCTCACATAACAAATCTTTCTTTACATACTCATTTAAACTGAGTAACTCTTCCTTGAATTGAACATTCACTCTATGCTCGCACTGCACCTGCAATCCATGCCATTTGACATTCCTTTTCATACTCCATCCATATCTCTGGTCTACTTCACTTCTCTGTAACACTTCCATCAACAACTCAAGACGGAATTTTATCTCAGCTCTTTCTCTGTCAATCTACTCTTGACACACTCTCATGCAATATTCCTTGGCATCTTCCTTCTCCTTTCTTCTACTATGGTCTTCTTCAGAACCTCTACAATGACCTTCAGTAGTCATCTTTTGCTTTACCTTCATGAGTTCCTCACTCATTCACCATGAGGTGTACTAAAGCCTCTGCAACAGAAAGTCCGCCCTACTACCACTTACTTCACCATTCCTCTCTCCGGACTTAGACTTTTGGCGAGCACTAGCTCTCTATTCTCTGGAACCTCTTGAGCATCCTCTCTACTCCCTCTAGGCTTCAACTCATCTAAAATTTTTCAGAACACAATTGTCCCCTTTTTCCAATCTCTGTTGGAATTATTCAAGGTTCTGCTCCATGCTTTGCCTTCATTCAGAAACTATTACTAGTCTCCTTCATCGCCACTTTTTAAAACTGTGAACTTCTTTTGTTGAGATCTTCAACTGTCTGCAACCTGAACTCTGCAAATATCATCTTCAAATCAGAGTTAAAAGAAAACATATCAGTTTACCTTCAAGATATTTGTGTGATCTTGTTCCATCTCTCACCTGTACATTCATGCACCACACAACTGCACATTATAATTGGTACATCATTAACATATCTTCACCTATGTACGTATAACAAGATATTCATGTTTTCAATTTCTTCGATGAATAATGTAAAACGCATACATCATGTTCATCCTGAATGCCGCCACATGATGGTAAAATAAAGATTCTACAACATCAAGCAATTATGTCTTACAATCTTAAAACACAAACCAAAATAATTCTCCCATTGCTAACTACAAGCTTTGGTCAGAAAATGACTTAACCAAAACTGCGAGAACCCACATTATGCATAATAAAACTTCTCACATGAAAATTCATGTTTCTCTCTATATCGTCGAGGATTTGTGCATTCTCCCTTTCTATTCATTTAAGCAAAACTTAAATTTCTTTAAAACTACTGTGTGATAAAACCTTATACCTCCTCATTTGCAACATTTTCACTTTAATTTTGAACATCATGTTGACATATATATAAATCATTTCCGCAAAAATACTTATTTATAATTTTGATTTTGGTTAAGAAAAACCCAAAATGTCAACACAAAACATGCTCATTCATACCATTTCCCTTGACTCACAATTCCGCTGCACCACTTCAATTCATATTTTTGATAGGCTTAAATTCATGCCCAACTCCACCTTCATACAAGTCATTAATCTAGAAGAAAATGTTGCATTATTTTTGAAGCTGCTGCAAGTATAAATCATCACACTAATTTAAGGCCAAGCTTATCCTTCATACAACATGTAATTGATTAATTCATCAAACTTGGTATGCAATTCCAGTAAAACATTGCATTGCACATGCAATCTACACTACCATGTTTTTTGAGTCCTCAAAGGATTATTATGATTATGTAAAAAAAATGGAATCACATGTAAAACATAGTCCATTTGTTTAAAACCGAATTTCATATCATCCCACTAAAACCCACTATTAAATTTTTCCGAACCGGTACGATACCAATCTTCATTCTTGACAAAGCAGACATAACAACTCTGCAGTTGGCTTTGTGTGCTAGTGTGATACATTACAATCAAAGTATCATGATTCAACGTTGTGCACATTCAACCAATGTCACAAGACTGTTATTTAAGATTCAACCTCACCCATTATGTCTCTGCAGCATCCCTTAGCTACTCTAACCATGTGTCCTCACCATTTCAATGTCCCTTGATTACTTCTTCACGGGGTTTATTGTCTGCAACATTTCTTAACCACGGTGCTTCAAACCATGGTTCTTCAAGCCACCGTTTGCAGCGTCCTTCGACTGCTTCTCCATGGTGATTCGAGCCTTTGTCTACAACGTCCTTCAACTATGCTCTCAAACGTTACAACAATCAGCAACACATTTATCATTCTACAGGAAATATTAACACAGAAAAGATGAAGCAACTCTACTACAGTTGCTAACTGAATTGCTCAGCCTACAGTTTTGTGTGCAAATTGATCATGGCTCTGTGTGCATTTCTTCACAAACATCCACAACATACAACCCTACCTCTCACATTCCGTTGTGTGTTTTGTTGTGAAGCCACACCACCAATTTGTATCACATGGTTTTTATAACATCACACAATGCTTTACCGTGTGCTCGTCCCAAAGCTCCATGGTTTCGCTTCACTGCATGCATTCCTTCATGCCCAACTACATTCATATGACAGTTGCATTCATTGTGTGCTCCTGCGTTCAAAATCTTTAACACATACAACATATGTATAAACATACATATAAATTGCAAACTTAAACAAAAAGTATAATATATCAATCAACTCTCTCCCAAGCTTTGATACCAAAATGATGCCAGGATTCTGGGTTAAATGAGATCCTAGCATATAAAATAATGAAAACTTCCTTATTTTCTTAAATACTTAAGAAAACTCATTAAAACTCCATTTTCTTCAACTTCAAATATACATAACCGAAAGAGAGATTATACAAATATATATATATATATATATATATATATAAGAGATCCTCGGCCAAATATTACAATGGAGAGCCTCTCCTGGCTCTTGGCCCTTTACAAAAGCTCTCAAATCATTTCTCACATCCTCACTTCCTCAATTCTCACTCTCTTTGAATTCTTCCTTACACAACTCTCCTATTTGTACATAAAAATGAATTTACTCCATTCTATAAATTCCTCCACACAAATCTCAACTAAATCTAAATTATATTTA
Organism: Pinus albicaulis; assembly: GCA_034641835.2. Lineage (NCBI taxonomy): Eukaryota > Viridiplantae > Streptophyta > Pinopsida > Pinales > Pinaceae > Pinus > Pinus albicaulis. The sequence goes on from CM076576.1 coordinate 341,593,975, forward strand.
TTCTATTTTTGGACTCAACAAAGTCCCGTATATGGAATTCCTACTCTCTAGATTATGTACCTAATCCATTCCACTTGTATCCTTAATTATTAAAATAATATATACGATAATCCTCACCTTTACATTATTCTCTCTTAATTTAGCAAAATATTTAATAAAATAATTAAAAAACCTCACACTCTATTTCACACAAATGAATAATAAAATTTGAACTTGATGCTCCTGCATCAGTAATCAATATTTATATTCACAATTATGATATTCAAAATATATAATTAATAAATATAAAACATTAACAAATTTAATCTATAATTATATAAGTAGAAATAAATATATTTTTATATAATAAAGTGTGATATATATATAAAATAAAAGTAATAGTTAAAAATAGGGGAGCTCTGATCGCGCGCTTGACCTAGGCCGCTACTCTGCATCTATCGCCCTCCATTGCTGGTGGCTTTTGGCCCTGCCATGGCCCCTCTGGATGCTTCTTTGGAGGGGGGCGATGCACAATCTGCTTTCTCTACTTTGATAAAATCGCTGCCTCCCCAACGCCCATGACCTGCTCTATCAAAGTTTGTGAAAAAACTAGATGGACTGCAAGAAGTTGAGCTGCCTCCTGCTCTACCTCGAATGGATGCGCTATCTATAGCTGAATGGGGCCTCATCGGGGAATTTACTGGCTTATCGCCATCCCTGAAAATAGTGCAAAGATGGATAGAATGAAACTGGGCTGACAAAGTAAGTGGAAAAATCTCCATACGTTTTTGTGGGAAAGGATATTATACTTTTCATTTCGAATCAAGAGTAGACAAGGATTTAATATTCATAAATGGACCATATTTTATGGATTCCAGAGGACTGTATCTGAATAAATGGACTCTAGATTTTGATCCTGAACTAGATGTCCCTACTGCTGTTTCGATATGTGTTCGTCTCCCGCATCTCGGGTTGCACTGCTGGGGTGACGATTCAGTTTGTGCCATCAGCAATGCTATTGGAAAATACATAGATTGGAGCATACCCAAGGACAATATGCAAGCTTCTGCACATATCTGTGTTGAATTCAATCTTGGCAAGGGTCTTCCAGAGGCAATCAAGCTCAAAGTGGATGATTGAACGCATGTTTAGTAGCTGGACTATGAAAAAATCCCATTTAAATGCAAGGTATACCACGAGTATGGCCATTTTGCTAATCGATGTTATAAATTAGTTAATGTTGAAAATGCTCAGCCAGATGAGCAATGGGAAACTGTAAAAAAGAATAAGACCACCCGAAAGGCAAAATATGAAGCCGCCCCTCCCAAAAATACCCCCTTTGCCCCTCCCCCCTCCTCCTCCCTGGGCCCTCCCATCCCTCCTGCCTTTGGTCCTTATTCTGAAACCCCCTTAGAATCATCTAACCCCTTTGGCGCCCTCTCCCTCCCTGATTCCGACCCCCCGATCTCCTCTGAAAATGAACCTTCCATCCCCATCATTCCTTCTCCAGCCTCACCCTCCCATTCTCACGATCCCCCTCCCTCCCGATCAACAAGGAGCTCCTCAAAAGAGCATGGTGCCAATTTGGAAGCGCAAAAAAAAGGGCCTGGCAGGAAAACTATAAAGCAGCATAGAGATGAAAATGCTCAAAAAGATATAGCCATGGGAAGTCAAAACCCCATAGAAACTTATATTCTGGGTCAAAATAGCAAAGAAATAGCACACAAGGAACATGGAGGGCAAGCATCTCTTTGTATTACCCATGCTCAATGATGAAAGTAATATCTTGGAACAGCAGGGGATTAGGGCATCCCTCTAAATTTGCTGCCCTAAAAGACCTGATAGAACATGAGAAGCCTGGAATCCTAATGATTCAAGAAACTAAGCAAGGATTTCAAGAGATGAAGGGAATCATAGATCAGCTCAGACAGTATGATGGACACATATGTGAATCAAGAGGAGCCTCCGGTGGAATCACTACTATTTGGAATAAAAACATTTGGACATGCATATCCAATACAATCAGCCAGTATTGGATCAAAGGTACTTTAGAGAATTAGGCAAATCACAAACAAATTGTCATCTACAATATATATGCATCGAACCATTTCAGAGATAAAGAGCAATGCTGGGCCACTCTACAAACAGACATAGATGCTGAAGATAACAGAAATGTCATCCTTGGTGGGGATCTCAATCTTATAATGCACTCAAATGAGAAAAGAGGAGGTGTCTTTGCCCATGACCCCTACAGATCAGAGCTGGAAGAAATCATGCAGGAGTATGATCTTTTCGATGTCATCCCAAAAAATCGAAGATACACTTGGAATAATCGCAGGTTGGGCAAAGATAACATAATGGAGCGGCTTGATAGAATACTGATAAACACAACTCTCCTTTCTGTCTTTTCCACAGCTTATGCTGTAATACTTCCATATATGGCATCTGATCACTATCCCACAAGTCTAGTTCTTGAGGCCCATTGCCCACTAGGGCCGATTCCCTTTAAATACAGCTCCTTATGGCGCAACAATCCGAACATGGTTCAGATTGTAAAGTTAACGTGGCAGCAACACATAGAAGGGTCGTTGGGCTACATTTGGGAATGTAAATTGAAAAAGACAAAACGTGCCTTGAAAGACAGGGCCAAGCAATATTATAAAGAACCAGAAAAAGCCAAAACAAAAATTAAAAAAAAGCTGGAAATAGTCCACAGAAAGATAGAGGAACATGGCCTATCACAAGAGGATAAAGCGCCAGAAGGTGATTTATATTATCAGCTTTATCGTGTCAATAGAGATGAAGAGCAGAAGTGGAGAATAAAGTCAAGACAGTTATGACTTCAAGGAGGAGATAAAAACTCTGCCTTCTTCCATAAGCAGGCTGCTGTTAGGAAAGTCAGGAATAATGTCACTATGATCAATGATGAGGAAGGCCGCCTTCAAAAAACCCAAGATGCCATCAAGCAAACGGCCTCAGACTATTACAGCTCTCTCTTAACAGAGACAAAAGAAGCAGAAGACTACTTAGACCTTCTTCAGCACTTGCCTAAAGGAGTTAGTGAGGAGATCAATGCAAACTTGACCAAAGAAATTGATGAAGAAGAAATTCAAAATGCCATCTGGATGCTTCAACCAGACAAAGCTCCTAGTCCAGATGTCTTCCCCATCTACTTCTACAGAACATATTGGGAAATAATTAAAAGAGATCTTGTCAAGATGCTGAGATGGGCTCAGCGCAAATGCAAGATAGGAGGCTTCACTAATGCAACCCATCCAGCACTTATTCCTAAGGAAAATCGACCTCTATCCTTCTCACGTTTTCGACCCATCTCATTGTGCAACTCCTCTTACAAAATCTTGACCAAAATTTTGGCATTGCGCCTTAAACCTCTCCTCCCCTCTCTCATATCAGAAAATCAAGGGGGTTTTTTGGCCAATAGACAAATCTCAGACTCCATCCTTCTTGTCCAAGAGGCCATTCATTCCAGTCAAGCGAGAAATGAGAAAGGCTTTATCCTAAAATTAGACTTCCCATCCTTCCAATCATCCCGTGGATTAAGACAAGGCTGTCCACTCTCACCTTATTTTTTCATATTGATGGCTGAATCTTTCAGCAAAGCCTTGGACTACAATCGACGTATGGGTCTCATTACTGGGATTAAATTTGAAAATGGATTCAAGAATATCAATCACTCCCAGTTTGCTGACGATACTCTTTTAATGGGGGGAGCATCGAAAGTCATAGCCTGCCGATTCAAAACTCTCCTAGACAAATACATGAGCTATTCTGGAGGCTTGATAAACTGCCACAAGAATTGTATCTATGGTTGGAACGCTTTTGCCCAAACTCTTCACAGCATTGCAAATATCTTTGGAGTCTCTTGTAAGTTGGACTGGGAGCATTTTTCTTATCTGGGCATGCCAGTGAGTGCCAGCAATATGAAAGCTTCAGCATGGGATATCATTATGGACAAGATGAAAAGGAAGGTGCAGCAGTGGGGCACCTCTTGGCTCAATCCAGCAGGGTGCCTAATACTCCTGAAAGCAGGTCTCTCCTCTCTACCCTTGTACTGTTTTACACTACTGCAAGCACCAGCCAGTTTCCATAATAAAGTGGACGCACTCCTTCGACACTTTCTATGGAAAGGGGGGAAAAATGAAAAAAAGAAATACAATCTAGTTGGTTGGAAGCAAGTTATACAGCCATATGAAAAAGGTGGGCTTGGAATTAGATCCTCAAAGCTTCTAAATCTTACCTTTGCTGGCAAGCTTGTTTGGAGGCTCATATCTGGCAAGAATGCGTGGTGGAAGAAAGTCTTAGAACATAAATACCTTAACTTCCCAAGGCAACAGCTGCTGGACCATGAGACTCCTAACAGAGTGTGCTCAAAAATTTGGAGGATGTGTAAGAGAGCAATTCCTCTTCTTGCACAAAATATTTCCAAAGTTCCCAATGGTGGCAGTCACATTAGAATTGGGGCTGATAGGATAATGGGAAAACAGCGCATCAATAGCTGGCCAGGTACACATCAGATCTTATCTTTTCTTAATGGTATAGGAATTCAAACTTTGGATCAGATTTCACAGTGGGATGGCCTCACTCAAACTTGGACAGGATGGGTCTTCCCACGCATCCCTGATGATATGGAAATTAGTCTCACTAATCTGCAAGCTCAGCTCCATGGCATAGCACCTTCCAACCGCTACAGCGATGATGGATTTCGATGGTTCCCTTCAGGCACCATCTACACTGTTAAAGCTGCCTACCTTCTAATATGCAACATCGAATTTCCTATGTCTGTTTGGGCGCAGTGGAGACTTGTTTGGAAAGCGGAGACCCTCCCAAAAATTAAATTTTTTCTTTGGGTTCTTCTAAGAGGGAAAGTTTTAACTTCTGAAAATCGTAAAAAACGAGGAATTTCTGGCCCATCTCGCTGTCCAAATTGTCAATCAGATGAAGAAACCAGCCAACATCTATTCATAGACTGCCCCTTTGCCATAGCTTGTTGGAAGGAAGCTTCCCGGAGCATCAATCTACCGTGGGCACCCAACACCAGCATCTTAGAAGTTCTGCAAATATGGAGGAACAACTATCCCTGGCAGAGGAAAATAAATAATATTGCTCGAAGGGTATGGAATGCTCTGCCCTGTTCTCTTCTATGGAACATTTGGTTAGCAAGAAATCGAATGATCTTTAAAGATAAAGAAACCAGAGTTAGACAACTTTACAACAAGGCGTGGAGCCTCACCCTGGAAGCTTTGTCAACAAAATCCCAAGGAATGCTAAACACAGTGGATCTTTATGTGGAGGAAAGAAATTACATAGGAAATTTATTGGACAAAAGCAACTTGGTTCAAAGTAGCAGCAATGCCAATACCAATAGCAAGAACTCAAGGTACAATTGAAAAATTAGAATGAAGGAAGAGGAATTCTCAATATGGCTCAGAGGCTGCAATACACATTATTTATTTTTCGATGGCGCCTCCAAATCCAACCCAGGGATGGTTGGGGCTGGAGGAATCATCTGTAATGGTAATGGTGACATCATACTTGCTTATGAATGGGGACTGGGCAATATTTCCAACAACAGAGAAAAAGCATTAGGCATTTATTAAGGTCTGCTCCAACTTCAAAAAATTGGCATAAACACAGCAGTGATTATTGGAGACTCAAATATTGTCATAAGCCTGATGGTTCACAATAGGGAAGCTACCAACTTGATCTTACAACAAACTATAAGGTGTTGTCAAGCTCTTGATCAGCAGATGAAAGGAAACTCTTTTTATCATGTTCTTCGCTCCCTCAACAAGGAAGCGGATGAACGAACAAACAGGGCCTGTCTTCTTCAAATGGGAACACTGCGGTGTAATGCTACTAAATACCATTGTTATTTTCCATGAACAAACTTAAATATCCACACAGACTCAAAGAGCAGAAGACCATTGCCATTGGACTCCTAAAACTCATGCCTTTCTTTGTAGAACTGTCTCGTGATCTACCTTTTGAACGCCTTGAAAAGGCTCCTCCTATTAACAGCTCTGAAGTGTCTCTTTACAAGCTCTGCAGAAGAAGCAGCCCGGCAAAGGCTCGAAATGCAACAGTAGAAGCCAATCCTAAAGACCTTATTGGGAGATCAATCTTACACACAAACATCAACTGAACATGAATTGCAAATATTGTTTATTACTTTTCCAATTTGTAAGAATTTACACTAGCTTAGTTTATCTCATTGTGAAGAACGCTTGTTGCAAAAGGAATTTGACATAAAATTTGTCCTCAATTTCTCCGCTTCTTGCATGCCCTTCCATGTAACATTTGGAGCTCATACTCCTTTTTTCTTTTTTGAATACAAACCGACGATCCGACTTTGTAAAAAGAAAAAGTAATAGTTAAAAACTAAGATCTATTTTTATTCATATTCATAATTATTATATTTAAGAATTTTCATATTTAAATTTAATTAAACAATATATAAAAAACTTTATACTTCAAATAATTTTATATTTTTATAATTTTTTTATTTATATATAATTAATGTTGTGGATATTGTATTAATATCTAATAAAAAATTTAATATATTAAAATAGTAACATTTTATATCCTATAATATAGGTCATAAAATTCATATATTTAAATAGAGATGGGGATAGAGTATGTATTCCTTTGTAGACTTTATCAACCAAAACTGTGAGGATAGGTGGGTGGCTTGTCCCACACACAAGGGGCTCTCATACACCAACTTCATGTGTTCTTTGTTGTGACCTTTATTATTATTATATATCAATTTCCACATATGGTAGGATCACGAATGTCCTTGATTGACCTATAATTTGTTTCAAATAATACCACCCTAGATCCATATTAACCCCCGGATCTATCAAGAGCCTAGAGGGATCAAATATATTGAGATACAAACCTATTTGAAAGTGAAAAAGAGATTTGATTCCACTCTATGACTTGATACATCCTTCTCTCTCTCTCTCTCTCTCTCTCTCCTCTCGTACTCTACTCTCTCCCTCCCTATCTCCTTCTTTCTCTCCCCTCTCTCCCCCCCTTCCATCACTATGAATTCCTCTCTCTCTCCATTTCTCTTCCTCTATCACTCCACTCTCATTCTCTTTTCCTTTCCCTCCTCTTCTATCTCCCTCTCTCTCCATCTCTCCCCCTGTCACTCCTCTCTTTACCAATATCTCTCTATTTCGTTGTTTCGTCACCCCCCTGTCTATCCCCCTCCAATTCCATCTCACTCCCTCCCTCTCTCCTCTCCATCCCCCCTTCTCTCTCATCATTCATCTCTCTTCATATCTCTTACACTTCCTCCTATCTCTCTTTCTCCCCTCCCCCATTACTATCTCTCTCTCCACCCTCCACTCCCCCATCACTATTTCTCTCTCCACCCTCCATCTCTATCACTATTTCTCTCCCCCTCCCCCCACTCTCTCTCTCCCCATATGATGGAGATTTTAGCTCTATGTAATCAATGCTATATGTAATTTCTAAAATATTTTACATTTTAACTTTTTATTCTCAAATGAATTATAAGCCAAAAAAAACCTATTTAAAAGTTAGTAATATCCATTATAAAGTGGGGATGGATATCCATGGTTAAGAAACTTGTTATATTGTAAGTTTGTTATGTTCTTATTAATTAAATTCAAATATGGTTATTGAATAATTATTAGTGGTTACCAAGGTAGGACTCTAACAATCTATTTGTATGATGATCACTAGTATTTTAGCATTTAACTTTGACCAATGCAAATTATAATATTTAACTTTGAAAAAAAAATTCAATATTATTAAAAAAAAATTCAAACATTGTCTTATTATGAGCCTTTGCATAATATAGTGCCATGTGGATAAGTGCCTTACATATTTTATACCATAATTTATTGATATGGTTGCAATATTCATGCATGATTTTTTTGATATTTGTGCAATGATTTTTTTAACCTGTGAGAAAAAGCTATTTAGAAAAATTAAATACTGGAAAATAACTTATGCTCAACAAATTAACATATCTACCAACTTACCACCATAATTTTAGTAATTCTTTGCATAAAAAATGGATAGAAATAAGATGTAAAAAAATATATTTACATTATTTACTTCACACCATTAGTAAAACATGTAAATGTGTAGACTTACCAATTGTTACTACCCACAAAAACTTATATTCTATTGGATTCACTTCAAGTCTCAATTTATTAGGTAATGCCAAAGCAAGACCATAGGATAATTAGTTTATAAGCCATTATTAATTTAGCATTGACCAATTTAAGTTACAATTATTTATGCAATTAAAGAAGCTAAGTTGTCCCTTCAAAACAAAATTACAATATAACAAATTGAATTTTATTATTTTTATTAATTTTAACTTTTTATTATTAATTGGGCTAAAGTTTAAACATTTACACTATAACATATCCACCATACTTGGCTCTATATTGCTTTTAACCATTTATTTATTTTTAATTGGCCCAATTAATCTAAAAATATCTTTTATGTTTTATTAATATATAATATTACGAGTTTGAGATTATTTTTTTTTAAATTTAGATGAAAGTTCTAATTTTTTTTGGCATAGTACATATATTGAAAGATTTTTTTTAAAGAATTTTATTTTATTTATGTGTTGTGGCATTAATATGAAGGAGACCACTTATTTTTCCTTTTTAGTCAAAATCTATGGATACAGCTTTTTGTGAGAAATTATTTTTTTCTAATGTTTAAAGTGTGATATTATTGTGAGAAGTTGGTATAAAATTTCAGATATAAATGATAGAAATGTATCATGTTTCAGAAATAAAAGTTATAAAAAAATAATTATGTGATTAATTCTAAAGACATTTTCAAAAAAACAAAATAAACTACATAAATTTACAATAAAAAAAACTTTACTTTATTAAAAACATTCAACACTATAAACTTATAATATCAACATATTTTTTATCACAATTTCATTATATATTTTTATATTTATATCCATCAAATCCAATTTATTCCTTTGCCCAAATCTCCCTTAAAAAACTATATATTTGATATTTGAAATTTAAAAAAACATTAAAGGAATTACAAAAACCTTTATTCATGTTGAAAATATTATTCTTCATGTACTGAAACTACTATAAGTATTACAATTTTAACTATTTTTACTGTAAACTAGATTTATTTCCGTATCTATAGAATGGGACGGCTAAAAAAAATAAAAAGTATATATTTTAAAATTTATAATTAAAAAAATATTTATATTTTCAATAATTTAATTTGATACTTAATAAATATCAAATTAATTCTATTTATTTTATTAAAATAATTATTTCATTTATTATAAATTTGTTATATATACTATATTTGGTAACATAATTAATATTTTTGACATTTGCATTGAAGATGTGGAAGTTATTGTAAGGATAGACCATTTCCACCATAGAAAGTTAAGGGAGGCCTTAGAGATCCAAAAGAGGCTAGTGAACCTCAACAGGGATGATGGGTGGAGTCTTAGCAGATGTTGGATCCGTGCCCTTCACTCTTAGTCTTTGGTTTTCTTCCCTTCTATTCTCCTTCGTTTCCTTTCATCTCCTCTGTTGTTTTCTATTTTATTCTTCCCTTTTTGTTCTTGATTTTATTTTTATTTTCGTTTTTATTTATATTATTATTATTTATTTAATTACTTATCATTGGTATTTATTTTGAATATTATTATTTTTCATTCATTTATTTTTATTTTATTTATTTATCTATTTTATTTTTATTTCTATCTATCTTTATTTATTTACTTTATTTTCATATTTTTATTTATTTATGTATTTATGGTTTTTACTTATTTATTTAAAAAAATTTATTTCTGTATTTTATCTTAGTCCATTTTTATTTTTATTTTTATTATTATTTTTATTTTTAAATTAAATATATATAAATATTTATTATATTTGAATCTTTTAATTATTAATAGAATACAATAATAATAATTCAACTATTATTTTCCCTATTCACTCAAATTATTACGTTATGGAATAATAGTAATTCTACTATTATTTTTTCTTTGAAGTTCTTTATTCAGTCTAATTATCCGTTTTGGAATAATGGCTAGTCAAAAACAGTTCGGTCAGTGGAATATGGTACTCGTCAAATAATTGAAAATTTGAGGTGCTTGTTGCGGGTTAAAGAGTCTTGTCTTAAAACATTAAAGAAATATCCACACGAATATTTGAATAATTTTGACATGTTGCTTAAATTCTCTATTCGAATGACTTTAAATTCTCTATATTTGATATTCCATGATCCTCAAATTCTCTATTATAATAGTTTCGTCCAAATCCTCTATTTTCAATGTTTTAAGTTTCTGGTTGTGTTGCGTTTTTGCTACTTTCAGATTTCTGATGCCCATCCTCAAGTTTCCAACATTTTTGGTGATACCTGTGGAAGTTTTCAATTATTCAAAGTAAGGTAGTTCTCCCAGGGGCTGCGCAGGTTTGCAATGCATTAAATATCATGTCATTGATCAAGTACATTATCCTTCGTTTTCTAATATGAATACTGACCAAGATCCTTTATCATCTTTTAAATGAATATAGATCAACTAAAAAATGGTATTCTTGTTTTTTACTTGTTTTTAGATAGATGGTGATCTGTGTTCAGTTAAATTTTTTTTTAATGTAAAGTAACCGTTTCAGTTCAATTCTTTTTTTTTAATGTCAAATAGCCTGTTCAATTCAAACCCCAATCATTCAGATTTCAATCAAAATGATTTATATGATATATATAAAAAATATAATCATGTGAAACTTATAAAAAAATTGTTATGTGTTAAATTCGCTATTCATTCAATGAAATAGCAGAAGATGTGCTCCTGATTGAAGACTCTCTGCCGAGTTAAACGTACGCTGATATCTATTTAATCTATTTTTTCGTCGGTGTTTGTATTGAATTCATTTATTTACTTTGAATTTTGAATTGCTTTTTTTATATAAAATTAAAGTTCTAATAACAAGTAATTTATATTTAAAAAAATTATATGTATAAAAACAAATAGCTATTCGATTCCAGAGAAGACTGTCGCTCAGTCTTTGTCATGGCCGTAGATATGAGATTTGTAGTTGAATAACTAACGATATAGCTTGTCGGAGGGGGTTTTCTTTTTTGCCAGTGCTTCTCACGGCTTATTGTCAGCACAATTGCATAGTCTCTTGAAAAGGAGTTTTTGGTTTAAATAAAATAAGTATGAATGAGGAATTCAGGGGGTTATGAAGGAAATATTGTAAGGTGGATTCAAGTTCATTTTATTATTTAAAATATCAAAATTAAGATTAAAGACATTTTTTCTGTGTAGAAATTTTTCCATAAAATAAATATTATACTTGGATTTGAGTTTATTATAACAGTTTACTAGTAATTGCATTTAATGTTGCAAAGACATTATAAGGAAGATGCTAGAAAAAAGATGAACTGTAATTAATTTGATGTGTTGTTATATATATTTTAATGTCATTGGATATATATATATATATATATATATATATATATATATATATATATATATATATATATATATATATATATATGTTTGTAATAAACATTGCATTTTCATATTTGAAAAGAAACTTATCGTAGAATTTGTTTAAGATATTGTGGATCTCGTAAAAACAATATTTTTTTGTGAAATATGGAAATGTAAAAAATATTGAAATGAATTATTGAAGTTGTTTTTTATTGAGTAGGAGTTATAATATTATAATAATATGATACTCAAAAGAATACATAATTATATTGTTGAAATAAGTACAAGATGTAATGGAAAGGTTAGTTGATGGCAATTGATTTCTATTATGTGACATTTTAAGAATGCAGAAATCTAATTTTGAAGAGTGTGCAATTGTTGAAATGTACATTGCATTTTAGTATTTTGCAATAAATTTTTTATTTTTTTGTAAAAGATTACAAGTATATCATGAAAAAAAATGATTGATGGTTAGCTTGGCGAAGAGTTAGGAGATATGCGAAGTAATAAGCAACCTCGAAAGAGAAATATTTTTTGTGAAAAATTAGAATTTTTTTTATTTTTTATTTTTTATTTTTTTATTTTTTTTATTTTTATTTTTTCTAAAAATGGAAATTAACTTGTTTAAATTGAGTATAATGAGGTTGAGTGTGAATTCTATCATAAAGAAAATTTTATTGAATGAAATTGAAGTTACTCGTAATATGGGAAATTGAAAACGTTCGGTCGTAGATGCACGTTGATCAATGGCATACCGAATACCATTCAACATTTGTTCATAATTGCAAATGACTATTTCTGGATTGCCATTATGCTCTTGTTTTTCGTAATTTATATCGTTCGTGTATGTGGATCATAAGTTTTATAGTAGATTTTATTTTAAGTAACATTTCTATAGTTGGTCATAGTCTATATAGCAGTTGGCTTTGGCAACACGAATATTTTTTGTATGTCTTGTAATGCATGAATTGTTGTATGTATTTATGCGTAGTAGTTTTGTAGTTGTGATATCACGGAGTCCATGTTTTATGTTTCAAAACAAATAAAATTCTATAAGAAAATAGTTAAGCATTATGTAATATTTTGAACCATTTATTAATAATGAGTAAATTAGGTTATTGTTAGTAAGTAGAAATGATGTGTGATAAAAATTTTGTGGAGTTGATAATATTTGGAAACCTTTAAGAGATGTTATATATGAAATGCGGTAGTGGTGTAGTTTGTCATATCTTTGATTCCATGTGTTCTATTTCAAAGATAGAAAATGTTAGAAGGAAATAGTTAAGAATTATATAAGGAATGTAATATTTTAAACCAAGTATTAGTAATGAGTAAATTAAGTTTATTGTTAATAGGTAGTAATGATATGTGATGAAAATATTATGGAGTTGATGATATGTGGAAACTCTGTAGGAGATGTTAACATATGGAATGGAGTTGGTCGTCTATAGGAGACATTTAGTGGAGAAGTTCTTCCGCTTTTTTTTCGCGAGCAAATATTTTTTGTTGTTTTTTTTCCAATTTGGACTCTTTTGGTTGGAGACTAGGCAAGCATCGAAAATAACACTAGAAGAGAAACAACAACTTCTCCACTATCCAAAAAATATAATTTTTTTGGTTGGGGATCATCGTGACAATAAAATCAGAATTTCTCCAATTTGGACAATTTTTTTGGTTGGGGATTATTGTAGCAATCAAATCAGAAACATCCAATTTGGACTTTTTTTTGGTTGAGGATTACTGTAGCAATCAAAACCAGAAAAATTTCAATTTGGACTTTTTTTGGTTGGGGATTACTCTGACAATCAAATCAGAATTTTCCAATTTTGACTCTTTTGGTTGGAGACGCGAGCAAGCATCAACAATAACACCGGAAGAGCAACAAAAACTTCTCGCATTGTCCAAAACAACATTCCCCTCACATCTTTCATTAGGGTTTTCATTACATCATTTCAATCGCAATAGCCATTAAAAAAACACGGGCATACTATTTATTCCTTAATGTCCCGGTAGGCCACAATGCCCATTACAACGCTAGGCTACTATTCTAATCTCAATTCCTCTTCTCAAAAGACCCACTCGAGGCCCTACAACCAAAATCCTTAGAGCATGAGGAAGTAAAAGCACAAACGGGTGACTAAAATGAAAAATTTAATGTTGCGTGAACTGCAAACAAAAAATTGATTCCATGGCTACTTAAAGGTTATTTCTCTACCACAAAAATAGAGAGCACTTTTTTAAGACACAATTGAATGAATCTATCGCTAGATTAGGTCAAATGGAAGATAAGAGGGTGAAAAAATGAAAGCGTTTTACAACAATGTAGGACAGAAAAAATTGATTTGCAATCATATTTGCAATCTAATAATGAGTATAATAGGTTCTTACAACAACTCCTTTCCTACATCCACTTTTCACTTGAAGGTGAATGGTGAATGAGTTGGTTGTCTATTTTCCATCTTCATTTGTGTGAGCACAACCAATGACATCCCTTGAGGTGAACGCAATAGTCCATTAAATTACTAAACAAAAAAAAAGGATTTAAAATAGCTACAAAACTGATTGAATAATATAATTTGACATTTTAGACTTAGAACCCACATCCACATATGATTGATTTTGATAACTCATCCATTAAACTAAATAATTAGCTCATAAATACTATATAATAGTTTATATGTTGGATTTTTTTGTAATTTATGCATAGGTTTCATGGGTAGACATAAATATACATTTACAGAGAATACATTGCTAATAATTCATACACACACTCTCTATGTTAAGTTCTCGGAAAGCATATTTAGTCTCGATGGATAGTGATCATTTTACTATTCAGTGGAGAGAGATCATTGCCATAGTTATTTTCTTTATGTTTAGCTAAAACAGAAAGCAAGGAACCCTAAAAGCGAAGACATTTACTCACAAAAATATCATTAAAGTCAAGTTGGAACTCCCCCGGAGACTAAGCAAGCATTAGCAATAACACTAGAAGAGCAATAACAACTTCTCCATTGTCCAAAACAACTTGCCCCTTACCTCTTTCAATGGGTTTTCATTACATCATTCAAGTTTAGTGTCGAAGAATGATTAGTGTTATATTATTCTAATTCAAATTGTTGACCTAGTCTAAATGTAAAAGAGGAAATGTCATTTAATTTTTTTTTGTCATTACTTACTAAACATAGAAGAATATAATTTTTTTCAAATCAATCCTTACTAGATATGAGATATATGTAAGTCATCACTTTCTAAAGATAGAAATATCATTAGGGTGAAGGGCGATAAAGTTTACATGCTCATATCGAGTTATTCGATCCCATGTGATTGATTTACTCCTTGCTATTTTTCGATCTCACCTCTATCTCGGAGTGGCGGATTTAGAGGTCTATGATGACACAGGGAAGAAGCTTGTTTCCATTATAAATATTTCTTTGCCACCAAAATAGAGATTTGAATAGTGAAGTAGACTTTTTTAAGACTCAATTCAATGAGTCTATTGCTATATTGGGTCAAATGGAAGATAGGAGGGTGAAAAATGAAAGGGATTTTTACAACAATGTAGTACATAAAAAATTGATTTTGCAATCCACAAAATATTTATGGGAAACTAAAAAAGAAAAAATTTTCAATGTAATGTTGTAGAACTACAAACAAAAATTGATTGCACGTCTACTGAAAGGTTATTGCTCTGCAGTTGAATGAATATAAAGCTAGACTATCTCAAATGGAAGATGAGAAGTTACAAAATGAGAGGTTTCTACAACAATGTAGAGTAGAAAATATTGATTTGCAAGCTGCCTTGAATGATTCCAAGAGAAGAACTCAGGATCTACTCCGAAAAAATGAAGAAGGAGTTGAGCACAGAAAGTGAGTCCTTGAAATTGTAGTTGAATGAATATAAAGCTAGACTATCCGGTGAGGGAGGTAAATCCCCTCTGCGGACATAGGTGATCCCTACTAGCCCGGCAGGGGTCTAGCAACAAACAAACAATGTCATGATGCAGGTTCCTAATTACGAATGAAAAGGCTAAAGATAAGAGCCTACACTGGATTCCAACGCTAGGATCCGAAGAAGAAAGCGTCCCCGTTCCTCAAGCTTCGACGGATCACAATCCCCCCTTGATCTCCGCGGATGAACACACGCACATAGAAGAAACGAAATGAGATAAAAGCATAGAAACCGAGCATACGTAACTAAACATCGATCAGGAAAGGACATTACTCGCATTATCATGATGGAAAATGAGAGTGGAACCATAATCATAATCATCTATTAAATAACGACCGAAGAAAGATTACAACCAAGTTCGACGTCGTGGTCTCCTTCGGACGGGTCTCCGGTGAGTCCACGTCTCGCAAAGCTCGCCAAGGAAAGGGAAAACCTCTCCCGAGTCTCGTCGACAATGGTCTCCTTACTTGAGTCGGCCTTAAGGGAAAGAGAGGGTGCTTTACAGCACAAAGGCTCTTGGGAATATGGAGATTCAGAGCTTAGGCACTTCAAGACTAGCTTGCCATTGATTTGAGCAAGCTTTTATAGATGGGGAAGGAGGAGTTGGGATCCCTATTATTATGGGATTGGCCCTATCAACAAGGAAGGTTCCATGGGAGGTGGCAAAAACCACTTCCCTCCATAGAACTCCCGTGGCCCAACCTCCCAACTCAAGATAGGTGATGGTTTGTGAATTTGTTAGAACTCAACTTCCGCCATCTTTATTTAAAAAAACAACTCCCCAAATTGGGTGGCGCGACTACGACTCTGATGACGGAGCGCCGGGTGGCGCGACCCCTTTGCGGGAATTTCTCAATTGGCGCGAGGGATCGAGCTACTGCTGCGCCAATGCCAAAAGGGCTATTTTTCATGACTTTTTGCAAGGAGATGTCTCAAGGGCAAATCAAGCTCATGTTCGAGAGGGATGCATTGATGATGTTTTCAAGGCATGAAAATGTTCACGAGTCACGAGAATGGGTCCTCCATTGTGCGGGAATGGGGAATGGTAAGGGACGGTGACAAATTCTTGTGTAACACTATCTCAAATGGGAGATTAGAAGTTACAAAATGAGAGGGTTGTACAACAATGTTGAGCAGAAAAATATTGGTTTTCAAGCTGCCTTGAATGATTTGAAGGGAAGAACTCAGGGATCTACTCTGAAAAAAATGAATAAGGCATGCATTTGTGGGCTACGAGAAAAGAGTAGTGTGGAATGCGTTGTTGCAAGTTTATATTTATATTTGCAAACTAATCTTGTACATACCAACATCAACATATTGGACCCGGAAAGTTAATAATACGGACCCTTATTCCTCCTTCATCCCTTCATGTCTGGTTTTAATGTCACACTATCAAATTTTAGAGCAAAGAACCATTAGGGTGAAGGGCCATAAAGTTCACATGCTCATATCGGTCATTCAATACATGTGATTGATGTACTCCTTTCTATTTTCTATCTCACCTCTGTCTCAGCGTGTCGAGTCAGAGGTCTATGATGACAAAGCAAGAAGCTTGTTTCCATTATAAAGATATTTTTTCATTATAAAATTTCACACAACAAATTCTAGACAAAATAAGACGCTAAACCAACAAATATATTCAATAAAATCTTCATAAAATAAGAAACTAAAATGGAAACATATTCAATAGCAGTCTTAGGTGGACTTGGTTCTAAGTAAACAAAAAAAAAGTTAAATAAGAAAGTGAAGGCTTAAATAGTGTTGAAGAATGTAAAAATTGGAGTTAATATGAATCAGTAAATTAATCTATAAATTTAGTGTTGAATATTTGGAATATATGGTTAATTTTGAATAGCGAGTAGAGGATTTTTTAATCGTAGCAATGATATCACAACCTTCCCATTTGGGGCTTTTTTTGGTTGGGGATTACTGTAGCAATCAAACCAGAAAACTTCCAATTTGGATTTTTTTTTGGTTGGGGATTACTATAGCAATCAAACCGAAAAACTTTCAATTTTGACTATTTTTGGTTGGGTATTACTACGACAATCAAATCAGAATTTTCCAATTTGGACTCTTTTGGTCGAGGGATTCTCGTACAATCACATCGGAGAGACTTCAAATGTTTGTGTATTGATGACCTAAATGCCTTTACATTGTCTTATTTCTTTGCCGAGCACCACAATTTATTCTTATGTATTACATCATTTGGAATGACTTGTTATAATATTCTAAATTCGAAGTTGGTGAACCAATTTCTCCTATGTTCTTGTATATTGTTTGATAGACATTGTTGATGCAAGAATTATGTCAAGGAAAAATTATTTCCAAGTTTACAGTATGAAGAATGATTAGTTTTATATTATTCTAAAATTCAAATTTTGGTTATCGAGTCCCTCTAATATTTCATATCATTGGATAAATATTGTTGACACAGGAACTATGTGAAGGAAAATTTAATTCCACATTGGATAAATATTGTTGACCGAGTCTAAATGTAAAAGAGGAAATTTCATTTAATTTTTTTTGTCATTACTTGCTAAAGATAGAAGAATATAATTTTTTTGAAATAAATTCCTACTGGATATGAGATATATGTAAGTCATCATTTGCTAAAGATAGAAAATTTATTAGGGTGAAGGGCCATAAATTTCACATGCTCAAATCGGTCATTCAATACATGTGATTGATGTACTCCTTCCTATTTTCGATCTCACCTCTATCTCGTAGTGGCATAGTTAGAGGTCTATGATGACACATCAAGAAGCTTTGTTTCCATTATAAATATTGCTCTACCACCAAAATAGAGAGTCGAATAGTGAGGGCAGAGTTTTTTAAGACTCAATTGAATGGTCATTTAATACATCCGATTGATGTACTCCTTGATATTTTTTGATCTCACCTCTGTCTCGAAAGTGGCGAGTTAGAGGTCTATGATGACACATCAAGAAGCTTGTTTCCATTTATAAAGATTTCTCTACCACCAAAATAGAGAGCTAAATAGTGAAGAAGACATTTTTAAGACTCAATTGAATGAGTCTGTCACTAGATTAGGTCAAATGGAAGATAAGAGGGTGCAAAAATGAAAGGTTTTTTACAACAATGTAGGAAATAAAACATTGATTTGCAATCCAAAAAAATATTTATGGGAAACTGAAAAAGAAAAAATTTGCAATTAATGTTGCAGAACCGCAAAACAAAAATTGATTCCATGGCTACTAAAAAGGTTATTGCTCGCCACAAAAATAGAGAGACGAGCACGGAAGGTGAGTCCTTGAAAGCGCATTTGAATGAATATAAATCTAGGCTATCTCAAATGGAAATATGAGAAGTTACAAAATGAGAGGGTTCTACAACAATGTAGAGCAGAAAATACTGATTTTGCAAGCTGCCTTGAATGATTCTAGGGGTAGAACTCGGGATCTACTCCGAAAAAAAATGAATAAGGCACCATAGACATACATTCCCCCAATATATTACGGACAATAAATAAGAAGAAAAAAGGGAACATACATACAAACAACATAATAAATGTCGAAAATCCGGAGGATAGAGAGAATGTCTCACAATAAATGCGAGATAATGATGTTTATAGTAGGTACACATGATGAAATTTTCCAATGAGGGGGCAACCCTATCTCGGATGATTGTCCATATATTACAATGTGCCCACTCTATATTCCTTTTTATTCATTTACTATGCCTATACGTTAGTTAGAACAAGAATCATTCATGTTACTAATTTTCATATTCCGTCACAATGTATCTATATTCCTTTTTATGCATTTCCTATGCCTCTCCATTAGAGACAATAGGAATCCTTTGGTTACAAATTTCTCATATAAATTCCAATAATGAGTATAACAACTTCTTACAACAACTCCTTTCCTACATCCCCTTTTAACTTGAAGGTGAATGGTGAATTACTTTGTTGCCTATCTTGTCATCTTCATTTTGTGTGCACACAACCAATGACATCTCTTGAGGTGAAGGAAATAGTCCATTAAATTACTAAACGAAAAAAATGGATTTAAAATAGCTACAAAAATTATTGAATAATATAATTTGGTGTTTTGACTTAGAACCCACATCCACATATGATTTATTTTGAGAACTCATCCATTAAACTAGACAATTAGCTCATAATAGTATATAATAGTTTATACATTGGATTTGTTGTAATTTCCCGCATAGGTTTCTTGGGTAGACATAAATATACATTTACGAGATAATACATTTCTAATAATTCACACACACACTCTCTATGTTAAGTTCTCAGAAAGAATAGTTACTCTCAGTGGACGATGATCATTGCCATAATTGTTTTCTTTGTGTTTAGCTAAAATAGAGAGCAAGGAACCCAAAGCAAAGACATTTACTCACGGAAATATCGGTAAAGACAAGTTTGAACTCCCCCAGTAGACATACCAAGCATCAACAATAACACCAGAAGAGCAACAACAACTTCTCCATTGTCCAAAACAACATGCCCCTTACCTCTTTCAATGGGTTTTCATTACATCATTCAATCACAATAGCCATTGAAAAAACACATACATACTATTTATTCCTTAATGTACGGGTAGGCCACAATGCCCATTACAATGCCATGCTACTATTCTAATCTCAACCCCTATGCTCAAAACACCCACTTAAGGCCCTACAACCAAAATCCTTAGAGCATGAGGAAGTAAAAGCACAAACGAGTGACTAAAATGACAAATTTAATGTTGCGAAATGCAAACAAAAATTTATTCCATGGCTACTGAAAGGTTATTTCTCTACCGTAAAAATAGAGAGCACTTTTTTTAAGACATAATTGAATGAGTCTATCACTAGATTAGGTCAAATGGAAGATAAGAGTGTGAAAAAATGAAAGGGTTTTACAACAATATAGGACAGAAAAAAATTGATTTGCAATCATATTTGCAATCCAATAATGAGTATAACAACTTCTTACAACTGATCCTTTCCTACATCCCCTTTTCACTTGAAGGTGAATGGTGAATGACTTTGTTGTCTATCTCGTCATCTTCATTTGTGTGCGCACAACCAATGACATTCCTTGAGGTGAAAGAAATAGTCCATTAAATTACTAAACAAAAAAAAGGGATTTAAAATAGCTACAAAACTTATTGAATAATCTAATTTGGTGTTTTTACTTAGAACCCACATCCACATATGATTGATTTTAAGAACTCATCAAGTAAACTAAACAATTAGCTCACAATAGTATATAATAGTCTATACGTTGGATTTGTTGTAATTTCGCATAGGTTTCTTTGGGTAGACATAAATATACATTTACAAAGAATACATTGCTAATAATTCATACACACACTCTCTATGTTAAGTTCTCGAAAAAGCATAGTTAGTCTCAAAGTGGACGGTGCTCATTCCAATGTTCAGTGGAAAAGGATCATTTCCATAGTTCATTTTCTTTGTGTTTAGCTAAAAACAGAGAGCAAGGAACCCAAAGTGAAGACATTCACTCACGTAAAATATTAGTAAAGTCAAGTTTGAACTCCCCCGGAGACCGAGCAAGCCTCGGCAATAACACGAGAAGAGCAACAACAACTTCTCCATTGTCCAAAACAACATGCCCCTTACCTCTTTCAATGGGTTTTCACTACATCATTCAATCGCAATAGCCATTAAAAAATAGAGGCATACTATTTATTCCTTAATATCCGGAAGGCCACAATGCCCATTACAACGCAGCACTACTATTCTAATCTCAATCCCTCTGCTCAAAAAAATGCACTCGAGACCCTACAACCAAAATTCTTAGAGCATGAGGAAGTAAAATCACAAATTGGTGACTAAAATGAAAAATTTAATGTTGCAGAACTGCAAACAAAAAATTGATTCCATGGCTATTGAAAGGTTATTGCTCGCCACAAAAAATAGAGAGCTCGAGCACGGAAGGTGAGTCCTTGAAAGCACAGTTGAATGAATATAATGCTAGACTATCTCAATGGAAGATCAAAAGTTACAAAATAAGAGGGTTCTACAATAATGTAGAGCGGAAAATATTGATTTGCAAGCTGCCTTGAATGATTCCAAGGGAAGAACTCGGGATCTACGCCAAAAAAAATGAAGAAGGAACCATAGACATACATTCCCCCAATATATTACGGACAAGAAATAAGAAGCAAAAAGGAACATACATACAAACAACATAATAAATGCTGAAATCTAGAGGGTAGAGAGAATGTTTCACAATAAATGCAGATAATGTGGTTTACAGTAGGTACAGATAATGAAATTTTCCACTGATGGGCAACCCTATCTCAAATGATCGTCCATATATTACAACGTGTACACTTTATATTCCATTTATTCATTTAATATGCCTCTACATTAGTTAGAACAAGAATCATTCATGTTAGTAATTTGCATGTTCTATCACAATGTATCTATATTCCTTTTATGCATTTCCTATGCCTCTACATTAGAGACAATAAGAATCCTTTGGTTACAACTTTGTCATATAAATGCCAATAATGAGCATAACATCTTCTTACAGACAGCTCCTTTTCTACATCCCCTTTTCACTTGAAGTTGAATGGTGAATGACTTGGTTGTCTATCTGTCATCTTCATTTATGTGCGCACAACCAATGACATCCCTTGAGGTGAAGGAAATAGTCCATTAAATTACTAAACAAAAAAAAACGGATTTAAAATAGCTACAAAACTTATTGAATAATCCAATTTGGATTTTTGTCTTAGAACCCACATCCACATATGATTGATTTTGAGAACTCATCCAGTAAACTAAACAATTAGTTGATAATAGTATATTATAGTTTATACATTGGATTTGTTGTAATTTCGCATAGGTTTCTTGGGTAGACACAAATATACATTTATAGAGAATACATTGCTAATAATTCATACACACACTCTCTATGTTAAGTTATTAGAAAGCATAGTTAGTCTCAAAGTGGACAATGATCATTGCAATGTTCAGTGGAGAGGGATCATTGCCATAGCTATTTTCTTTGGGTTTAGCTAAAACAGAGGGCAAGGAACCCAAAGCAAAGACATTTACTCACAAAAATATCAGTAAAGTCAAGTTTGAACTCCCCCGAAAGCAAGCATCAACAATAACATGAGAAGAGCGACAATAACTTCTACATTGTCCAAAACAACATGCCCCTTACCTCTTTCAATGGTTTTTCATTACATCATTCAATCGCTTTAGCCATTAAAAAACATAGGCATTCTATTTATTCCTTAATGTATGGTAGGCCACAATGCCCATTATAGCGCCATGCTACTATTTTAATCTCAATCCCTCTACTCAAAAACACCCAATCGAGGCCCTACAACCAAAATCCTTAGAGCATGAGGAAGTAAAAGCACAAACAGGGTGACTAAAATGAAAATGGATCTATGCCAAACAAAGGTGGAGGGCCATAAAGTTCACATGCTCATATCGGTCATTCAATACATGTGATTTATGTACTCCTTGCTATTTTCAATCTCACTTGCGTCTCGAGTGGCGAGAATCAAAGGTCTATGATGACATAGCAAGAAGCTTGTTTCCATTATAAAGATTGTTCTGCCACCAAAATAGAGAGTTGAATAGTGAAGAAAACTTTTTTTAAGACACAATTGAATGATTTTATCGCTATATTAGGTCAAATGGAAGATAAGAGGGTGCAAAAAATGAAAGGGTTTTTACAAAAAATATACGATAGAAAACATTGTTTTGAAATCATATTTGCAATCCAATAATGAGTATAACATCTTCTTACATTAGCTCCTTTCCTACATCCCCCTTTTCACTTGAAGGTGAATGGTGAACGACTTGGTTGTCTATATGTCATCTTCATTTGTGTGCACACAACCAATGACATCCCTTGAGGTGAAGGAAATAGTCCATTAAACTACTAAATGAAAAAAAAGGGATTTAAAATAGCTACAAAACTTATTGAATAATCTAATTTGGGATTTTTACTTAGAACCCACATCCACATATGATTGATTTTGAGAACTCATCCAAGTAAAACTAAAAAATTAGCTCATAATAGTATATAATAGTTTATACCTTGGATTTTTTTGTAATTTCTGCATAGGTTTCTTAGGTAGACATAAATATAAATTTATAGAGAATACATTGCTAATAATTGATACACACATTCTTTATGTTAAGTTCTCGAGAAAGCATAGTTAGTCTCAGTGGACAGTGATCATTGCAATGTTCGATGGACATGGATCATTGCCATAGTTCTTTTCTTGGTGTTTAGCTAAAAAAAGAGAGCAAGGAACCCAAAGCAAAGACATTTACTCACGTAAATATCAATAAAGTCAAGTTTGAACTCCCCCAGAGACTGAGCAAGCATAATAAATAACACTAGAAGAGAAACAATAGCTTATACATTGTCCAAAACATCATTCCCCTTACCTCTTTCAATCAGTTTTCATTACATCATTCAATCGCAATAGCCGTTAAAAACACGAGGCATACTATTTATTCCTCAATGTCCAGCGGAGCCACAATGCCCATTAGAGTGCCATGCTACTATTCTAATCTCAATCCCCGTGATCAAAACACCCACTCGAGGCCCTACAACCAAAATCCTTAGAGCATGAGGAAGTAAAATCACAAATGGGTGATCTATGTCAACAAAATATTATTTGAACAAGGGCATTCAAATTCAGGGGGCATAGTATAGGCTTCTTTTGATTTGCTTGAAGCTCTCCAACCTAACCATTTTGCATTACAATAACAAGTGTAAAGGGTACCCAAAAACAGCTTAAACTAAAGCAAAACTCGCCATTCCTACCAATTGACTACAACAGAATCTCCGAGTTCAGCAAAGGGGCATGCAACTAACTTGTATATTATAGTCTTGAATGAGACTAGATTCTTGAGAATCAACCTCTGACTTCAGTGGAAGTCACATAGATCTTAGACGCAGCAACCTTGACTCTCAAAGCAATTGTGAAATCGAATAGCGAGTTCACTTCACTTCTCGACTTCGATGGAAGTCACACAACACTCCACAACATGCTTGACATGCGAGCAGCAGTAGTTCATTTCACTTCTCGACTTCAGTGGAAGTCAGATAGCACTCGAACGCAACAAACACATCAACCTTCTTCACTTCTTCACTAGAACAAACCACCGGAACAAACAAATAACATAAGAGATAGATGAAGGATGATTGAAAGAAACACATTGAAAAAGAAAATCTGAAAAACTAACTTCAACTAAGTAATAACTACCAAGCTTGGAACAATAACCAGTTGTCGCTCCTCCTACAACAAAGGATTTGTTCCAGCTTATGCCTTCTCTAGAGCAAATGCGGTTGTTAGCTCGAGGAAGGAGGATGTATATTAAGGTTTTAGTTATGAATATGAAAGTTTTATTTATGTTTCGTTGTTTCATTTTTTTAAAATGTATTTTAATCTATGGTCTGAGCACTCTTCAATCATCTAACAATACATCTAATGATCAGCAATAGTAAAAAATGAGCAAGTAAGAGAGTTATTTTTAAATAATGATGCCTTACAACATAAACATATCAAAATTAAGTTTAATCACATTTCTCTTTATAGAATTTTTGTAAGGTGGATTTGAGTTCATTATATTATTTATAATATCAAAATTAAGTTTAATGACATTCCTCTTTGTAGAATTTTTTCCATAAAATAAATCATGTATTTATCTACTTTTGGTCATAATCATTTATATATATTATTATTTTTTTATATTTTAATATTTTGAATAATTTATTGGTATTCTTTATTTTTTAATTTATAAATATTCATTTTATTTGTTTTTTTATCATTTAAAAAAAAATATTGGTTTTAGTACATCTCTTTGTAATCTTTAATTTTAATGTGTAATATATTTCAACTCATCCTTTAAAAGTTTTATATTGATTCATTCATTTTATAGAACGAGTTGAATAGATGTAATTTTTTTGTCTTGAATTAATCCTAATGTAGGATCAATGTGTAAATGTATTAAATTACTAATGTATTATCAATGTGTAAATGTATTAAATTATTAATGCATTATTACTAAATAATATATTTAATAAATTTAGTATATTATAGTGTTAAAATTTAATATATTAAATTATTTTTTTAATAAAAAATTGAAATTAATATATTAAATTATTTTATAATGTATTTTTTTATATACTGAAAATTTACAAATAAATGATATTGAAAAAAATTAAATTTTATTTACATGTTCAACTATTTTATTTAGAATTGATATTAAAATAATTTTTTTTATAATTAATAATTTTTTTAATATTGTTTAATTTTATATTAAATACAAAAGAAACTACATTTGTCTTTTTTTCATTTGAATAACAAACTATATCAATATTTCAATTTTAATTAATATTTAAAGGTGAAAAAAAAATTAAAGATTAAAACATTTATATGATGCGTCACTAAATATGGTTTGAATGGAGGAGTATTAGTGAATGCTATGCTAAGTACCTCTTTTAGATTTTAAACATACTTGCTTCTCATGTGCACATATTTGAGTCAAGAGCATATTACTTCAATGGTCTATTTTAAGTGTCTTTCAATTGTGTAATTCCATGAAAAAATTGGAAAGCATGAAATCATCAACACTTGAAAAAGAAATATGCATCAAACCACAAGACAAAAGCCAATGATGAAGGAGTTTCACCCTTCCTAGGCTACATGTCCTAGCGTGCCAACATGAACAAACCACTCTTGTATTCGGTGCCAAAAGTACATATCGGTTCGATGCCAATAACATGTGGCTATGACCCCTTCAAGGTAATGTTGTTCTACAAAAAACTCTCACAATATCATCAACACAACATATCTCCTACAGAGATGACATTATTTCACTAGTGAGAGCTAGAAACCCCTCACATACACCATTCAATTCGACACTCGAAGAATACGATAAAAAAACTTCATGAGTAAAGAAGTCAAACCGAGCTTAGCCATGCTTTGGTCACAACTCATCGCAATTTTTTTTTGGAATTGGGGAAACCTCTACAAGGTCTCCTCCATGCTCAACAAGTTCCAAAAGTGCTTCAAAACATCTCATTGATCCATACACCTTACTTGTAAAACCTACAATATGAACTTGAATATGTGCTTGAATCGAGTAAAAAGAGGTTACCAATGGATTCACAACATCCAAAAAGCTCGCTAAGTAGCCTCTCTCGGGTCTTCAAATGGTCTTCGTGTGAAGCAGATATGGCCTCCTCTTTTGGTGGCCTAGGGCATCTTTAATATTCAAGCTAGGGAAATTATATCTAGAAGTGATCCTCTACCTCTAGAACCTACACCAATGAGTCTGGAATTCTTGAATATGGCTACCTATCCTCTTCTTGTTCTCAATTTGGTTGAAAACTTGCCCAAGTTATGACTTCTTCTAGTTTCTCCTAGGAAAAATCTCGCTAAATTTGGCAAACTTGAGTTAACTGTAGTTAAAATGGCACTTTTCCACCAATTTCGGAGGTGTACCAAGTTAATCGCAATTAATTGTGATGTGGGATTAAGTGCTATTTAAGTGCACTTAACACGCTAACCATAGGTTTAGATAAATCTGCATTCAACATATGGTTTAGCACATAAAACAATGATTAGTTATTAATTGAGCACATTTAACTCTGCCATTAACATTCTCAGTCGGTGGTTATAACACGAAGTCCCGTGGAATAGGGGCTAGCCCCTGCTTACCCCGCTATAGACTTTGAATTAATTTAAATATAATTTGGGAGCATACATATGTAAGGAATAATGTGGTAGCATAGTTGGTAAGTGTTTCACGTAGTGTGGGGGGAGGATGCGGGGTCAAGCCTAACCTCCACGTGGCCTACGATAAAATTTTTACCATACCATACAACTCGAGGGAGCAATGAGGGGCACATGGCAGCCTTCGGGCATGCCACGTGTTGACACTCGATTTGCCCTATTTACAAACCAACCATTATTTGACACATAATCACACTTTAGAACCAATCATCGGTGGACAAGTGACATCCCGCCATTCGATGGAGAAAATTGACCAAAAATTGACCAAAATTGACCTTGCACGATGTCATCTGCCACGTCGGTAGTATGGAATTCTAACTTGGCATCTCACCATCTCTTTTTTTTTAACTATCCATTTGCCAAAGCGGACATAAGTCATTTCCGGGAGCATAAGGAGGCCTTTTTTCATGAAACGAAGTGTGCTTTGGAATCAGGGACGACAAAAAATTAAGTGGTTGTTCAAATTTCCGAGTGATTCCAAGAACTTTGATTTTTGTGCTTAATTTTGAGCTCCTAATCATATCTCCCCACTAAAATACTTTTGGTCTCCAAAATTTCTTTTTGATTTTTTTAAAAATTTGATGGTACAATTCCTTCATTCTTATAAACTCGACCCAATCGAAGTTTGAATTGCCTGTGATGGATATTGTTCATGGTAAAATTGAACTGTAACTTGACCAAAGGTTTCAAGTTGGTTGTTCTTCTCGACTTGTGCATGTCACTATGACCATGCATAACAACATCCTCCCCAAGAATAATTGAATGGATTTTATCTCCAGAAAATCCTTACCGAGGATAGAATCCAAAAGAATTTTACATACACAAATACAAGTTGCACATGGCGAATACTTGTAGAAAAAGCCGAGTTTTGAACAAATTTGTACATACAAAATATGTTGCCACTACTCATACAACAAGTTCCAAAATTCTTTCCGACATAATCAAAGAGAAATTCATTTTACAACGTGGAGAACTTGACACCCAAATTTTCCATTTCCTTTGACTAACAACCAAGCCAAACTAGCATAAACATGCTAAAGAAAACATTGTTGCATGTAAGTGATTTATTCATGAATTATCACTTTTAAAAACTACCCACTATGGGGATATGTGACTAGTTCAAAACAAATAATTACGAGTCTTCAATCTGGACAAATAGTCCTAACATCTCTTACCCAACATGGCAACTAAACTCGGTATTTTAACTTTTCATTCTTTTGAAGTTGCTTCATGGATGGTCACATTTTGTGCCACTTTTTATTTAGTCGATTCCTCTTTCGGTGCTTGCATGACTTGCTTGCCCTTACTGGGATGAAGTTGTGGAAACAATTTCCAACGCTTCTCGACCCCATGCTTACAGATATTATGGTGAGTGAAAAAATTTCTTTGAGCTCTTCTTAGCTCACATGTCATTTTCTTTGATTGATTTTTCCTCTTCTCCTTCTCTATCTCAAGAGACATAAGCATCTTCTTCATGATGGATTTTATTTTTTCACACTCATCTACATATGGTTAGAAGAAATGAAAAAAGTGCATGGAGACATTCTATTCATCATGTCACTCAAATAAACGAGAGTTGTTTTTCCTTTAGGAGAAGCATTTGAATGAACATGATGAGTATACCTTTTCTCGGCATCCTTTGGTTTATGCTTCCTAGATGATGAACTCCGCATGACAAGAGGAACTTGAATCGGCTTCTTCTTCAACTTTTTCATCTCTCGTCGTGGAGATACCTTCAAGTGTCTTTTGAATTTGGATAACCAAGCAAGTACTAGTTTGAGATGAAATGTCCAACACCTTTCCTTCTCATGTACTATTTTGTGATATAAGTTACATGATATACAATAGTTTTCATCGAAGACCATTCTTTTGGTTCAACATAACCAAAGCCTTCATACTCGGGTCTCTCTTTTACCTCTATTGGGTTCTTGATGCCTTATTGATTCACAACGAGACCTAAGCCTTCCTTGTAAGCTAGTCTTTTCCAAGATCTTAGACCCAATGCCTCTATTGTGGCTTTCAAAGGCTGCTAAAGAATTGACATTAACATATGCTTGTAAATAAGGAGCATATGCATGCTCACCGAGTTGTGTCATCTCTTAATTGAGGCACAAAGATGATTTCATACTCCTTTTTTGATTCTGAAGGTGTCCTCTAGGACTCTTTTTTTATCTTATTTCAACTCCTTAACATGAGGTGTTGATTGAAATTCATCCTCCACATCATGTGTTAAAAAGGAAAAAAACATGTCAAACTTCCATCTTGGAAGGAATTTCTACATTAATATTTTTACATCAAAGTTGTAGAAACATATGAAGTTTGTGAGAAGATGGTGGTTTATCACCATTCTTTTTTCCTTCTTCCTTTGTTGGAAAACCTTCTCCTCTTGAAGATCCGGAGTGTTCACCTTGTACTTGTGAGTTCCTCTCTTTATAGAGGACCTTCAACATCTCTCTAAAATGTCCCAAAAAATCCTTTTTCGAGGCTTCCATCTTTTTGCAGGGCTTGTAAGCTCTCCTCCTTGAGACATGCTTACTAAAGCCTTAGGAATCTCTGGAGGAAAACTTTGAGGTGGAACTTGTGGCAACTTTGACTTCCTTCCCCTTACTCCAACTTGGGAATATTCACCAACAATTTTTCCTTCTCCTCTTTGGAGCTTTAGCTTTGTAAAAATTTTCACCATGGAAATAGTCAAACCCTCTTTGACATAAGAAACAAAAGCTAACAATAAACCTATAGCTATGATACCAACTTGATATAAAAGGAGGAGTATTAGTGAATTCTATGCTAAGTATCACTTTCATATTTTAAACGTTCTTGCTTCATATGTGCATAGATTTGAGGTGAACAACATATTACTTCAATGGTTTATTTTAAGTGTTTTTCAACAATGTAATTCCATGAACAAATTGTATGGAATGAAATCATCAATACTTGAAAAATAAATATGCATCGGACCATGAGACAAAATCGAATGATGAAGAAGTTCACCCCTCTTGGGCTACATCTCCTCGCGTGTCAACATGACTAGACCATTCTTGTATTTGGTCTCAAAAAGTACATATTAGTTTGCTGCCAATAATATGTGGCTATTATCCATTCAAGGTAATGTTCGTCGAAAATAACTTCACAATATTATCAACACAACATATATCCTACTGCATTCACCAAGTGGGAGCTAGAAACCCCTCACATACACCTTTATATTCCACACTCAAGAATACAATAAACAACTTCATGAATAAATAATTCAAAGAGAAGAGCTGAAACCATGTTGGTCACAATTGGTGAAAATGTTTTTTAGAATTGGGAAAACCCCTACAAGATCTCCTCCTTGCTCAACAACTTCCAAAACTACTTCAAACATCCGATTGATCCATACACCTTACTTGTCAAACCTAAAATATGACCTTGAAGATGTGCTCCAATGAGTAAACAGAGGTTACCCGATGGATTCAAAGCATCCAAAACCTCCTATGTAGCCTCTTATATCTCTTTAACCAGTCTTCAGTGAAGAAGATATGGCCTCTTCTAGTGGCACTAGGAATATTTAATCTTCAAGATGGAAAAATCCCTTCTATAAGTTCTCCTATGCCTCTAAAACCTACACAAATGAGTCAGGGTAATTATTGGAAAAGGATACCTAGCCTCTTCTGTTCTCAATTTGGTCGAAAAATGACCATGTTATCACTTCTTCTAGTTTCTCCTACGAAAACTCCACTATATTTGGCAAACTAGGAGTGACTTCGTAGTTAAACTAGCACTTTTCCGCCAATTTTGGAGATACGCCAAGTTAATCACAATTAATTTCTAAGTGGGATTAAGCACTAGCTAGGCGCACTTAATGCGCAGAGTGCATGTTTAGATAAGTATCGCATTTAACATATGTCTTAGCTCGAAAAAATGAGGATTCATGCTTAATTAAGCACATTCAACTCTATCATTAACGTTCTTCGTTAGTGGTTATAGCACGAGGTCCTATGGAATCTACACTAGCCCCTAGTTACCCCCTTTGCCATAAACTTTGACTTAATTTAAATATAATTCGGGAGCATACATATGTAAGGACTAATGTAGTAGCGGAGTTGGTAAGTGTTGCGCATAGTGTGGGGGAGGTCGTGGGGGTCGAGCCCGACCTCCACCCGACCTTTAATAAAATGTTTACCATACCATACAACTTGAGTGCACATGGTGGCCTTGGTGCTTTCCATGTGTCGACAACCGATTTGGTGAATTTCAAACCAACCATTATTTGACACATAATCACACTTTCGAACCAATCGTTGGGGGACTTTTGAAAAACAAAATTGACCAAAAATTGACCTTGCATAGTCGTGCCGCCATGTCGTAGTTCGAGGCCGCAGAGGGGTCATCCGATTTATTTTGTTTTTACTCTTTTTTGGCATAAGAGGATAGAAGTCACTTTTGGGAGCATATGATGACCATATTTTTGTGAAACAAAGTGAGCGTAAAATCGAGACGATGAGCATTATGCTGGGTCATTCATATTTCGAGAAATTCCAAAATAAATATGCATCAAACCACAAGAAAAAATCCAATGATGAAGAAGTTCACCCTCTTGGGCTACATCTCCTAGCATGTCACACATGAATAGACCACTTTTGTATTCATTCTCAAAAAGTACATAGTATTTTTTCCGCCAATAACATGTCGCTATTATCCCTTCAAGGTAATGCTATTTCTCTGTAAATAACTTCACAATATCAACAACACAACATATATCCTACTGATTCACCGGTGGGAGCTAGAAACCCCCTCACATACACCCTTAAATTCCACACTCGAAGAATACATTAAACAACTTCATAAATAAATAAGTCAAACCGTATCCCGACCATCTTGGTCACAACCGCTGAAATCTATTTGGGAAAACCCCTTCAATATCTCCTCCATGCTCAACAACTTCAAAAAACTACTTCAAACATCTCGATTGATTAATACACCTTACTTGTAAAACCTACAATATAAACCCCTTAAGATGTGCTCCAATTAGAAATAGAGAGGTTACCAATGGATTCAAAGCATACAAAAAAAGACTAAGTAGCCTCTTCTGGATCTTTAACTAGTCTTTAGGTGAAGCGAGACATGGCCTCTTACGGTGGTTCTAGGAATCTTTGATCATCAAGCTGGAAAAAATCCCTTCTAGAATTTGTGCCCTCCGAAACCTACTACAGTATGAGTCAAGAATTCTTTGAAAATGGCTACCTAGCCTCTTCCTATTCTCAATTTGTTCGAAAAACTACCCAAGTTATGACTTCTTCTAGTTTCTCCTAGGAAAACTACGGTAAATTTAGCAAAATTGGAGTTAGCTACATGCTAAACTAGCACTTTTCCTCCAACTCTGAGGTCCTCCAAGTTAATCACAATTAATTTGCTAAGTCGGATTAAGAACTAGTTAGGCACACTTAATGCACAAACTTGGTGTTTAGATAAACCACTTTTAGCATATGTCTTAGTGCATAGAACCAAGATTTGTGCTTAATTAAGCACATTCAACTTTTCGCATTAACGTTCTTCACCAGATGGTTATAGCACGAGGATGTGTGGAATGGGGGCTAGCCCTCCAACGCTGGGCTCCCCACTTACCCTCACCATAAACTTTGACTTAATTTAAATATAATTCGGGAGCATACATATGTAAGGACTAATGTGGTAGCAGGAGTTGGTAAGTGTTGCTGAGTAATCCACCCATCCTTTGATAAAAATTTTACCATACCATACAACTAGGGGGTGAGGGGGTGGGGGGGGAGCGCCCGTGTGTGGCCTCCGTGCTTGCCACATGTCATCACTAGATTTGGCGATAATTTCAAACCAACCATACTTTGACACATAACCACACGTTTCGAACCAATCATCAGTGGACAAGTGGTATCCCGCCTCTGTTTGATGGTGGACATTGAAAAAAGAATTGACCAAAATTTACCTTGCATAATCGGACTGCCATGTCGAGTAGTTTAGACCGTGCAGTGTGGGCATCGACTATTTCTTTTTATTTATCTATTGGGCAAAAGCGGACAAAAAGTCACTTTTGAGAGCATACAATGACCATTTTTCGTGAAACAAAGTGAGCCATAATTAGGAAGAGGCAGGCACTACGCGTGCCAATCAAATTTCAAGCGATTATGAGAACTTTTTATTTTTAAGATTAATTTGAGCTTCCGATCAAAATTTAATGAATATGGACATGACATTTCAAAGGAATATTAATTACAAGAAAAATTCGTTTCGTGATTCATAATTAAAAAAATCTACATCAACATCAAATAAACTAATCCAACTATATAAATTAAATGAGTTAGAGATGCAAATAAGCTACAACAGTGATAGTTTCACCAACAAAGTTGTACATAATTCAAATTTTAAAAGCTAAACGTCAATCACAAAAATTCATTTACAAAATGTAAATAACTTCAAAATAAATTAATTACAAAACCAAGAGTGTTATTTTGAAATATATCTCCAATATAAATATAATATTTGTAATTGATTTTCTTTTAAGTACACATATACGAGCTTTTTATCTATGTATGGGTATTTTATACAAATTTAACATTAAAATATTCTAATTTAGAATATTTTTTATTATTAATTATTTGAGAAATTTTCATATATTAACTCTATATTTAATATTTCTCTTTTATATTTAAGATCATGGCATAAATGTTTTATAATCATAAGTGAAATTTTATGTGACTAGAGATGTTACAAAGATAGTAAAATAAAAATAAAATATAAAATTAAAAACATAATAATAAGTTTTCTACTATTATATATAAGTAATAAGTAATACAATGTAATAATAATAAAAAATTCAATTGCAATTTAAGTCAATATTTTCTTTTTAATATTTCATTAAAATAATATTCTAAATAATAAATATTTATATTCATAATTATGATATTGAGAACCTATAGTTAATAAATATAAAACATTAATAAATTTAGTCTCTAATTATATAATTATAAATAAAAATATTTTTACATATAAAAATATGAAATATATATAATATAAATAACCATTAAAATACTAAGATCCATTTTGATTCATATTCATAATTATTATATTTAGGAATTTGATATTTAGATTTAATTAACAGGCATATAAAAACTTTATACTTAAAATAATTTTATATTTTATATTTTTTTCTCTCTTTATTAATATTGATTAAAGAATTTAATATATTAAAATAGCAACATTTTATATGCTATAATATAGGTTATAGAAGTCATATATTTAAATAGAGATGGGATAGAGTATGTATGCCTTAGTAGACTTTATCATCCAAATCTCCGAGGATAGATGGGTCCCTTGTCCCACAAACAACGAGCTCTCATACACCAATTTCATGTGTTGTTTTTTTGTGACCTTATTATTATTATTATTATTATTATTATATACCAATTTGCCACATATGGTAGGATCATGACTCTCCTTAATTAACCTCTAATTTGTTTGAAATAAAATCATCCTAGATCCATATTAACCTTGAATCTATAAAGAGCCTAGAAGGATCAAATTTCTTGAGATACAAAAATATTTTAAAGTGAAAAGACATTTGATTCCTCTCTATGCTTGATATATCCAGGGTTAAGATGGACGTAGACTAGGTTTTATATGCACACATACCATCGGATCCATCTCTCCCTCTCTCCCTCTCCACTCTTTATCTCTTCCCTCCTACTCTACTTTGTCCCTCCCTATCTCCTTCTCTCCCTCCCCACTCCCCCCCCTTCTATCTCTATGTATCCATCTCTCTCTCTCTCTCTCTCTCTCTCTCTCTCTCGCTCTCTCTCTCTCTCTACTTCTCCTTCTCTTTCCCTTCCTCCTCTCATTTCTCCCTCTCTCCCTTGTAACTCCTCCTATATTTACCACTATCTATATATTTATTTATTTATCACCCCCTCTCTATCCCCCCTCCAATTCCATCTCTCCCTCCCTCTCTACTCTTCCCTCCCCTTCTCTCTTCATTCATCTCTCTTACACTTTCGTCCTATTTCTCTCTCTCTCCCCTCCCCATTACTATCTCTCTCTTCACCCTCCCCTTCCCCATCAATATCTCTATCTCCACCCTCGACGCTCTATCACTACGTGCCTCCCTCTCTCATTATTCGCCTTCACCCTCTCTCTCTCTCTCTCTCTCTCTCTCTCTCTCTTTCCATATGATGGATATCTAAAATATTTTACATTTTAATTTTTTTATTGTGAAATGAATTATGGTTTTTTCATCATGTGATATTGATAAGCAAAAAAACCTATTTACAAGTTAATAATATCCATGTTAAGGTAGGGTTGGATATCCATGGTTTAGAAACTTGTTATATTGTAATTTTATTGTAACTATCAGGTTTTTATGTTCTTATTAATTAAATTTAAATATAGTTATTGAATCATTATTAGTCAATATATGTGTCTTATGATCACTACTATTTTAACATTTAACATTGAACAATGAAAATTATAATATTTAACTTTGACAAGAAAATCAATATTATTAAAAAAAAAAATCAAA
This sequence comes from Pinus albicaulis, assembly GCA_034641835.2. Classification (NCBI taxonomy): domain Eukaryota; kingdom Viridiplantae; phylum Streptophyta; class Pinopsida; order Pinales; family Pinaceae; genus Pinus; species Pinus albicaulis. Next base: position 341,629,710 of record CM076576.1, read on the forward strand.
CATTCTATTAGACCATAACATGAAGGTCTTATTACGAGAGCCTTTGCATAATATAATTCCAAGTGGATGACTGCCTTACATATTCAAAAAAATTAAACACTCGAAAATAAATTATACTCAACTAATTAACATATCTACCAACTTACCACCATAATTTTAGTAATTATTTGAATAAATAATGGATAGGAATAAGATGTAAAAAATATATTTACATTAGTTACTTCCCACCATTAGTAAAACATGTAAATGTGTAGACTTACTAGTAGTTACTACCCATCAAAATTTATATTCTACTTGAGCAAGAAATCTCCACATCTCAATTTATTAGTTACTCCCAAAGGAATATCATAGGATAATTTGTTAATCAACCATTGTTAATTTAGCATTGACCAATGTAACTTATAATTATTTTTGCAACTAAAGAGGATACATTACCCTTCAAAACAAAATTACAATCTAACAAAGTGAATTTTATTATTTTTTATCTTTTTATTATTAATTGGGATGAGATTTAAATGTTTACATTATAACATATCCACCATACTTGGCTCTATATTACTTTTAACCTTTTATTGTTTTTTTAATTGGCCCAATTAACCTAAAATATCTTTTTATGTTCTATTAATATATAATATTGCCACTTCAAATTATTTTTTTTTGAAAATTTAGATGAAAGTTCTAATTGTTTGGCACACGACATATCTTGAAAAGTATATTTTTTTAATAATTAAGTTATTTATCTATTGTGAGTACTAATATGAAGGAAATGAGTTATTTTTCCCTTTGAGTCAAAATCTATGGATAGATTTTTCCGAGAATTTATCTTTTTATGTTAGACAATTAAGGAAATATAAATCTACCTAATATCAATCAGCACAACAAACAAATGTTTTAACAATAAGAATTTTTTTTACTTTCAAAACGGACACACAATAACTTATAATTCAAAAAATAGTGCAAATGTAAGAGGCTATCTAACTAGAAAGACATTAAGGTGAGCAAGTTATGTGAGTGTCATGCATACAACCAAAGAAATAAATATTACCATAAAAAAAATTTCAATGTTACTATTACCATGGTAATCGTTGCAAGCGAAATGTAATCCTACAACAAGGCTTTTGTCACTACATAAATTCACAATATAAAGTAAAAAGGATTAATGATTGATAAAATGCTCAGTAATGTCATTGAAAATATTATTCAGTGGTGAATGATAATCTTTGGCGCTATGGCTAATTCAATGATTTAACGATTCACGTGATCTTATTAAATACCCATAAGTATGATTGGAGTTTTTATGATTTGTATTGGCAGCCATCCGTCCAAACCTCGGCTTGGGCATTACTCGAGTTGGTGTTATCGGATATGGTGTTATTGTGTTTTCAGTTGGTATTTAATCGCGCCCATACCAAGGCTCGGACAAGGCCAACACACTGGCTTACCTTACGCCCTTCCCGTTGTTCATCCCGTAATGCAATTCATTGTTTGTTGTACTTCCAGGTCTACTTGCACGCGCTATCAACCCAGACTTTGTATTCCCTCCATTCCTTTCCATAAAAGACTACACTCCCAGCTTGCTAGTCTCATGCTTAGACACAACGCGGGCTTTCTCGTAAGCTCACTTCCGAAAGTAGGTAGAAGATCATGCAATGGCGGTTTCCCAAGAGTTTCATCGACGTCCATGGTGCCTTTGAGATGCACTCGCTCGAGATCTCCGCCGGGTTTCCTCTAGATATAGGTAACCCATACTCTTTCGCATCACGATCGGGAGGTTCACAGTTTTTCTCGGTTGTCTTCTTTCAAATGAATATCGAACGATATCTTGTTGCTAATCTTGTTTTTAATATTGAAGGGTGTTTTTCCTCCTTTTACTTATGAACGCATGCAATAACAGTGCCGGGAACTTGAAGCTTACCCATGCTCCGGGGGTCGATTTTTCTCTAGGAGGGTTCTTTCCACTTTAGGATTACGTTGGTAAGTTCTCACGCGCCCATCCTACACTATCTAACCTCACGGCAACCATACTTGTGGTTAGAGTACTACTCGTCTTCATTTTGGTGAAAATCTAATGACTTACCTTCTCTGTTTCCTACGGGAATATCGATTCGGAGTCTCGGACTCACGAGATAGGTTATCCACGTGAGGGTTAACCCATCACCTTGTTTACTATCTTCGACCTTTCGTTATCACGGATTCTAACTATCTTCTCAGTGGTTTTGCGATGGTATATCGACTCCTTCACCTTCTGCGTTTATCAAGATTCGGCTCCTCTAACCCTGCGTCTAACTATCGAGCCATTCTCACGGGTACACCCCTTTCGATGGCGAGAAAGAAAGAAACCTTGTCGAAGCCCTCGTCGAGGGCTACAAGCCTTCAACCGGTTTTTGTGAATTTAGGGATTTGATTTAAGTTAAATAAATTATTCATCGGTTCTATTCTCTCTACGCTAGGGTTTTTCATTCTAGTCAAGGGTTTTCTGTCGGTTGGACAACGCTCACGAGCATTGGTTTTTAACTTAGTTTAAGCATATCTTCCTATTACGGCTAGCTCATATCCATACTTTGACTTGGGGGTTACGGGGCAGTCTTTTTCTTGACATTTGAATGTTTGTAAATCTAAGTGAAAATTCTTGTTTATTATCTATACGTAGTAATGCGAGATTTAAGATTTGACTCCTCACCCCTCGGTGGGTGCGGAAACCCTACGTTTTGTGCTCTATTTGCATGCACGGCTATTAAGATATTTCTGGTGTACTGATTTTTCTACTTTGCCGAGATTCTCTACATTAACTCTACTAAATCTCTATTTATTCTTTTTGTTTTTACATCTTTCATTACTCTCGGAATGAATACGATTACCCATAGTTACCGGGGTTTTTAGCGTAAAATATTATTGCGCTCGTACCTTCTTCCATCGGTATGAGCGTTAGTTCAATTCATATCACTATTCGAACATGTCAGCGTGATTGTGACACCAAACTATGATGTATATATGTTTATTGGTACTTGTTTATATGTTTCACATCTTTATCGTAGTTCTCACCTAGCTGGCTGTTAACGGGTTTTCTTTCTTATTGATGTTTATATTCTACTCGAGTTTTCCACTTGGCTTCACTACAAAGAAGTTTGAACTCTGCATCGATTGTATTAAATTTATTTTCTATTTATCTCTCGTTGCTACTTATCTAACACAAGATAATAGAAATAGTTTATATAGGAAAGAACTACATAGGAAGGAAACAAATGAATGCACCATCCTTACAAATTCCACCGAATGATCTCTCTCATTGTCTCAGCGACGAGTTTAAAATTGAAGAACCCTTGATCAAGTATTTACCGAAGCTAGACATTTTTAAGCTTTCTAGAACATTGCAGGAGAGGTACGAATTATAAATCTTTGTACTTAAACTCATTTTTCACATCGTAGCTTTTAGACAGGGGCACGCTTTACAATTTTGTTTTTTCCCGAACCACATTGAAAAGAACATTGAGAAGAGATACACTAAAATAATACATATCCGTACATTCATAATCGCATTAAACTCGAGATTCCACATTAGTATATCGCAAGGAGTAGATTTGTCCAAGTTGTTGTCCACCCAACCTTCAAGGAGGCTATCACGTCCTCCGCTTGCCCCTAGCTCCGGCAAACTGAATGGTGCCATGGAAGTAACGATGGAGAATCTCGCCGTGACCTCTGGATATCCCAATCCGAGTCACCAACCGTCAAAATTTGGCCTCACACAAGGGTATCCAAAGTTGTTTTCAGAGCAGCCTCCCAACAACTCTAGAAAACACTTTCCCTTTCTTGCCAATTTTCCCAGAACCTCCTCCCTGCGGATTCCAATTTTATCAATCAAGAGAGGGTAAATGCGTTTCTCCAACCGTTTCCAACCATGACCCAAGCACCGAATTTCGGTTTTAAAGAAATCGCATTTCTTGAATTTAGTCATCCCGATGTCCTCATGTAGCATGCACGTACTATCCTCGGATGCTCCCTTATGTTTCTTCTTCGCTCTTGGAATAAATCAATATGTCACTCTACGAAAACCGATACAAAATGATCTAGGTATTGATGAAAAAATGCCATTCATCGGTCTCATAAAAGTTGCTGGTGCATTCGTCAATCCGAATGGCAATACCACAAACTCGTAATGCTCATATACGGTACAGAGAATGATGTTTTGCAAATATCCTCATCTTTGACTCGAAATACGATGATATCCGGACCTCAAGTCTATTTTAGAAACACACCTGCGCCTCTCACTCGATCGAACAAATCATCAATTTGCGGGTAGAGGTTATTTGTTCTTAACCGTCGACTTGTTGAGTTGTCGGTGGTCCATACACATCCGTAATGTTCCATCCTTCTTTCTAACATAAAGGCTGGGTGCTCCCGCAAGGTGACACACTTGGGCGGATGTAGCCTTTATCTAACAACTCTGCAGCGCATCTTTAACTACGTTAACTACGGTATGCTCATTCATGGGTGCTCTTGACACGGGAGAGGCTCAGAGTAGTAATTCAATAAAGTGAAATCTATTTCCCTTTTTGGTGGCAACCTGGAATGTTTTTCGGGAACACATCCAAGAATTCTGTACCACAGGGGATATTTTGTATGTCTACGACCTTTCCCTTGGATTCGACATACCCTACTTGAATGGCGTACAACTAACATCCCTTTCCGGATCACTTACTCACATGAGACATTGTTATGGGGGCGTAATTGCACATGCTTTTTAATTCCTTTTATTTCCTTACGTGTACCATCTAGCACTCTATAATAAATTGTGCTTTTCATACTAGCTCCACTAAGGTCATATCAGTTTTTCACTGAGTCCATTCCTAGTAACACATCATACGATCCCAATGGTAGAACATTTAAGTCTCACCGCAACTTCATTCTGCAACTTCCAGTATGCAATTAGCAATTTCATGATGCCACATCGCTTTTGCTCCGGTAGCTAGTTGAACTAACCAGGAGTTTTTAAATTTTTGTTCTTTTAACTTACACATCTCCACTAGTTTAGGACTTACATAGCTAAACTAGCTCCGGGATCTACTAAAATCGAGACGGTTTAGAATGTATAGTACCTTCTAGTTCAATCATTGTGGGTTGGAAGTGGGCACTGTCGATATTTCGCGCCATGTCCCCCACCGTTGATGCCTCCTACAAATTTGACACAAATTCATTCTTTCTCTGTTGTGGACAATTCTTATAGTAGTGTGCTTCCCCCTGTACCCCAACACTATAGGGGAGGTTTAGAATTCGCCCTTTGCTCTGGTTTGCTTGATGCTTCTGTAGGTTTTTCTTCGACTGGCCACTTGATCCTTTGATGATTCTTGTTGAGCTGTGTTTGCTGCAGGTGTTCCGTCCTACCCCTTTAAAGTGATTGCTTTTGCTGCTTTTTAAAAGTAGAGAATTATTTTTGATTTTTATTGAGTCGTCAATCCTTTCCACCATCCCCTTTGGTCTTATACTGTCGATAACACATATGTGCTTTCTTGACGGCTTCATCCATCGTTTGGGGGTTAACAAACTCTATTCTCTCCCTCATGGGAGACGGAAAATCCATCGAAAATCTCCGTACCTTGGCTTTTTTCCTCCCCGAGGTAAGGTACATAACGTAGCGGGGGAAGTAAACTTCGAGACATACTCGTCCATGGTCATTTGGCCCAAAGCCCGAATATCGTTTGGAATTCCTTAACTTTATCATAAAATATTTCGGTTAGATATTTATCTTTCGAAGTATTGCTGGAATAATTCCCATGTGATGTCCGCTCATCAATGCCGCGAACATTTTTAACCTCCTCCCACCACGGGGGTGGCTTTCTCTCATGGTGGTATATGCCAATATGGCCTTGATTCTTGCTATACTCATATACCCGAAAATATTTTATTGATGTTGATCAACCATGCTTGATATTTGCTTTCCACCGCCATGAAACATTGGTGGCTTTAATCTTATGAAAATCTCCTGCGAGTTCAACTTCTGTCTATTATGTTCTTTAGCTGTTGAGACGGGTTTTCCGATTCCGCTCATTATTATTATGGTTTTTGCTCTATGAGAGCAACTCTTTTTCAATCTTTCGGTGGTGTTGTTTTACGGTTTCTTTGGTCTCTACTGCTTGAGTTGATAATTCTTTTTACGCACTTGGTTTTCCGTATCTCATGATTTTGTTTATGACGAGATATACTCTTGGAGAATCTTTTTCCTTGGTCTTGCAGCAAATTTTCATTGTCTTTCGGACTCTAATCATCTCTTCTGCTTATAGCTGTGCGTGCAATGTTTAGCGAGAGAAGCATCATCTTCTGGCTCGTTCTTCCAACAATTTACTCGTTTTTCGATGCGCTCCACGAGTTAGTTGAGCCCACATTCGGGATCCATAAGCTGTTGGAGTCTCGTTCGATTGTGTTGGGACACCATATCCTGCTAACTTCTTCTCAATGCACTATTACAAACACGAGTTTTTGTTAGTGAGACCCTTAGAGTTGCCGGTGTTGTGGCAATCGAGCTGCACGATACCACTTGTCACATGCATGAGAAATAAATATTGCATATTTAAATGTTATTACTATTACCATGGTAATCGTTGCAAGCGCAATCTGCTAATCCTACGGCCAAGGCTTTTGTCACTGCATACATTCACAATATAAAGTACGGTTAATGATTAAAATGCGATGCTACGTAATGTCATTGAAAAATATTATTCCGTGGTGAATGATAATCTTGGCACTATGGCTAATTCAATGATTTAATGATTAGTGATCTTATTAAATACCCATAAGTATTATTGGAGTTTTATGAGTTGTATTGGTTCCATCTGTCCAAACCCTCGGCTTGGACGTTACTCGATGGTGTTATCGGATATGGTGTTATTGTGTTTTAGTTGGTATTTAATTGCGCCCATACCAAGGCTCGGACGCCGACACAGCTTACCTTACGCCCTTCCTTTGTTCATCCCGTAATGAAATTCATTGTTTCAGGTATCTTTGCCCGGGTCTAGCATACACATGACTATCAACGAGCTTGTATTCCATCCATTCCTTTACGTGAAAGACTACACTCCTAGCTTGCTAGTCTCACTTGTCGGGACACACGCGCGGGTTTACGGTAAGCTCACTTCTAGTAGGTAGAAGATCATGGAATGGCGGTTTCCAAGAGTTTCATCGGCGTCCATGGTGCCTTTGAGATACTCTGCGAGATCTCGCCCGATTTACTCTAAATACGGGTAACCCATACTCTTTCGCATCACGGTCGAGGTTCACGGTTTTCTCAGTTTGTCTTCTTTCAAATGAATATCGGAACGATATCTTGTTGCGATATTGTTTTTAATATTGAAGGGTGTTTTTCCTCCTTTTACTTATGAGCGCATGCGATAATAGGGTGTTGGGAACTTGAAGCTTACCCATGCTACGGGGTCGATTTTTCTCAGTAGGGTTCTTTCCACTTTAGGATTACGGTAAGTTCTCTACATGGCCCATCTACATATCTAACCGCCGGCAACCATACTTGTGGTTAGAGTACTACTCGTCTTCATTTTTGGTGAAAATATAATGACCCTTACCTTCTATGTTTCTACGGAATATCCAGGATTCGGGTCTCGGACTCACGAGGTAAATTATCCATGATTGGGTTAACCCATCCTTGTTTACTATCTTGACATGTGCTTTCATTATGCGGGTTCTAACTATCTTCTCACATGGTTTTTCGCAGTGTATCGGCTCCTTCACCTTCTGCGTTTATCGAGATTTGGGTCACCCTAACCCTGGCTAACTACAGAGCCATTCTCATGAGTGTACCCTTAGATGGCGACAAAGAAAGAAACCTTGTCGAAGCCCTAAATGGAGGCTACGGGCCTTGAACCATCTTTGACAGTTGGCGGTTGATTTAAGTTAGTTTAGTCATCGGTTCTATTCTCTCTACGCTAAGTTTTCATTCTACTCAAGGGTTTTCTGTCGGTTGGACAACGCTCACGAGCATTTGTTTTTAACTTGGTTTAAGCATATCTTCCTTATACGACTAGCTAATATCCATAATTTGACTCAAAGAGGGTTGGAGCGGTCTTTTTCTTGACATTTGAATGTTTGTCAATCAAGCGCAAATTCTTGTTTATTATCTATCGTGATATTGCGAGATTTAAGATTTGACTCCCTCACCCTCGGTGGGTGTGGAAACCCTACATTTTGTGATCTATTTTCATGCACAACTATTAAGATATTTCTCGTGTCTTGATTTTCTACTTTGCAGAGGTTCTCTCATAACTCTACTAAATTTCTATTTATTCATTTTTTACATCTTTCATTACTCTCGGAATGAATACGATTACCCATACTTAACGAGTTTTAGCGTAAATATTATTGCGCTCGTACCTTCTTCCATCGGTATGAGCGTTATAGGGTTCGATTCATATCACTATTCGAACATCGAGGGCGTGATTGTGACACCAAACTATGATGTATATATGTTTATTGGTACTTGTTTATATGTTTCACATCTTTATCGTAGTTTCGCTGTGTGGCACATTAACGGGTTTTTCTTTCTTATTGATGTTTATATTCTACTCGGTTCCACTTTCGCTTCACTACAAAGAAGTTTGAACTACTGCTTTATCGATTGTATTAAAGTTTGTTTTCTATTTCTCTCTCTGTTGCTACTTATCTAACACAAGATAATAGAAATAGTTATATAGAGAAAGAACTACATAAGAAGGAAACAAATGAATGCACCATCCTTACAAATTCACTTGCAGATGATCTCTCTCATTGTCTCAGGAGTTTAAACTTGAAGAACCCTTGATCAAGTAAACACCGTACTTAAACTCTTTTTCCACGGTAGCTTTAGACAGGGGCACTTTACAATTTTTGTTTTTCCGAACCACATTGAAAAGAACATTGAGAAAGGGATACACTAAAACAATACATATATGTACATTCATAATAGCATTAAACTCGAGTTCCACATTAGTACTTATACGCAGGGGTAGATTTGTCCAGGCTGTTGTCCGCAACCTTCAAGGAGGCTATCACGTCCTCATGCCCCCTAGCTCCAGGAAAAGCTAAATGGTGCCGCCGAGGTAACGATGGAGAATCTGCTTGCTGACCTCTGGATATCCCAATCAGAGTCACCAGCCGTAAAATTTGGCTCACACAAGGGGTATCCAGAGTTGTTTTCAAGGCGGCCTCCTAACAACTCTATGAAAACACTTTCCACTTTCTTTGCCAATTTTCACGAGAACCCCCTCTCCTCCTCTAGATTCCAACTTTATCCCGATCGGAGAGAGGTCAGCGTCCTCAGCCGTTTCCAACCTACCATATTCTATTACGGGAAACTAATATGCTTGACGATAGCGAGTTCCCTTTTCATTCATTGGTTCCCTTTTAATAATTTCAAAAAATAAAATAAAATAATAATTTTTGCCTCAACATATAAATCATCAAGTCTTTGCTTGTGAGTGAAATAGAAATCAAAAATAAACAAATTGTTTAAACTAGTTAATGTCGTGATTAATCGCTGGTCGGGTATACTGGAGAGTCTTTTTGAAGAATTGAGTCATACAAATAACTAAACTATCATTCTGAAGAGATAGCAAGCTTATAACAAAAATATCTATGAAATATGAATTATATATATATATATATATATATATATATATATATATATATATATGTATATATATATATATATATATATATATATATATATAATGTATATAATAAATAATTATATTTTGCCATCTATCACAATGATTTTGAGGTGGAAAAATTGGAGAAATAAGTTTTCAAAGAGAAATTATAGCACTCAGATCTACTTTGGATAATTGGGAATAGAAACTTTTTGGAATGTGTACTTTAAGGCCTTAAATGACTTATTTTTGGGTACAAATTTTTTACACATAAGGAAAAACACTCCTTGGTGCTATTTTACTCTAGAATAACTTTCCAATGGTGCAGAATTGTCTCAATTAAAGTTTATACACAAATTTAATGACTCTAGAAAATGGTTTATTATAATTGACCACCATAATTCAAAAGGATCGAAGTCCCCATTACTCATGGATAAAGGAATGTAAATGTGCAAAAATATGAAGAATACTCTATAAGGGTTAAGTTGGAACTCATATCAAGGATTGAGTTGGCTATGACGCTATGTTATAACCAAAGCAGCGAGGAATAAATGGGGTTCTATTCTATTTCAGAGTGTTTTTTGTTCAATAGTAGAGTAGATTAGTTGAGAGTGAATGGAAAGAGGGTAAAAAAGGGATTGTTTTTTGTCTTATAGAATCACATGAGCCATAGGTCTTATCGTTTTGTATTTGCATCATTTTCATTCAAAGAAAGAGTGAGCAGAGTAAGCTCACTTTCCAAATAAGTTTCCTCCAAATAGTTTCCCCAAGTGATATTTTGTGTTCATTGTGATTAGTGTGTGTTTTTATTTCATTGTTTCTCAGTTATCTACATGTTTATCTACACACATGAATAAGAAAAAAAAATACATGAATCAATAAATCCCAAAATCTAAGTTAACCTCATAGTATAAACTTCATATTTCACTCTATTTCTTCATCAAATCCATCATGATGAACTATTCATTAGAAAGGGAGTGAATTTAAGTAGCATTTGAAACTAGAAGAGACGGATATCACCAAACTCTCCCACTTAACAATTCAAGTCAAGAAAGACCAAAATTGATGTTATGTTAGACTCGAGATGATAAGATAGTGTCATTGCAACAAAGCTAGTAAAAAATGTAGCATTGGAGGATTCATATCATCCAATAAATATTCAATGGAATCCGTAAATAAGTATGTAGAAATCAAGGTAACAAAAAAATGTAAAATAAATTTTATTTTTTCATTGCTGCTTTTATTGGGAAAGTAGAATTAGATGCAATTTTATTTGATGTATGTGGAGTGAGTATTTGGGAGTCCTTATATGGACATGTGTGGAGAGTCAACCAATTCCATCTCATCAAGAATAGAAAATACTTTGCATCAATGCACATAATAGGAAGTTTCTAAAAGATTCCAGGATAAAAAAATCATACCTAGAGGGATGCACTAAGGAAGTAAAGAAAAGAGTTGAACATTGTTGCGATAGAAAGAGGTAACCTGACCTCAAAGACAGAGAATTTTTAGCTCAAAAGACTCAAAAAACATGAAAAGACACCCCAAAAACATGTATTCCGGAGCAGCATAGTTTTTCTTGAGAAGGACTAAATTTCAACATTTTATAAGATTATGCTAAAAACAAAATTGTTTCTTGAAAAAAGGATTGAGAAAAAGGAACCACTCCAAAACAAAACACAGGGACCATGCTAGAGCAACGATTGTGTCATATACATTTTTAAAAATAGAAAATAACATTTTTTAATTTTTAAAAATAGAATTTAAAAAATAAAAACATTTTAAAAGACTTAAAATTTAAAAATATGTATAGGAATAAAAAAATAAAAATAAAAACAAAAGTAAATTTTAATTCAAATATTAAAAAAGAACGCCTGTATAAATTAAGACCCAAAAATAAAAAGAAATGGAAAGATTAAACTTTCAAAATATATAGAAATAAAAAAATAAAAGACAAAACACAGAAATAAAAATATTAAATTAGAGAGGAAACAAGTTAGAGAAACAAATTATAAAAATAAAATGTAAAAATTAAATTTAAAAAAAGAGAGTAACGTTTACTAAATTAAAAAAAACATTAAATTTTAAAATATATGAAATTTAATGAAATATATTAAAATTTAATCAATTTAAAACTTAATATATATATATATATATATATATATATATATATATATATATATATATATATTAAAATTAAAAGTAAAAAATGACTAATTAAAAATATTAAAAAAATGAAAAATAAAATACAATAAAAATAATAAATTTATTAAAATACTATATTACAAATAAATTTTAAAAAATAAATTAAATTTAAATTTATAAAAAATAAAAATATATATATATATATATATATATATATATATATATATATATATATATATATATATATATATATATATATGAACTTAAATTAAAAATATATATATTAGATTTTATTAAATTTAAAGAATGTTAATATTAAAATAACACATTAAATTTTAAAAAAATATATTAAAATTTTAATAAATAAATGAATAAAAAAGTTAATTTTGAAATAAAAAATAAATTTTAAAAATATGACATTGTTAAAACAAAAAGTTAAAAAATTTTAAAAATCAATTAAAAATGAAAAATTTGAGAAATAAAGAGTAGAAAAAATAAAATATTAAATAAACAATAAAATAAAAAACAAATTAATTTGAAAATATTAAGTTTAATTATCTAATTTTATACACAATTTTAATTGAAATAAAAAATATATAAAATTTTTATGTGATCAAAAAAAATAATAATAAAAAATCAAAAAATTAAAAAAAATATTAAATTCTAATAAACTATACAAAATTTGTTATTAAATGAAAAAAAATTAAATGAAAAAATGAAACATAAAATTTAATAATTATGAAAAAAATTAAAAAAATAAATAATTAAATTAAAATATAGGAGGAATTTTATAAAAATTATTAATAAAAATTTAGATTATAGTCAATTTAAAAAATAAATATATATTAAAATTTCAAATAATAATAATTAAGAGATTTATTTAAATTTTTTGAATTTATTAAAATTTATTAGAATTTTTTTGATGGTGGTGGCTTTCGCGTCGGAGCTCCCGCCCGGTGCTTGGCGAGCGCGGCCGTTGGGCGGAGCCCGGTCCGGGAATCGGCCTCTCGTGGCGGGGAGGGCGTCACTCTTGCTCGAGAGGGCGATTCCGAGAATCGGCCTCGCGGCGAGGAAGGGCGATTCTCGGAATCGGCCTCCCGCGGCGGAAGGGAAGTTCCGGGAATCGGCACTCTAGCGGCGGGTGGTGATTCACGGGAATCGGCCCTGGCGCCGCGAGAGAAGATCGGAATCGGCCGCCTGCTGCGCCGGAGGGTGGGGTCTCGAGATCGGCCTCCGCGGCGAGGAGGGTGATTCCCGCGATCGGGCTCCTGTCGCACGAAGGCGATTCCTAGGTCGCCTCCCCGCTCACGAGGCAGATTCCCGAGAGCTCGGCTTTGGCCTCCTAGCGGCGGGAAGGGGGCGAATCACGGGAATCGGCTCTGCCTCGTCGCGCGCGCGATTCACGTCGGCCTCCACACACGGGAGCGATTCCCGGAATCGCCTCCTTCCTTGCTGTGGAGGCGATTCTCGGGAGCCCGGCGCGCCCGCCGCAGGAGAGGCGATTCTCGAGATCCGGCCTCACGCCAGCGAGAGGCGATTCTCGGGAGTCGGCCTCCGCCGCGGCGGTCGGTCCCTTGGGAGGCCCGGCTTCTGCGCGGCGGGAGGGCGATTCTCGAAATACGGCCTCCCCGCCGCGAGCACCATCCGGGAGGGCGATTCCTAGTCGGCCGCCCGCGTGGCAGGGTGATTCCCGGAATCGTGCCTCCCACCGCGGGAGAGGTGGATTCGGAGTCGTGGCCTCCCCGACACGGCACGGAGGGCGGTGCGCTCGGCGTCTGCATGCGTGGTGAGAGAAGGTGATTCACGAATCGGCCTCTCACCGGGAGGGCGGTCCCGGTCGGCCTCCCCGCCGCCGGGAGTCGGCCTCGCGATTCGAAAATGCCGACCTACACACCGGACGAGCGGCGAGGTCGGCGCTAGGCGGCGCCCGGCGCATGCCGGCCTCTCCCGCCGCCCGGTGGTCGGCCTGTAGCGCACGCGCGCGACGTAGGCAGTCGAGCGGCGGCGCCACCACGGTCCAAAAAATTCTATATTAATTTTTAATTTTTAATATTTGATTTTCTTTTAAATTAAAAAATTTAAAGGTATATAATTTCAGAAGGTATTTATTTTTAAAATTTAATTGTTTTTAGTATTTTTTTTATAAATTTTATAGGTTAATTATTTTTTAAAATTTATTAAATTTATTAAATTTTAATTTAATTTATTATTATCTAATCTTTTTAGTTTATTTAGTTTTTCATTTTTAAAATTTATAAATTGTTTCATTAGCAGGTGAATTTATGGATATTTGTTTTTTTATTATTTTGCACTGGTTTTCATTTTCATTTTTGTTTTTTGATGATATATATTTTAATTTTTCTTATTTTAATATTCTTTTTTCAATTTTAAATTTTTTCTAATTTGTTTATTTTTGTTTTTGTTAATTTTTAAAATTTGTATTTTTTTCTTATTATTATTATTTTTTTTAATTTAAATTTTTTTAAATTTAATTTTTTCTTTTTTTGTATTTTTATTTTTATCTAAATTTTAATTTTTGTAATTTAAATTATTTTTAAATTTTCTATTTGAATAATTATATGGTTTTAATAACTTAGAAAAAAATGTTTTTGATGTTTTCTTTTTCTTTTGATTTTTGGTTAATTTTTGGTTTTTTTCTTTAAATTGTGTGTTTTTTTTCAAATTTTGTCGATGATAATCTTGGCATGATAATCTTGGCACTATGGCTAATTCAATGATTTAATGATTCGGGTGATCTTATTAAATGCCATAAATATGATTGGAGGTTTTATGAGTGTGTATTGGTGCCATGCGTCGAGCCTCGCTTAGGCGTTACTCGGTGGTGTTATTGGATATGGTGTTATTGTGTTTTACTTAGTATTTAATTGCTGTTTATACCAAGGCTCGGATGGGGCGGGCACACGCGCTTACCTTACGCCCTTCCCGCTATTCATCCCGTGTGCAATTCATTTGTTTAGCTATCTTGCCCGGAGTCTACTTGCTGACTATCAACTTGAGACTTGTATTCCCTCCATTCCTTTCGTGAAAGACTACCTCCCGACTTGCTAGTCTCACTTGGGGACACGGTGCGGAGTTTACGGTAAGCTCACTTCGATGAGTGAAGATCATGGAATGGCGGTTTCCAAGAGGTTTCATCGGCGTCCATGGTGCCTTTGAGATGCCGCTTGAGATCTCCGCCCGGTTTCCTCTAAATACGAGCATGTACTCTTTCGCATCACGGTCGGGGAGGTTCACGAGTTTTCTCGGTTTGTCTTCTTTCAAATGAATATCGGAACGATATCTTGTTGCTGATATTGTTTTTAATATTGAAGGGTGTTTTCCTCCTTTTACTTATGAACGCATGCGATAACGAGTCTTGGGAACCGAAACTTACTTCACTGCTGCGGGACGATTTCTTTTTCTCGGTGGGGTTCTTTCCACTTCGAGTTACGCGGTAAGTTCTCTCGCGCCCATCCTCACTATCTAACCCTATACGGCAACCATACTTGTGGTTAGAGTACTACTGCGTCTTCATTTTGGTGAAAATCTGACACGACCCTTACCTTCTACTGTTTCCTACGGGGAATATCCCGATTCGGGTCTAGGACTCACGAGTAGAGTATCCATGCGAGGGTTAACCCATCATACATTTTACTATCTTGACGGCAACATTATCACGGGTCAAACTATCTTCTCCACGGTTTGCTGAGGTATATCGGCTCCTTCACCTTTTTGCGTTTATCAAGATTTGGCTCCTTAACCTTGGCTAACTATCGAGCCATTCTCACGATACCACCCCTTGGAGTAAGCGAGAAAAAGAAAGAAAGCTTGTCGAGCCCCTCGTCAAGGCTACGGAGCCTTCGGCGGCTTTGTGAATTTAGGATTTGATTTAAGTTAAAGAAATTAGTGATCGGTTCTGTTCTCTGCGCTGAGGTTTTCATTCTGCTAAAGGGTTTTCACCTTCGGTTTGGACGGCGCTCACGGGCTGTTGGTTTTTAACTTGGTTTAAGCATATCTTCCTTATTACGACCGTTGATATCCATACTTTGACTCGGGGGTTACGACGGTCTTTTTCTTGACATTTGAATGTTTGTAAATCTAGCGTAAATTCTTGTTTATTATCTATATGCGGTAATGCGAGATTTAAGATTTGACTCCTCACCCTCGGTGAGTTGTGGAAACCCTACATTTTGTGCTCTATTTGCATGCACAACTATTAAGATATTTCTCGTGTGCGATTTTTCTACTTTTCCGGAGGTTCTCTCTTAACTCTCTAAATCTCTATTTATTCGTTTTTGTTTTACATATTTTCATTACTCTCGGAATGAATGCGATTACCCATAGTTAACGAGTTTTTAGCATAAATATTATTGCGCTGCGTACCTTCTTCCATCGGTATGGGCATTACGAGGTCCAGTTCATATCACTGTCGAACTTGTCGGGCGTGGTTGTGACACCAAACTATGATGTATATATGATTATTGGTACTTGTTTACATGTTTCACATCTTTCTATCGTAGTTTCACCAATTGCTGCTTTGTTAACGAGTTTTCTTTCTTATTGATGTTTATATTCTACTAAGTTTCCACTTGGCTTCACTACAAAGAGTTTGAACTACAGCATAGGTTGTATTAAAATTTGTTTTCTATTTCTCTCTCTGTTGCTACTTATCTAACACAAGATAATAGAAATAGTTATATAGGGAAAGAACTACATAAGAAGGAAACAAATGAATGCACCATCTACAAATTCCACTAAATGATCTCTCATTGTCTCAACGGAGTTTAAACATGAAGAACCCTTGATCAAGTATTTACCGGCTAGACATTTTAAGCTTTAGAGACATTTCCGGAAGGTACCAATTGTAAATACGTACTTAAACTCATTTTTCCACGATAGCTTTAGGCAGAGCCAGATTTACAATTTTGTTTTCGAGAACCACATTGAAAAGAACATTGAGAAAGATACACTAAAACAATACATGTCGTGCATTCATAATCGCATTAATCTCGGGATTCCACATTAGTACTGTATGCAAGGGTAGTTTGTCCCAGGAATGTTGTCCATCAACCTTCAAGGAGGCTATCACGTCCTCAGCTTGCCCCTAGCTCAGAGCGGAATGGTGCCACGGAAATGTGGTGGGAGAATCTGCGGTGACCTGCTGGATGTCAGAATCCAGGTCACCAACCGTAAAATGCGGCTCACACAAGGGTATCCAAAGTTGTTTTTCAGGCGGCCTCCTACAACTCTAGAAAACACTTTCCCTTTCTTGCCAATTTTCCAGAACCCCCTCTCCTCTCTCCGGATTCCAACTTTATCCAATGAGAGGGGGTAACGCTATTTTCCAACCGTTTCCAACCACCATCTATGCAGGAAACTAATACCAACGACTCTAGCAAATTCCCTTTTTCATTCATTGGTTCCCTTTTAATAATTTCCAAAAGTAAAACTAAAAATAATAATAATTTTGCCTCAACATATAATCATCAAGTCTTTCTTGTCGAAAATAAAAATAAAAATAAACAAATTGTTTAAACTAGTTAATGCCGGTTAATCTTTAATTGAGGTACATCCTAGAGTCTTTTCGAAGAATTGAGTCATACAAATAACTAAACTATCATTTGAAGAGATAGCAAGCTTATAACAAAAATATCTATGAAGATATGAATTATATATATATATATATATATATATATGTATATAATAAATAATTATATTTTTTTGTCATCTATCACAATGATTTTGAGGTGGAAAAATGGAGAAATAAGTTTTCAAGAGAAATTATAGCACTCGGATCTACTTTGGATAATTGGGAATAGAAACTTTTTGGAATGTGTACTTTAAGGCCTTAAATGACTTATTTTTGGGTAAACTACACATAAGAAAAACACTCCTTGGTGCTATTTTACTCTAGAATAACTTTCCAATGGTACGAATTGTCTCAATTAAAGTTTATACACAAATTTAATGACTCTAGAAAATGGTTTATTATAATTGACCACCATAATTCAAAAGGATCGAAGTCCCCATTACTCATGGATAAAGGAATGTAAATGTGAAAAATATGAAGAATACTCTATAAGGGTTAAGTTGGAACTCATATCAAGGATTGAGTTGGCTATGACGCTATGTTATAACGGGGCCACGAGGAATAAATGGGGTTCTATTCTATTCGAGTGTTTTTTGTTCAATAGTAGAAGTAGATTAGTTTGAGAGTGAATGGAAAGAGGGTAAAAAAGGGATTGTTTTTTTGTCTTATAGAATCACATGAGCCATAGGTCTCATTGTTTTGTATTTGCATCATTTTCATTCAAAGAAAGAGTGAGCAGAGTAAGCTCACTTTCCAAATAAGTTTCCTCCAAATAGTTTCCCCAAGTGATATTTTGGTGTTCATTGTGATTAGTGTGTGTTTTTATTTCATTGTTTCTCGGTTATCTACATTTTATCTACAACATGAATAAGAAAAAAAATACATGAATCAATAAATCCCAAAATCTAAGTTAATCCTCATAGTATAAACTTCATATTTCACTCTATTTCTTCATCAAATCCATCATGATGAACTATTCATTAGAAAGGGTGAATTTAAGTAGCATTTGGAAACTAGAAGAGACGAATATCACCAAACTCTCCCACTTAACAATTCAAGTCAAGAAGACCAAAATTGATGTTATGTTAGACTGGAGATGATAAGATAGTGTCATTGCAACAAAGCTAGTAAAAAATGTAGCATTGGAGGATTCATATCATCCAATAAATATTCAATGGAATCGGTAAATAAGTATGTAGAAATCAAGGTAACAAAAAATGTAAAATAAATTTTTATTTTTTCATTGCTGCTTTTATTGGGAAAGTAGAATTAGATGCAATTTTATTTGATGTATGTGGAGTGGTATTTGGGAGTCCTTATATGGACATGTGGAGAGTCAACCAATTCCATCTCATCAAGAATAGAAAACACTTTGCATCAATGCACATAATAGGAAGTTTCTAAAAGATTCCAGGATAAAAAAAATCATACCTAGAGGGATGCACTAAGGAGTAAAGAAAAGAGTTGAACATTGTTATGCAGATGAAATAGGTAACACGACCTTCATGAATTTTAGCTCAAAAAGACTCAAAAAACATGAGAAAAGACACCCAAAAAACAAAGTGTATTCCGGAACGCACTAGTAAGGACAAATTTCAACATTTTTATAAAATTATGCCTAAAAACAAAATTGTTTCTTGAAAAAAGGATTGAAAAAACACCCTCAAAACAAAAACGATTGATGCTAGAATAACGAAAAAAAATTGTGTTATATTTTTACATTTTTAAAAAATAGAAATAACATTTTTTAATTTTTAAAAATAAATTTAAAAAATGAAAACATTTTAAAGCTTAAAATTTAAAAATATATAGGAATAAAAAAATAAAAATAAAAACAAAATAAAAATTTCAATTCAAACATTAAAAAAAACCTATAAATTAGAAAAAATAAAAAAATAAAAAATAAAAATAAAATTGAAAATTAAACTTTCAAAATATATAGAAATAAAAAAATAAAAATAAAAACAAAATAAAAATATTAAATTTAAAAAAAAGAGAAACAAGTCAAAAAAAAGAAAGAAATTATAAAAAATAAAATATAAAAAATTAAATTTAAAAAAGAAAAAAGAAAATGTTTGCTAAATTATTATTAAATTTTAAAATAAAAAAATTAAATTTAAAAGAAATATATTAAATTTTAATCAATTTAAAAACTTAAAAATATATATATATTATTAAAATTAAAAGTACTGAAAAATTAATTAAAAATGAAAAATGAAAAATAAAATACAATAAAAATAATAAATTTAATAAAATATATATTAAAAAAAACAAATAAATTTTAAAAAATAAATTAAATTTAAATTATAGAAAATAATATATATATATATATATACTTAAATTAAAAATATATATATTAGATTTTATTAAATTTAAAAAAGAATATTAATATTAAAAATAACACATTAAATTTGAAAAAAAATATATTAAATTTTAAGAAATAAATAGAATAGAAAAATTAATTTTTGAAATAAAAAATAAATTTTAAATATGACATTGTTAAAACAAAAAGTTAAAAAACTTTTAAAATCAATTAAAAATGAAAAATTGATTAGAAAAAGAAAAGATATATATATATATATATATATATATATATATATATATATATATATATATATATATATTAAATAAAAAACAAATTAATTTGAAAATATTAAGTTTAATATATATATATATATAATTTTAAATACACAATTTTAATTCAAATAAAAAAATATAAAAATTTTTATGTAATTAAAAAAATAATAATAAAAAATTTACTAAATTCTAATAAATTTAAAAAAAATACAAAATTTATTAAATTTTTAAAAAAATTAAATGAAAAAACTAAAAAATAAAAATTTAATAATAAAAAAAATTAAAAAATTAAAAAAGATAATAATTAAATAAAAAAAATATGCAAAATTTTAAAAAAAATTATTAATAAAATTTAGAAAAAAATAAAAATTAAAAAAAATTAAAAATAAAATATATATACAAATTAAATTTCAAATATAATAATTAAATTATTTAAATTTTTTGAATTAAAAAAAATAAAATTAAAAATTATATTAAAAAAATTAAAAAAATTAAAAAATTAAAAAAAATAAAAAAAATGAAAAAAAGAATTTTTTGATCGTGGTGGCACCGCCAATCGGGCTCTGCCCGAGGTGGCGGCGGAGGCCGGCCGTTGGGTGGGGAGCCCGATTTCGAAAGTCGGCCTCTCGTGGCGGGAGCGTCCGCATGCTACGAGAGGGCGATTCCGGAATCGGCTTCCCGCGAGAAGGCGATTCCGGAATCGACCTCTGAGCGAGAGGGTGATTCTGGAGATCGGCATGGCCTTTCGCGTGGGAGGAAATTCCCGGAATCGCGACCTCCCCAGCAGCGAGAGCGATTCCCGAGCTCAGCCGCCCGACTAACGGGAGGGTGATTCTCGAGAATCGGCCTCCCGCCGCGGCCGATTCTCGGGGAATCGGCCTCCCGTGGCGGGGAGGGCGATTCCCGAGCTCGGCATCCTGCCACGAGAGGGCGATTCTCGGGAATCGGCCTCCGTGACGGAAGGCGATTCCCGAATCGGCCGGCCTCTAGCGGCGAGAGGGCGAAGTCCCGGAATCGGCCGGCCTTTCGTTGCGGGGAGGGCAGATTCCCGAGGTCGGCCTCCTACCACGGGAGGCGATTCCCGAGTCGGCCCCCTTGCTGATGCGAGGGCGATTCTCGGAGAGTCGACCTCCCCACGGGTGGGAGGCCGATTCTCGGGGCTCGGCCTCGCGGCGAGGAGGGGCCTCCGCGGCGGGAGGTCGATTCACGGAATCGGTTTCTCGCGGCGAGAGGCGATTCTCGTCGGCCTCCCGCCACGAGGCGATTCCGGGAATCGACTACCGCCATGGAAGGGCGATTCTCGAAATGTCGGCCTCTCGCCGGGAGAGACCATCCGGGGGAGGGAGTGATTCCCGAGGTCGGCCTCCCCCGCAGCGGGGAGGGAGGTGATTTCAGAATCGGCCTCCCCCACCCGGGAGGGTGATTCCCGAGAGAGGAATCGGCCTCACGCCACGCGGGAAGAGCGATTCCCAGGAATGCGACCTCTGCCGTGGTGGGAAGGTGATTTCCGGAATCGGCCTCTCCACCGGGAGGGCGATTCCCGTCCCGTCGGGCCTCGCGGTGGGAGCTCGCGATTCCGAAATCGGCCTCCACCCGGATGGCGGGACGGTGGCGGCCCCAGGCGGCGCGTGCGACCTCTCGCCCGCCCGGTGGTACTGCGCCTGCCGCCACGATAGGGCGGGAGGGCGAGACTCGCGACGCCACCACGATCGAAAAAATTCTAATAATTTTTTTAATTTTAAAATTTTTTTATTTTATTTTATTTTTATTTTTTATTTTTATTTTTTTTAATTCAAAAAATTTAAAATTATTTTTTTAATTCAAATTTTTTATTTTAAATTTAATTGTTTTTTAGTATTTTTCTTTTTTATAAATTTTATAGATTAATTATTTTTTAAAATTTATTAAATTTATTAAATTTTTAATTTAATTTATTATTATTTTTTTAATCTTTTTAGTTTATTTAGTTTTTTATTTTTTAAAATTTATAAATTGTTTCATTACAGTGAATTTATGGATATTTGTTTTTAATTATTTACAAGTGGTTTTTTTCATTTTTTTGTTTTTTGATGATATTTTTTTTATTTTAATATTCTTTTTCAATTTTTAGAAATTTTGTATTTTTTTTAATTTGTTTTTTGTTAATTTTTAAAAATTTGTATTTTTTTTCTTATTATTATTATAATTTAAATTTTTAAATTTAATTCTTTCTTTTTGTATTTTATTTTTTTTATCTAAAATTTTTAATTTTTAGTAAATTTAAATTATTTTTTAAATTGTCTATTTGAATTTTTTTTAATTATATGCGTTTATTTTAATAACTTAGAAAAAAATGTTTTTGATATTTTTTTTCTTTTAATTTAGTTAATTTTTTGTTCTTTTCTTTAAATTATGTGTTTTTTTCAAATTTTGTTATTTCTTTTTATATAATTTTTGAATATTTTTGTTTATTTTTGTTTAAATTTTTTATTTTTACGAGTTAATTTTGTACATTTTTATTGGTTTTTTTATTGTTTTTATATATATTTTTTTATCTAAGTTTTGTGTTTTATTACCGACATGAAAATCACCACTCTAAAAAAAATGATGTTGATCTTGCATCAATACGTTTCAAAATTAGCATGAAAATCACCGCTCTAGTTGATCTGCATCAATACGTTTCAAAATTAGCATCAAAATCACTAACATTTTTAAAACAAATATTCATACTTCATAAATAAAAAATATTAGAATGTCAAAAATGTACACCAATAAGAAAAATGTGATTCTACATCACCACTTTTCAAAAATCGGGTGCTTTTTATGCTACAAAAAAATTAGATAACAGTGATGTTACTTATTTCATCGATGATAGATTTTGTTGTTGAAAACGTACATGGAAGTGTGGTAGGAGCACAGAAGGCCTAATGCCGAAGAGAGAAATGAGGCATGAGATCCCATTATTGTCAAAATTTTCATTATCAAACATCATGCGAAGCAATAATTGTTGGATCAATGTATTATTCCATCAATAACCAATATTTTTGAAATAGAATTTGAGAAAATTATTTTATTATAAGAAATTTTAAGAATTAAATTATCATTTATGCATGCTAAACCAACCAACCAACCAACCGCTAAAACTCAGTTCAGTCACAAGAATATGCTATATGTCAAATGTTTGAAAATTTTAGGTGCTTATTGTGGATCAAACAGTCTTATCTCGAACCATTTAAGAATATCAATAAGAATATTTTTGAGATCTTGCGTAAATTCTAATCCTCAACTTCCGTATTTTAACATTCTCGTCCAATCCTCTATTTCTTTTGTTTTGAGTTTCTTGTTGTCTTCCGTATTTGCTGCTCTCAGACTCCGAAGCTAATCCTCGAGTTACGTATTTTGTATCGATCGCTGTGGAAATTTCTCGCAGGATTGCAATGCATTAAATATTGAATACAGGATTGCAATGCATCAAATATTAAATACACTCCTTCACCAAGTATTACCCTTCCGTTTTGAAGATGAACACTGACCAAGTTTCTCTATAATCTTTTAAATTCCTTTTCCTGCAATCCCGTTAGCGGTGGTTGAAAATTTAAATTAGAGAACGTCCAGTAACATTGTGTTCACGGTTGGCCCTAGGGTTAGTTTGAATATTTCAGGTTTAAATATGCAGCTGTCCAAATCTAGCCAATATCACAGAAATACTAGTAAAACTCAGTTACCAAATTTTCAAACTACTATAGAATTTAGTTAGGTTAGTTATCCATTTACTAGAATTTAGTTACATTTGTTATCCATTTAGTATAATTACTGAATTAAAGGGGAATAAAGTGGGGAGAATACTAAAGGGGAAGAAAGTGGAGACAATTATACACCTCTGCCCAGCACTAATTCAAAGTGGGGAGATATAAACAAATCAGTCTATCTCAGGCGGCGACTGCGAAGATCTTAATTATAATACCAGTAATACCAGCTTTAGTGATTATATAAATAGGATAGGATGGAATACACCTCTAGATTTATGTGAATTGGATGGAGCTTCCTTCACCTGTACTTCATTTCTGGAATGCTCCATATTCATGCCCATTTGTTTGTAGAAAGTTCTGACTTCGCCTACCTGATCAAAATTTTGATAAGTTATATCTCACTTACCCAATTTTCCTGAATTTTATCAATGGCCACTTCCAATTTTCTTGCTGTTCTTCCCACGGTCCTATCGTCAGCAGTTGGCCCTTTAAGCTACGTAGGACCCAATTCCTTTTCTGTACCACTGAGAAAACCCATCTTCAGAAAACAATCCATACCCGCAGTATCTCCTGCCCACAGAATCGTTTGCCTACAGGCTCTTGAAGAGCTTCCGCCGAAGCTCCAGAATATTGTAAAAGAGTTCCAGAAAGTTCCAGAAACTCGTTCAAAGTTTCGGCAAGTCTTGCAGTATGGGAAAAATATGAAGCCCCTGTCTAAAGAATTTAAAACGAGGGAGAACAAAGTTGAAGGTTGTGCGTCCCGGGTGTGGGTGAGGGCCTTCCTGGATGACGAGAAGGTGTACTATGAAGCGGATTCTGATTCTGGGCTGGCAAGAGGCGTGGCTGCTGTTTTGGTTGAAGGGCTCTCAGAGTGCTCACCTGCTCAAATAATGAGTGTCACACCAGATTTTATTGAGATGTTGGGTTGTACGCAGAGATCAACACCTTCGAGGAATAATGGGTTTCTGAACACGCTTAAACTGATGCAGAGGAAGGCACTTCAACTTCACATGGAGGCTGAGAGTGCGGGTGAGTCAAGTTAAATCCAGTATGCAGAGAAAATAAGATAGAACGAAGTATGTTGATGATGCCAGAGAATAATGTCCCTCACTCTTTCTACGTGGCTAACGATATAGCTTTTTTACAGCACATAGTTTGCATAATCTTTGTTATGGCCGTAGATTTTAGATTTGTATATGGCTAACGATATAGCTTTTTTATCAGCACATTGTTTGCATAATTTTTTGAAAAGGGCTGAAGCATGAATCCATCGACCAAAGTTTCTAGAAGTAAAAACGTCAAGTGTTATAAAGGATATTTTAATTTTTCGATGGATTTAAGTTGATTTTATTATTTAAAAGATTGCAAATAAGTTAATTAATTGGGAAGAACTCCTCCGTCTGTCACTCTACTTCGCTTTGCACCTTCAAATCCATTGTTAAATGATTAAACAACCATTGATCTCACCCCTAACTATCAACATACAATACAACCACCTAACTATAATATAAAATAAAATAAAATAAAATAAAATAAAATTATATATATATATATATATATATTTTATGAAAAAAATTGTTAATTGAATAAGAATTTTCTTACTCTTTCTCCCTCACATGAAGCTAGTAATAAGGTAGGGAAGGTATAAGATTCAGATACGATGGCCCGCAAGTTTTCAACATACAGGAAAGGAAAGAGGACCCCCATTTGACAGATTCACAAGCCAAGCACACCACACTATGTAGGTATAACATACACAAGACGACTTGATTCCTAATTCTTGGAGTTATTACTCGAGGGCTTAATCTTTTCACTTTTTTGTGGTTACTTTGATTGTATATTCAAATATTCGATTTATAATTTATAATTTTTTTTTATTATTAATAATTTTTAAATTGTTCATTTTAAGAATGAAATGAAATATATATTTATGAATTTTTTTAATTTAAATTATTTTTAGTTGATAAAAAATTATGTTATTTGATGTGAAAATAGAGATATTTTATCAATAGTATTAAAATACTTTTTATTTTTAATATCATATGTAATATGAATAATGTTATTTCCACATCATGTAGTATCAATAATATTATTTTTATATTTTTACATATTATATGTCAATTCTATATTAAACATTTTTACATACTATATGTCAACTTCATATTAAACAATTAAGGAATTACTTAACTCCAAGATATTAAAAAGCAAATTATTTAGACATTGAATTTTTTTGTTATTATTAATTTTATATTGTTAATGTATTATTATTTTATTTTATTATTTTACTAAAATATTTTATACAGAATTTATGGATCAAAAAAGCCAAATTCTTATAAAAAATTAACTTAATTAAATTTAATTTAATCTAATTAACTAATGATTTTCTTAAGTAATTAAGGTAAAAAAAGTTAAATAAATTAACAAAATTTATCTACATATTACTCATTAATTTTATTTACAATTAAACATATTAAAATATATTTTTATATATTTTTTTACCAATAATATCTTCCAAATCAAACAGAACTTGAATTATTGAAATGTTTGGAGCAAAACAAAAACAATGAAATTGTCAAATCTAAAACTTAAACAAAATGAAAAACTCAAAAAATAAAGCAATAAAGGAAATTCAAAATATGATATAAGAAAAATTCAGGTTTAAAAATTCCACATAGTAATTCTAAGAGGGAAATCGGACTTCGGCCGTAACTCTCTTGATGACAAGATGAAAAACCTTGTTTGCAATTAAACCATGATGAGGTTGCAAGGATTGGCTCTCAACCATAACACACAAGAAATGACACCAAAGTGGCGGATGTGAAGGCTAGGTAGTTAGCTTAATGAGACCCAAATAGCATTCGCACTCAATCAATACCTGTAAAATCATCAGTGTCGAACAAAAGAACTCGGTAGATTTAATCTAGCATCGTGGGCCCCCTTGTCCACGTTTAGTCACCACTTGAACCAAGTTCCGTAAGAAACACACAATGGATCATGGTGCCACGAAAGCCAATGATAAAATGTTTGTGCCACAACCTTGTAAATAATACCCACGAAGGGAGAATAATTCTAAGTATAAACCTTTATATCAATATATAATTCTAAGTATAAACCTTTATATCGATACGTATATGTATATAATTATAACGCACAAACCGTGGAACATATGGTCAAGTTCCATTCAACCATAAGTTGTCAAAATTATTATGATAGCTGGAATGAGAGGCATATAAATATGCAAGTAGAAAAAATAAGGGTGACCCATGTCCTTAAACATTAAAGGTAAGGGTACTGGAATGATAATATAGTAGCCAAATCCATAAAGGTGTACACCAAGCAATATAAAAACAAAAGGTAAGTTCAATTCATGATCAATCAAGGTTGGGTGTCATGCCCAAACTTTTATGAAGATGAATGCAAAGAAAATATATTATTACTTGGTGCAAGAAGTATAACTTGAGTGGAAAATTCTCCAATATCATTTTATCTTTGTAAAATAGAAATATCGTCAATTAACCTGTAAATAGTAACCATTGCATGTTTTATTTATAAAACTAAAAAGTATAAAACAAACATTGTGTAATTTCTTGGAAATATAACCTATTTTTCTATGTAAATTTGGGGAGATGTTACATCATTTTAGGAAATCTGTCTACGCGTTTAAGAAACCTCCTGATTTATATAGTAAAATGGCGTCGTTCTTCTAGACATTATATTTTATAATGTCATTTTAAACTTAGTCTCTATACCGAGAAAGTGCATAGCCACATAAGTTCAACGTTGCGTAATATTACTGTGATTTTGATAAGATAGACGTTGTGGTAAGCTCATTGGTGTTATATATATATATATATATATATATATATATATATTAGTAGTTGCCCCAAAATTTAAATTGATGTGAAATATTGTTTTAAGAAGAAATATGCGGTGATAGATTTATGAAATTTTCATTATTTTCTTAGCATATAATTCTTGCACAACAATAAAGGGATTTATTGGACATTGAATAAATCAATGTTTTCCATGTGTTTCGTTTAACCATTTATGATGGATTTTTTAACTCTCGTGTCGAAGAATTTTGCGACACTTGTGGGTTTTGGTGTAATCTTAATCATGATTCCAACAAGTGGTATCATAGTCAAAAGTATTAGGTTTGAATCACACCCAACTCACACTTGGGCGATATTGTTGGACATTGAATAAACTAGTGCTCTCTCTGTGTTTTGTGACATCCTCTTTACCACCTCTTGTGGATCTGTTAATGTTGTTGATGCATTCATTTACTAACACCTGCAGGTTTTGGTGTAACAACAATCGTGATTCCAACCAGATTTTCATATCCAATCTAAGTATGCATGTGACCTTATTCTACCTATATTTTCTTTTTGAAAATTATATATTGAACATTGAATTACTTTATATCAACACAAGCCACTTGTTAAGTTTTTATTTTTTTAATTTTGGTGAAAACATTTCAAATAAATTTAAATTTAACACATCAAACTATATGAATAGATTTGGAAAAAAATTAGAAATATAACACAATTACGTGCAAGTCTTCTTAAATACCTACCAAAATCCAAAAGTATTATGAGTTTTGGGCGCTTCAACTAAAAATTGTGAAATATCAAATTTTCATCATCACATTCCACTAAAACATGCTAATTATCATCATTGGTTCACCCACATAAATATTTTTCATAATATACATTGGAGACAACCCATTGTTGAAGATATATGCAATATATGGCATTAAGTATATTAATAAACATCAATAAGAAAAAATAAAAATAAAAATTAATTGGGTTAGTATCTAATGGTTAAGAGGAATGATTTGTATCCTCCCTACCTAGGTTCAAGTCTCGCAAGTGACATTATGAGTTAATATCAAATATATTGTTATAATTACTTCAAGCATTGTTGTTGAGTTTCGTTGACCCCTAAATATTATTCTACCTATGCGTACATAATGGAGTATCGTGTTATTTGTTACATAAAAAATAATAATAATAAATGAAATGACACGTCCTAACTAGGAGACATGACCCAATATCAATCATGGCATTTTAATGCGTCGAAGTATATTTCCACATGGCATTATATGAAGCATTATATCATAAATATATTGTTTATTATAAAATATGCATTACTGAGCCTATATGCATTTCAGCCTATTATACTACATATGTTGGATACATTATTGTTAGGTGTGGAGCCTGATTATCATCCTGATTTAGAGGTCTTTGTTTTAGCCAGACGTATACCCTAGGAAGACCGTACACCCCTCCACGCAGGGTTGGGGGTGGCATCCCCAGTTGGGGGGTGTAAAGAACGACGAGTTCCTCGGCAGGTTCATAGGAAGCACCCCAAAAGCTAAAAATAGATGTAAATTTGCTTTGTAAAATATTGTAAATTGATAGTCAATCTAGGCCGTTCATTAGGTGGATGATCTGTCGGTAGAAGTTGTGTTTAATTTAGGGTTTTTTGCCCTAGAAGGAAACCCCTCTATTGTATGAGGTAATTGTATTATGGCTGTGTGTTCACAGTGTATTCTGAGTGAAAAAGAAAAAGGCAGATTGTGTGAGAGAGTATACGATATTCAAACAGATATGTTGTAGGTTGTGTATTTTCATTTTGCTGGATAATATAAAGGAAAGACTCGTTGTTTCTCCTTGGACATAGCCCAAGTTGGGTGAACCACATATATTTGTTACTCTCTTTTTTTGTATGTTTTATGTGTTTGTATTTCCACATATTTTTATTTGTTCCATTGTTGTGTAATATATAATTTTCTAAAAAAAGGTATCAGAGCCAAGAAAGAAGAAAGAGGTTTATTTGGCTGATAAAATCACAAGAAAGAAGGTTCCTCGTTTGAGTGGGAGAAATGGTGGAAGATGGTAGGTTTACGGTCAAGAAATTTAATGACTAAAACCTACCCATCGTGGAAGATGCACATGGGAGATTATATGCATCAAAAAAGATATGTACCTACTCTTGAGTGGAAAAATAAAGAAGCCATCAAGTATGACAAACATAGAATGGGATATTATCGACAAAAAGATGCTTGGAACAATACAATTGTGCCTTGCAGCATCGTAGCCTTCAATATTTCGAAGGAAATGACAACAAAGGGTTTAATTACGCCATTTTTGAGACTATATGAAAAAACCCTTACCCTCAAATAAGGTATTTCATATGAAATTTTTATTTAATATGAATATGTCGAAAGGGTGGATCTATTGTTGACCATTTAAATGAATTTAATATGGTTACCGAGTGAGTTACATTTTGTAGAGCTAAACTTTGATGATGAAGTTAGGGCTCTATTATTTCTATGCTCATTCCCGGAAAGTTGGAATGGTTTAGTTATGGGCATTAGTAACGATGTCTCTCAGATCTAGTACTTTGAATTTTGATGATGTTGTCGGCGCTATCCTTAGACGGAAAAGCTACTAGTGAGACATCGGGTAATGATTTGAGTGCATAAACTGGGGGAAAAAAATCGAAAGAGGAAAAGAGCACATGATATCACGATAAATCAAGGAATGGAAAATGCAAGTCTAGATCGGGGATAGTTTTCTTGAAATGTAGGAAGAAAGGCACCTGAAGAAAGACTCTAAGTTTCATAAGGGAAAATAAGGAGACACACAATAAGAAAACAATAATGAAGCGAATGTGACGAGTGATGTGTTCCAAAATTATTTGATTATTTCTTTAGAAAATGTTATTGATTCTTGGGTGGTAGATTTAAGGGCCTCATTCCATGCCACACTCGATATATATTTTTCATGAGTATGTTCAAGGACATTTTGGAAAGGTTTCTCCTGGTGATGATAAACCCCTGTAAAATCGTTGGAATAGGTAATGTTATTATAAAAGAACATAATGGAAAACAATCGTTATTAAAGGAGGTAGCTCATGCTCCAGATCTAAAGAAAAAATTTGATTTCAATAGGGAAGTTAGGCATTGATGGTTGTGTGACAACTTTTATAGATAAATCTTGGAAGGTAACTAAAGGATCCCTAGTAATAGAAAAAGGAGAAAGGGTTGGTACATTGTATTTATGCAATGGTATTTATAATTGTGTTAATGATTTAAACTCCACGAGAGAAGAAGCAAGAATTATCGCATCATAGGCTCAAACACATGAATGAGAAGGGGATGAATATTCTTCACTCAAAAAAATTTGTTGCTAGGTTTGAAGAATATTGATTTGGATTTCAGTGAGAAATTGTGTTTATGGAAAACAGAAGAGAGTCATATTTCTTAGAGTAGTGAAAGAAAAGAAGAGCGAAAAAATAGATCTTGTGCATACAGATGTATGGGGACCTCCGCATGTATCATATCTCATTGGATCTAGTTATTATGTTACTTTTCATTGATGATGCAACTAGAAAAACTTAGATTTATTTTATTCATAATAAATATGATGTATTTGATACTTTCAAGAAATGGAAAGCTTTGGTTGAGATTGAGACAAGAAAGAAGTTGAAGTGTTTGAGATTAGACAATGGAGGTGAATATTGTAGCAAAAGAGTTTTATAGGTACTGTTTAGAGCGTGGAATTCCCAAAGATAAGACATTTCTAAGAACACCACGAGAAAATGGTGTTTCGAAAGGATGAACAAGACAAGCATGGAGAGTGCGAGGTACATGAGATTGTATGCACACTTGCCTTTACAATTTTTGGCGATTTGTTGTAGATACTTTAATTTATCTAATAAATAGAGGTACTTCAAGTTCCTTGTATGGTGGTATTACAAAGGAGGCATGGAAAGGAAAGAAGGTAAACTACTATTTTTTTAAAGCCTTTTTTCTTGTGAGGCGTTTGTCCATATTAATAAAGAAAATAGAACAAGGCTTGAGGAAAAAATCAAAGAAATGTATATTTATTGGATATGGTGTTAATGATTTTGTTTCTCTCTTATATGATTATGAAAATCACAAAATCATTAGGAGTAGAGATGTAATATTCAATGAAAAGGTCTTGTATAAGGATTAGTTGTAGGAAAAGAAACAGGAAAAAAAACAAACAATACATAGTTGTTGATGAGATCACACAGAAATTAAAGGTGCATGAAAATAATAATAAACAACAACAACCACAATAGCAACAGAGCACCTCAAACTCCTAAAAGTGGTGTCATAAGATCTACCACGATAAGTAGACCCCCTCAACAATACAAAAACTTCATTATATTATGTATTGTTTATTTATTCTGGTGAACTAGAATGTTATGAAGAAGCAATGCACATAGAAACCAACAAGAAGTGGGAGCTAGCCATGAAGGAAGAGATGGAATCCTTGGTTCATAACCATACTTGGGACTTACTTAGGTTGCTCGCAGGGTAAAAAAATATTGCGGAGTAAATGGGTTTACGAGGTTGAAGGAAGAAGATGGAGGAAAACAAAGGTACACAACTAGACTTGCGATGAAGGGGTTTTTCATAGAATAAAATGTATTAAATTTGATAAAATATTTTCTCTTTGTTGTTAAAATGACTTCAATTAGAACTATTTTAAGTCTTGTATCCATGGAATATTTTCATCTTAACAAGTTAGATGTAAAGATAAATTTTCTCCATGGCGATTTGGAGGAATAGATCTATATAAAGAAACTACAAGGATAAGAAGTCAGAGGGAAAGAAAAATTAGTGTGCAGAGTTGAAGAAGAGCTTGTCTGGCTTAAAACAAGCTCCAAGGTAGTGGTATCTAAAATTTCACAGGTTTATGTCTGAACAAGGTTATACTAGATTTCACTTTTATCATTGTGTTTATCTAAAAAATAAAAAATGATGGTAGCTATATTATATTGTTATTCTATGTGGATGACATGCTTGTTGTAGGTCTAACATACATGAAATAAATGTGCTAAGAGGAAAATTGGATAATTCATTTTCAATGAAGGATTTGGGAGCTACAAAACAAATACTTGGTAGGAAAAATTACTAGAGACAACAAAAAATCGTAAAGTAAAATTTTCTCAGAATGAGTATATACTAAAGGTGTTGGAAAGATTTAACTATGAAAAATGAAAGAAAGAAGTTAGTACACCTTTGGCTAGCCATTTCAAAATTAGTAAGAATATGTGCCCCAAGACCCAGAGAAGAAATATATTATATTTCTAAAGTTGCATATGCATCAACATTTGGAAGCCTAATGTATGCAATGGTGCATCACAAGGACTGATATTGCACATGTAGTGGGAGTTGTAAGCAGGTACATGAAAAAATCTAGGAAAATAACATTGGATGGCAGTGAAATGGATTCTCATGTATTTTAGAGGTATCATAAATCAAGCATTATGCTCTCGGTGGTTCAAACATTTTATCTATAGGGATATGTTGATGCAAATATGGTCGGTGATAGAGATAATAAGAGGATCACTATAGGGTATGTATTTACTATAGGTGGAAAAACCATCAATTGGGTTTAGAAAATGCAAAGCGTTGTTGCACCTTTAAAAAATGGAAGCAAAATATGTTGTTGTTACGAAGGGTAGTAAGGAAATAATTTGGTTACAAAGGTTTATGGATGAATTTGGTAAGAAGCAGGAGATGGGAAGTTTATACAGTGACAACAAGAGTGCCATTCATCTTTAAAAGAACTCATCAGTTTCATTCCAAGACTAAGAAAATACAACTCAAGTACCATTTCATATGGTAGGTGTTGGAAGACGGACAATTGAACCCTGCAAAAGATACAGACTAGCAAGAATCCTGCGAGATATGTTAAAAAAAGTTGTAACGAGGGAGAAACTAAAGTTTACGATCAATTCCAATTAGTCTTCAAGTATGATGATGAATATTAGAAAGCAACTAGGTCCAAAGTGGAGTCATTTCCCAAACAAATGAAGAAGTGATGGAGTTGCTACAATCATTCCCCCCAAGTGGGATATTTTTTGGTGTTGAGCCCGATTGTCATCTCGATTTAAAGGTCTTTGTTTCATTCAGATGTATACCCAAGGAATATATTAAACCCCTCCATGCGGTAGGGCCCATTCACCCCGGTTGCGGGGGTTTGAGGCTAGCGGTCCCCCTAATGATGGTTCGGGGAGCGAGCCCTCGAAGCTAAAAAATAGATGTAAAATTGCCTTGTAAAATATTGTAATTTCATAGTCAATATAGGTTGTTCATTAGGTGGATGATGTGACGATAGAAGTTATGTTTAATTTATGGTTTTTTGACCTAGAAGGAAACCCCTCTATTGTATGAGGGAATTGTATTTCCATTGTGTGTTGAGAGTATATTCCAAGCAAGAAAGAGGAAGGGGGGCTTGTGCGAGAGAGTAGAGGATATTACAATGGATCTAATGTATGTTGTGTCTCTTCATTTTTTCTGGACAATATAAAGGAATGATTGGTTGTTTGTTTGTCGATGTAGCACAAGTTGGGTGAACCACATATATCTCTGTCTCTCTTTTTTTATATGTTTTTTTTGTGTTTGTATTTCCACATATTTTTATGTGTTCCATTTCTGTGTAATATATAATTTTATAACAATTATAATGAATTAAGTCAAATATCCTGGCATATTTTATGAGAAAAAAAATATATGGTTCTATTTTCCATATATGCAATGATATAGAAATCAAAAATCAAGAGAAACAAATAATTCAATTCATAAATTTTTTTGTTCAATTACCATATGTCCTCACCCATGCCCCCAATATATTGTGCCATATCATTATCTTCTCTGTAGGTAACGTGGTTTTTTAATTGACAAAATTTTCAATATTTTTTTCACTATAAAGAAGTACATTCAATACATATATTTTGTCTAGAAATAAAAAAAATTTGACATTCAAGCATGCATCAAGATGAAACAAGGTATCCACATGAATATACTTTACTGATTACCATATCTTGACAAAGCATCTTGCATCTTTTGTTAGAGAAACTACTTGCACACCTACAACATTGTGTGCTTACTAATAATAGTTTTTTGATAAATGTAAAAATGTGAAAAACTCCATTTATTCTCTTTATTCTTGCAACAAGGAATCTAAGATAGAATTTTCATGACCAACTATGTTGAAATAAGATTCAGTATCAAGATATAAAAACCCACCATCATATTTCTCATACATTGAAAACTAGTTCTTATGAAAACTTATATAAAAGGAGGGTCCTAAGTCTATTTTCCATGCACTCTAGCATGCATGGGATGCCAAAGTTTTAACAAAGGTATATCCATCATATTTTTCGAGAAAAAAAATATTAATTAATTATTAGAATCCTTCTTTTATTTATTATTCTTCTTCTTCCCTTTCAATCTCTTGTAAATTCCCCAAATTTGCTACAATTCCAATAGTTTTCCTTAAATTTTCCAAGAGATTTGTGTCTCGCATGAGAATTGGATAAATATTCTCTCTATTTTTTTTATATTCTTTGATCTTCCATGTATGATCAAAGCTTCATTGTTGGATTCATAATATTTTTTCCTCACCTCATGTGATAATTGTCCAATGACCATTTTATGTGATCTCATAAATATGGTAAAGAACAAAAAAATGTTCATACAATGATCTTTCTCATCTATATTGACTCCAATAGAGACCAAGTAGGTCACAATAGCATTATATGATCTAAATTATAAATATAAAGAATTAACATCACCTATTCTTATGGAAAATAACTTTTTCCATATAAAATTTTTTACTAAGTATGAATTTCACTTGATACAATTACCCCAACCTACTCAAGAATGTAGCTACAATTTTTTCTTTTGAAACATTCAATAAAATTGAATTAGCCAAGAAGAGCCTGATAAGGCCCTTTCCATTTTTCTCCAACACCACCCATTGTTCATTTTTCATGCCATTGGGTTGACTTCCTCATACTACAATCCATAGATCTCTACGTATAAGAATATATTCCATGTTGAGCTTCGAAGTTCAAAGCTAGTGCGATAAAACTTCTACTTTTTTTATTATAGAGTTGCTCATCATTTCCCTACAAGAAGACGTCGTTATACATAAGCTTCCTCTCAAGATATTATTATTTCAAAAGATATTTTCCTTTACATTTTGGACTCAAGTTGATTAGGGTATGAGACCAAATTAAAGGAGGTTGAGGTATGCAATACACTTCCTACACTCTATGAGACAAGAATGTGTAAAGAAATCAAGATAAAATAGTTGCAAACATATAAAATGAAAAAAAAATCATTTAATGGTAATATGTCATGGGGAAAACCTTACTTTGATTAAAAAAAATTACACTCA
This sequence comes from Pinus albicaulis, assembly GCA_034641835.2. Lineage (NCBI taxonomy): Eukaryota > Viridiplantae > Streptophyta > Pinopsida > Pinales > Pinaceae > Pinus > Pinus albicaulis. Next base: position 341,665,606 of record CM076576.1, read on the forward strand.
TAAATCACATTAATTATATCATTTAGTAGCTGGGGACTACAATATAGAAATTTTGTGCTTTATCCAAAAGTTTTTTGACTATGTCTTCATTTTGGATAAAATGAAGACAACACCAAAATGAGGTGAAATTATCGTTAGGAGGTTGGGACGAATGAAAAACTATTTATTTAGAATATTTGTGTTATTGGATGTGAGGCATATGCTCTTGTTTCTAAGGAGAAGTGATATAAGTTGGATAACAAGGAAACGAAATGCATCTTCATTGGCTATGGCATTTTTGTAAAAATGTTAAATATCTAATACCTTATAGCTAGTAAGGTTTTTCATAACAAAAAAATAAAATAATTTTTAAAGAAGCTAACCCTTGTCCTACAATGCTACCCAAAAGAGGATAATAGTGCTTTATCTACTAATAAAAATCGAGAAAGTTGAAATAAAAATTAAACAATATGTTCATGAAGGACTTGATGAGGAGGAAGGATAAAAGAGTTAAAAAGAAGAGGAATAATATCCACCTCAAACTTGTAGGAGGTTGATTCAACAAAAGAAGAGCTATATAGGTATAATTTTTTGGTATTTTTTATTTCATATGTATATTTTAGTTATCTACTCACACGAATGAGCCTAGAACCATGAAAAATAGGAAATTGGGGATAGAATATAAGTAGCCTTAGAGACTCTCACAGTGGATGAGGAAATGGTAGGACTAAGAAATAATGATACCTCGAACTTGGTCCCATTTCCTAATGGATAAAAAATCATCAATTTTAAATGTATGTTCAAGAAGAATATTAATTTAGTTAATAGTTTTGAAAATAATAAAGAAATATGGTTTGAAATTTAAAAGTTGAAGGCATGGATTTGGTGAGATCTTCTCCTCAATTGCTAAGTTAATTTCTATTAGGCTTCTATGTTGTGTTGCAAAATTTCTCGATTTTTATATTGAACAAATATATGTGAAATCCACGGGTGATTCACTTAATAAACCATTAACTGTAATGTCTCTCATTTACGAACAAATTTTTTTTTATTTTTTAGTCTTAAGTTTTGAAAGTATCTATGTCAATCCATCTCTCTGATTCATACTTTTAATTTTTCTTATAATAAAGAACTTACAAGGATATTAATTTTTTAATCATTGACATACGTCATTTTATCTATATTTATAGATATACTTATATCCTTGTCAAAATATATACATAGTATTCAATTTTCACGACTTTTAATTTATTATAACCTACCCTACTATCCATTTTCCACCTAGTCCTCCTATATCTAAGCTATAGGCTTAACTCCCGGGTGAATGTACCATGGAGGAGAAATAATTTATTTGAATGTATCACTACTTATCAAACCTTGATTCTTTTTTTTTCATTACCATAATTTTATTCTCCCTCTTTTATAACCTAGGTCAATGTTACGTTTTAACTCTTGATCTGTAATATATATCTAAGTCGTGGCTTTAACTTACATTATCGAAAATTTTATGTTTTGGATTTAACTTACCACCGATGCTCAAGGTTTTCTATTCGTTCACGAACCGACCTCTTTGGATTCCTAGTACATAATACTTTAGATCATTTTGGATTTTCCTTATGGCAGAGATGGTAACCATTAAAAAATGATATTGAGAACACGCAATGTTCAACCACTATTTCATTTCTCGAGATTTTTATGTACTTGGCATTGGTAAGGATTATAAATGACATTCACTTTCAGCATAAATTCAACCCGTATGGAATCCACCGTCTCGAGCCTTTCGCTTATGGGTCATTTCAATGTATACGAATTCCTCGAGATCTTTCCATATGTAGGGTTGTGATGTTCTAGGGTTTCTTCCCGGTTCAATGGGTTTTTAAGACGATCTTTAATGTATTCTTGATTCATTTCTTCGCGAGTGGTTTTTCTAGAAGACATCCTCTCCTCCCCCGAATCCACTTCCACTTGCGATGAAATTTCTTCATGACCATCCCTTCAGGATTTTACATCGATCTCTATTGGCAAGCCTTTCAGCTTTCCCTTAGCTCTAAAATTTTCGGGTTTGGTTTGGTCTCTTGATAATTTTCGTTGCAAAATTTCATTCATTGTTCGAGGATTTATTCAAATAAAATTTCAGTTTATCACGCATACTTTTTTATTTAATTTATCTATAGTTTAAAATTTAATTTCCTTATACTCCAACATTTCTACATCTTTTTTTTTCGCATTCTATTTTCCGCATACTGTTGCTATGGCAGATTTGGATAATTTCAAATATGTTATGCATCAACTTATCTAAGGTTTCTAGTTCGTTGACCAAAAGTATGGTAAGGAATTTTCTAGGGATATGGCTAACTCGAGTTTCTGGTTTTACTCGTCTATTCTTGTGATTTTACAAAAACCCCTTTGTTAAATTTTCAATTTTGATTAACTTCTGTTTCACCCCTCATTCTATCCTCTCGTTTATTGAGAATGGAATTTCTTGTTTTTTTTTCATCTTCCACATTTTTTTGAGAAAGCGTAGCCGAGATAACGCAGCCCCACCTCAAGCTCGAAGGCATCACTTGTTTCTACAATGATTTGACTCATTTTGACTTTATAGGTAACTTCATTACCTTTCTTGTTGCTATACATATTGCGTATATCTAATTTATTGTTTATTCGGTGAAAGTTGAAATTAAAATTTTGTTTATATGGTTGGCATTGCAGGTAATAATTCTGGTTCCCTTCGACCTCTCCTTTCCGGAAGTTGCACTCTATTTCTTTCCTCTTTATCCTCTTCGATTCTAACTCAGTATTCGTTGCATAGGTCGGTTTATACATCTTTGCTAGGTGTATCGCTTCTTTCTTCCTTCAGCTTGGATTTTTATTTTTTTTTGAACTCTTACTGCTCTTTGCCTCTTGGCTAACAAAAACAGACTTACAAAGGAATTGATTTAAATTTTCCTAGCATGGCTATAAACATGTGCTTATGTATATGGAATGGACCTTATCATTCTGCTTTCTAACGGTGTTATCTCAGTATACAGTGATCTATTATTTATTCAGACTTCTTTTTTGTTATATTAAATTTCGAGAACGATTATATCTGTTAGGTATTTCATACTCGAGGTTATCCTCTAACCTCAACTATGAATCTACTAGTTCTTTATATTGCTCCCCGTACATATTTACCAACTATTTAAATGTGAATGTCGAGAATATCATACTCTTTTGTTTTTCATAAGTTTATTAAAGAGTAACTAAAATGCTTAGACATACATTTATTTAACTTCCATGTTCTAGAATTAATCTATAATTACTTGGAATATGCTATATACTCCTATTCATATATGTGGACATTTGTACATAGTTATATTACTAAGTTTCGCTAAGTCTCGTATAGTGGTAAATATTTTTGATAAAAATCATTCACGTTTTCCTTCAAACTGAAAATGTGTTCACCGAGTTATATAGAAAAAATTTCTAGCAATACTAACCATGATACTATTGATTTTATATCTAGGAATTTTGTTCTAAATCCCACCTAATTAAAGACTTTCCCTTTTTTACTACCCGCATTTCAATTAAAATTTTAGATTACCATCTCTCTTGGTTAATAATACTAGGCCTTATATAGTTTCTTATGATTCATCTTCTATAGAAATAAAATTTACACTAATACTCATCAATTTAATAATGTTTCAAACCCCATGATTTTAGGTGTATTTTTGTATTTGATAATTTTAAATCTCTCATTATTCCTACAATTTCAAATATTTTTCCAATTGTGAAATCATAGTTTTAAATCTCTTAAAGAGAAATAAAATAGATTATGCAATCATATATATATTTTATTATCTCGGTCTATTTTACGAGCATGGATATTTCTACAAACTAAATCTTAAGACTTATTTTAACTAGTTATGTTCAATATTTTCAATTTTCTTTGTAATGGAAATATGAACATGTTTATGATGTAGATTGTTTTTTCTACCTCACTATATTATGATTATCTTGCTGAAAAATAATCATAAGTAAAGATGCGTAAAATTTAAAATAATACAATTGTTTTCAGAAATTTTCCTTTGTACTAGCTTTCATAATTTTCGAGAGATACCTATCTCCAGATTTAGGCCTCTCATAGGCTTAGACATTCCGGTAGATGGTTCTTCACTGATTTCTCTCATGCAACCATACTGAGTTAAAGCATTTATGCTTACACAATTTCGTTAAATGCATGGGATACATATCCATTTAATTTTTCAAAACTAAATCAATTCTTTAAAATCAATCACTAGCCACACATAAGTAGAATATATCGAATTGAGATAATTAAATTCAAGTGTGCATGCCAATTTCTATGACTAGTCCTCCCAACCTTAGAGTTATTTTTTCTCTCGAACTCAACCCTCGAGCTGAGATCTTCTAGTGATAGACCAACCTCTGTCTGTCTTGGAGTAGCTTACTTAAGCCATGCTTTCCCCAAGCCTCGTTTCTAAATTCTGCATCCGAGAATTTCTAGGATGCTTTCTTCTTGTTTTTTGCCTAGGCTTCCCTCATTCGAGGTACTTTAAAACTGTTTTTTTCCGCTTTTCCAGCTTTTCTACCTCTTCTCAATTACTTTTCTCTTCATTGGGGAAATCAGATTTTTCTCTCCCAAAATGATTTAGTAATATTCCTTCCAAGGTTTTTTTTTCTAAAAGGTTTTGGGAAAGTCTAACCTTATCCATATCCTCATGGATAAAGGTTTAGGATTTCCATTCTCAATCTAGTCATAGTGCACACATAAATATTCCATTTATTTTCATTAATAAATAATTAAATAAAATCCACATAATGTTTCTCCATTGGGGTCCACTTTCCCCTTTGGATTTTGTTCAAATGTTAATTTAAAAAGCATAGAACTTGGGTTGTTACATTAACATATCATGTGTGATCATAGCATATTAAACAAATAACCCTTAATTTGAGTACATATTGGAAAATACCTCTAAAATTCACATATTTAACCCCCTACCAATATAAACCCAATACACCTTCCCAATTTAAAAAGCCCCTACTTTCAGTATATATTGTATTTATCCATTTTTTCATTAACTTTTTTATACCCCTTTATATTTTTTCATTAACTTTGAGCTCCACTTTTTATACTTGCCAATAAAAACCCTTTACCCCCTATATATTCCCCAATATCTTATGTCATTTTTTCCTCATTATATATCTCCTAATATGAACCGATGTGCTATGGTATTTCTTTAGCAAAGAAGCCGACATGGGGAAAACTACATTCCATCATGCAAACACTTGAAGGATGATATCTACATGGCTATGCTAGAGAAAAATGTTGAAAGAGATTAAGAATCATTGCTGAAAGTTCGAAACACATTTATATGATTTTAAATAGTCTTCTAGAGTGTGTTGCCAAAATTTGATCTATTTGTTTTGAAATTAGGATTTATGATGTAAATTAGATCATTGTGTGTATAAGATAATAATTTTATCATTTCCTTATTATTTCACTACATTTTGATGATACGTTATCATTTGTTAATAATAACATTGATTGGATTTGTGATTCAAGTCTAAATTTTTCAACACTATTTGAAACGTTGAATATGGCGACTATAAAACTTATTGGGAATGGAAATAAGGAGGGACTAATTAAATAAAATAGTTTGGAAGATCTAACATAAATATGTAAACCACTGAATATTCCAATTTCTATGGGAACTAAGATTTATGTTGAGAAGTTTCCTACAACACTTATAGATATGGAGGATATAACCATTTATCCTTATGCATGTGCATTTTAAAATTTCATGTATAATATGCTCTATACTAGACCATATATTTCCAAAGTAGTGGGAGTCTTTAGCCAATTCATCGATAATCGTAGACATGAACTTTGGAATACAAAGAATAGGGTATTTATATATTTATATGGTAACTTAAAGTATTTTTCTATCATAGTGATATTTCATGAGACATGCACTTAATTGATATATAGGGTTATGTGAACTCTAATTTATTAGGGGATGTAGAAATAATGAGATCCACTAGTGGTTATGTGTATCATTTGTTTGGTGTAGTGACTTCGATGAGAAAATGATAAGTTGTGGTCACTTTTTCCACTATAGAGACAAAGTATATGGTAGCTACTCATGGATATATAGAGGCTATATGGATTATGAAACTTTCTTCATAATTAAGGTTAAGTCTGAAAGCTACCTGATTCGATGTGACAAAAATAGTGCCATTTGTTTAGCTAAAAATCCAATGTTTCATCAAAACAAAAAGTATATAGATATCCAATACCATTTATTTATGGACATTGTATAGGATAAAAGGGTTTTATTTGAGAAAATTGTCAAATTATAAAACTTTTGAATGCATTGATGGAATTAATGACAATATATAAGTTCAACTATTATGAGATTATGGGAAATCTATGCCCTTACAACTAGGTTGTAGTTTGACATTCTCTCCACTTTATCCTTACAAAGTGTAATGCAAGAGAGAAAATGTTGGAAAATGTGTCATACACCTTCTAGTGCTGTAAAGAAATTATAAGGCACTACCAAAGATATTATAGTACTATAGAGAAATTCTACAATACAATGCAGAACATTATTGTTCTATGAAGAAATTTTGTAGAATTGTTAAGAAAAATAAAACGTTGTAGAGAATTTTTCTAGTGTCTTTTAGCGTGTTATAATTCTAAAAAGAGTTTATATAGAACCATATGGAACTTTTTCAACAACATTAAGGAATTTAGCAAATGTGAAAAATATATTTCAACTAGAAACCGAGTATTTTAGAAACTATGAAAAGAATATTTAAGGAATGTTATGGTGGGAATATTTCATATATTGTGAAGAAAATATGTCAACAATGTTCTTTTGAGAATATTTTAGTCATTGTGAAGAAAATATTTTTGTTATTATGAAGAGGATAATTCAAAAATGTTGTATTGAGAATATTTCAACAATGTTGTGTTGAGAATATTCCATCTACGAAGAAACATATCAAAAAAATTTAAATACTATTTTAGAAAAATATTTCAACTATTTTGTAGATAATATATAGTAGCTATGAACAGAACATAATGAAAGCTCTATAAGCAATCTTTTAGCAATTGTACAGAAAATATTTTAGCAATGACAGGGAATAATTTTAGTAACCTATAGAGAATTACTTTAGTGATTATGTAGATAAAAAATTCAATAGTGAGTAGTGACAGAGAATAAATTCTTGGTGGTTTCTTCTCTCGATAAATATAAAATGATAAATGATTTATGGTTTTACTATGCTTACAAATAAAGTCCTAGAGTGGAGGAAAGCATGAGAGTATTTTTACCTCACTATTATGTTGTCAAATTTTCTTTAAAATGAAGAAACAATTCAACAATCTTGTAAAGAGAAAAATAAATATTGGATTATATGAATTAGCTATTCAATAAAATAATGAATTTATTTTAGAGTGTGGGGTTTTTCTCTTGGGAGGCTTCTCCCCAAAATACCTTGTTGTTAATGAATTGCTGTTCATTTCATACTGATAGTTTTAATTTCAACTTTTTACGCATTCTTCTCTTATATATTAGTGGAGGAACTGTATTACATACCTGATAATCCTTTAGTTTGGCATCAAAGCCTAATAATTTCAAATCCAAGTTTAAGGGACAACACATATTTCTCGAAAAGGACTAGCCACCAGAGAATTTAGAATTTGTAGATTAAGAAATTGAAACATATGATTAAAACAAAAACTTTCCTATTTTTGGTGAAAATCAATCAAAAAATGTCTGAAGAAAGAAAAAAAACATTAAAGATTTAGACTATGACATTTTTAAATGTATGCATGAATGTCATCTTAAGGACTGGATAAATTATACATATCCCTAATTCTTTGAATCGATTACAGATACCCTTCATACTAAATGTAAAATGTACCTATATCTATATATATTATTTTAGTTCATTTTTCTCTCCAAGGTATTAGTAAAGGTGTCATACACCCTGCAGTGTTGTGAAGAAATTTTGTAGTTCTATTAGGAACGTTACAATGCTACAAATCATTTCTCCAGTGTTGTATAGAATGTTATAGCGCTGCAGAAAAATTCTCTAATATTGCTGAGAACATTACAGTCCTATCGATTTAGAGGAAATTTGAGGTAAAAAATGGATCTCAGAACACAAAATGCACTAAAAACACAACTTTAAAAGAACTAGTAATATTTAGGATGGTGATGTCATTCCTAGGGGATATTTTTTAAAGGAAAAGAAGACAACCACTTTTATATTATATTTTTGGCTTATCTCCTTATAAATTTAAATATCAGTTGTATGCACTCATTTAATGTAGAATTAAGTTTTTCATTGAATAGGTAGCCACTCTTCGTACTTTTAAATAGGTCAACACTAGAGAAAATGAAGATACATGAAATTCATCTCCCCAATAGATGAAAATATGTGTTTCTTTCAATAAACATGGTTCTCGTATATTTTCAATAGTCTTCAGTGTAGGTATAGTCAAAATTATGTAGAGTGTGTAATTTCACATCCAATAAGTACTTACACTTTAAATTTGAGTAAACCTATAAGAAGAGAAGCTAAAAGTAAAATAAAAATACTGTTCTTTTTTCTTTTAAAAAATTACAACTTTATTTTATTATTTTCACAATCATTTCATTATTTTCCTTAGGAAGTCCATTTTAGACCTAAAAAATCCCATCAAGAGAAATTTTATAGCATTTTTGAGAATTCTATAATGTTTTGAATCACTTCTGTAGTGATATTGTGAAATTTATAGTGATGTGGAGAATTTATATAATAATGTAGAGATATTCTATAGTGTTTCTACGCAATTTAGCAGATGTGAAAAAAATATTTCAAAAATTAGTAACTGAATATTTTAGGAACTATGAAGTGAATATCTTAGAACCATTATGATGAGATGATTTCTTCTATCATGAAGAAAATATTTTAGCTATTGTGAAGAGAACATTTTAGCAATGTTATGCTGAGACTATTTTATCTTTTTTGAAGAAAACGTTTTAGTTCTTACAAAAAAAATATTTCAATAACTATGCAAAGAACATTAAAATAATATATTTAACTCTTTCTTAACAAATATTTTAGAATATATCAAGGGAATATTTAAACAATCGTATAAATAATATTTTGGTAATTGTGATGAAAATATTCCAATAATGTGCAAAATATATTTTCATCAATTGTGTAGGAAATAATTTGAAAAATGAACAATGAAAAAAAATAACGTGTTGTTGGTTTTCTCTATGAAAAAATGGAAAATCTTAAACAAATAATGGTTTTACTATGCACTATATATTAATTTCTCTAGTGGAGCGAAGGCTGAGAGTATTTATACTATATTGTTATGTGACCAAATGTTACCTTGAATTAAGTCACTATTCAGCACTCTTTGAGACACAAGACATTTTTTGTATTATACCATTTATTATAGAGTACTATAGTAAGTGTGCTTTAAAGTGTAGGTTTTTGTCTCCCTCAAGGGTTTTCCCCATGATATTTTGTTGTTAATGGTTTTTTGTTTATTCCAAATAATATCATGTTTTTAAGTGTTTCTTGTTCACTCTATATGTTTGCAACTATTTTAATTTGATTTTCTACACAATATTCACTCACATATTAGTGTAAGAAATGTTGGAGAATCTAGGAAGGTAGTTATTTAAATCAATTTTTCTTATCCTTAATAATTGATTTTGGACTTTTGTTATCTTATTATTTTTCCTTATTATATATTTTCATCAAACAATTATCAAGATAAAAAAACAATAAATATAATAGACACAAGATTTAGGCTTCAAGCCATGGAAAAATCCCTCTAAAGGGAAAACCCAAAAATAATATATTTTCTTCTTATAGGATCTTCCTGAAATTATAAAACCAAGACCAAACCTCCTTGACAAATTCCCCATTTAAGCACAAAGGCAACCCACTTCAAATATCATTTTCAACCCCTAGCTCAAATATCATCTTCAGCCCGTACCTGAGATCTGCAATCTCGACCTACTTCAAACATCATTTTTCGCCCCTATAATAGCTACATAAACCCTAATACTTTCACATGTGGATATAAATTGAGAAAATTATGTATCTTATTTCTTCACTTGGTCTTTCTCTTTGTCTTTTAGTCATTCACTCTTCTTCTCTTGCTTCTCTTGTTTCAAATAAAAAAAAATTATTTAACATATTGAATTTTTTTCAAATGAGGTAAAAGTTGATTCTATATATATGCCTCCCATGAGGTCAAATACCCCGCTCTAGGTGGACTTCTCACTGGTAGGGCCAACTTGTGCTTGGAGGCTTATTGATCTTCTAGACTCAAGATAAATTCATTTACAAGTTACAACTTGCAAAATATGGACTTATACAAATGATATCGAGTGTATTTACTCATGAAAATAATTCTTATGACATTAAAAAAACTAGAACCAATCTAAAGAAGCATCAAACCCATGCTTGAAAACAATATTTTTTTCTTTCTTTCATTTTCTTGTTACGTAAGATATACATAATGACATGAGTATAATGACAATTATGAGGACTAAAACTATTTACATTTTCCAACACTACCTGTTAACTATAGATATTCATAATTGTACAAGTGGTACAAGGATACTCTCAAACTAAAGAGTTCTCATAAGAAGAGTCTGATTGTTAATTCATCTTTAAGCATTAACATCATAACCAACATCATATCCATAGTAGCTCCTTAACTCATAATGTCTTCTCATATCAGAGCATCATGTTGGGAGGCTTTACATGAGATACCATACTAGCTATGAAGGTACATACCTCATCTTGATGCTCACTGGTTATTTCCTTTTCAGACTATTCTTATCTTGGATTCCCAATCCTCAGACAATATTAGTCCTCTTCAACCACTCTTGTCTTGGCTACCTATACAAAGTATGTCCATCAAAAAGAATACTTTCTATCTTGGATTCCCTATCCTTAAGGATTATTGGTCTCATATGCTTATCCAATCCCCATTATTCTTCCTAGTGCCTTTTCCTTTCCTAATAATTATGATGGTTAGTCCTAGGATAGTGCATGAAACATGGAGAATATGGTGTCTAAAATCACTTCCTCTCATTCAGGGAGGAGATTATCATTCCCTCTAGATTAGGGAATTGATCCTTACTCATTTTCACACATCCATGGATACTTCTTTACTCCCTCTAAAATATAGAGGATATTCCTTACTTCCTCTTCATTTGCAATTCAAACCTACAATCTCTTTACCGTATCTTTATAATTAGATCAGCTACCAATTCTTCGTGGAGATATTGAAGTAATAGTTGCATGACTCCTCCTCTTTTGGAGATTTCATGACTACTTTTTATTAATATTTTCTGTGAGTACCAAGTCAATCCTTTTCTTCCATTTTGGGAATTTTTTTGATCTATTGAGCTTGTTTATTTCCTTGCAAGATGTAGCAATATGCTCTATAGATTGAGACATATAAGACAATTAAGGAAATATGATACCTACTTGTCAACCAAGATTTATCCATCTTTATGTCTTGATATTCCTTAATTATTTCAAGGCCTTCAAAGATATTTCAAAGATGGCCTAGAATGATGACTTCTAGGATGTTGTCAACATTAGTTTATCCTTCCTTAATTTAATGAGAGCTTGATATTTCTTAATATGATAAGATCTTCAATGAAAGCTTGATGTAGTAACCCTACTTCTAGGTGAGTATGACTTCTTCTTATTTCATTGTATCCTTCTACAAATAATTTCCCTTAACATAAATACCTTCTTATGTCAACATGTTGATCTTCAAGTTGCCTTCTCTTATTCACCTTAGCTCTGATACCATGTTGGAAAATCTAGTAGGGGAACCATTTAAATCAATTTTCCTTATCCTTAATAATTGCTTGTGAACTTTATCTATATTATTATTGTTATTTATTAGCTTTTTTCATCAAACAATTATAAACAGGGAAAACAATAGAGACAATAGACACAAGGCTGTAATGTACGCAATTCTCTATGTTTCTATTGGACATTTGAATAAGTCCAAAAGGGTACAATGGACCCAAATGGAAAAAAATTATGTGGATTTATTTTATTATTTCAAGTTAATAAAATAAAATGGAAATTTATGTGCAAAGACTAGGTTATGACTAGAGATCTAGAAACCAAATCCATGAGGATGGATAAGGTTGTAAGACTTTCTGAATCTTTCAAAAATCCTTGGAAGAAATGAATTAAATACTAAATTTATATTGAAGATAAAAATATAAAAATTTGCCCCAATAAACAGGAAATTACTAGAAAGAGGTGGAATAAATCTAGAAAGCAAAAACGCTAGATTTAAAAGTACCTTTGTGGAAGAAACAAAGGGAAAACCTAGGCACACAGGAAAGCATCATCCTAAATTAACAAGACGTAGTTAAGCGAAATAGGCTAGGGGAAATTAAGCTTAAATAAGTTGATTCAAGATAGGTAAAGGGTTGTCTATTTCCATAGAAAAGGATCTCTTTTTGGGGGCGAGTTGTGGAGATAGAGCTCTAAGGTTGGGTGGAACCTAGTCTACCTTAAGTTGTATGTACAATTATATTGAATTGTTTTAATTTATACCTTAGATCTGCTATGAAATTCTGAGAAGTAAAGTAGTTAGATCTATATGAATTTATGCCTCTAAATATGTGTCTATGCTGAGGAAGTTAATTTAATTAGACTTAAATTTTGGAGGTCTGTACATTGAACATATTCGATTAGAATAAACCAGTCTATTATGTATTGTTGTATAGACATAAACTCTGTAGAGGACCAACTCTTAGAATGTCTAAACCTAGTATAGGGCTTAAATATGAGGTTAGGTACCTCACAGGAAACTGATAATTTTTTAGTATAATGGTTATCATATCATGTTATCAAAATGTTCATTTCGTTATGAAATAAACTCTAAGTAGAAATCAATAAATAGGAATGATAAAGGTAAACATTGTCTATTTAAATAAAGTTCTTCACTGTAGGGTGAAAGAAATTTTGCCCTTTCTAGTTGAGTAAATTATGTATTATCTTGAAACAATTAAATCATGAACTAAAGCTTAATTGACAGGAGAATATACACAAGTATATGTTTAGAAAATCTTCTTATTCTAGAGCTTCAAGTGAAATTATAATTTGGAATAACTTATTTTATTGGAACTCTAATAGGATTCCGACTGAAGGAAATAACTTCTAGAGTACAAAATCAACCAAACATATACTATAGTAAAACTATGAAAATTTCTTCATTGATTCTGGTTGTTGAACATAAATGAAATTAATACAGGTTTACATGCAATGATACATGAAATATAGAACTGTTATTGAACTAAAATAAAAATAATATTTGCAAGTAAAGGTTTTAGACATTAAGGTGAAAAAATAATATTGAATTTTTATTCCATACGGTATATCTGTATAAAAAAATTAATCAGTAAAATTATACAAATTACACCAGAGCTTATTTAGGAACCATTCTACACTGAGAATATTATGTTCTTCTATCACAAATTTTAAAGGACATCAAGGAATAAACTTATGCAGATATTGCGTAGGAGGAAGCCCATATACATTCAAGCAACCTGTATAAACAAAAAACCCTCTTACTAGGAGCTAATTAAGTGTTATGGATGCATAATAACTCCACAAGTAGAAGTACTATAGCTATACCTGCAAGGAGCAGAGCCAGAAGTCAGACTTTTGAAGAAGAATAATTGAAATAAGTTATATATATATATATATATATATATATATATATATATATGAGATAGAAGGTAAGGGCCACAATAGTTAGATAATTACCTCATGTAATTGTTTATCCGCGTTATACCTATAAGCAGGAAAGAGATTAAATAAATGTTCATACTGTACATAAAATACTGACATAAATAAATTTTAAGACTGTAAGGACAGAGTTGAACTGTATGAGAATTTACTAATACTCTTAGACAGTAGACCATAATATGGATCATTCATTTGTGGTGGAATATATATAAAAAAAACCTTCCACCACTCGGATAGAAAGGTAAGAAAATATACACAGGTACCTAAGCTTAAGAAAAGAAGTAAAACGCTAAGCGGATAATGTTGGGAACGTTAATATCCAAATAAATTTAAACTTTGATAATTTATATGGTATTGCAAAATGAAAATTTCATCGATACAATAAAGTGACGATCTCAGTCAAGAAAACCCAGCAAGGGAATTTTGGTTATAAAACAACAAAAGGGAGAGTTTGAATTCTCATAAACGGTATTGAGACTCTAGCAATGTAAAGTCTGATGTAAGTCTAGATTTCAACAATAAATAAATAAAAATTGAAGTTACACAAAGTTACCGAATTTAGAATTGACATTTGTTGTGAACCTCGTAAGGTAGGAAGAGACTACCTAATCCTTACCTACGTTTCAAGAAACATTGTCAGTTACTTTGACTTACAAAAATACCTCACTTGGCTAAAAAAATTAACAATTTACTGTATTGTGACGAAATAAAAATTATAATTATATAAGTTCTACCACCTAGCATATACAGGGAATTATTCCAGAGAAATCATCTTATACAGTAAAACAGAAATCCTGGTATTTTGGGTAAAGGAAACTAAAAACGAAGGAAAACCTAATGAAATCTCTATTGGAATGAAATCCTTTTCATTGATTTCAAAAATACCAAGATTTTCATAATAGGAATTCTAAGAACGAATCATTTTTACCAACCCGTGCAACACGTCAAGAATGAATGAGAAATTCCAGTGCTTTCTGGGCACAAACATAAATAAAAATTAGGATTAAATAAAATATTACTAAACCACAGTGGAAAAACTCATAAACTGGGAAAATTATAAGGGTAAAAGAAGATAAAGAGGAAGACGTATTACCTAATCATACTCACAGGTAGTCTCAACATATAAAAAAACACAGAATGCCTCTTTGGATCTGTGATACTGGACTTTTGGGTCATGGCCATACTAGTCATGGAAAGGAAAACAAGTGATCAAAAAATGGTGTTGAACAAGGTGGGAGACGTTCACCACCGAAATGACAAGGAAAATGAACCTATGCCCAAATCATGAGTCTTTATGGCCCATCAAACCCTAATTTAGATTCAATCTAAACCGTCCATGTGTCAAATATTAGTGAAGGGATGAGCTTTCTTGTGGCTCAAGGGTTACATCCAAGATCCATGTGACCTAGTACGTTGCAATAAATTCAAACATACCCTAACATATTAACTTTTTAGTGACTCTATATTCAAGGCATACGATTTAAGTACCAACACCATTAAACAAAGTAAAAAGTCCTATCTCGAAAATCCAATTAGACTGGATTTTTGACTCATGTAATTCTTGCCAATATTTCTTGAAAAATGAAGTGAAATCCCTGTGGTACATTACATAAATGCATAGTGAGGAATAAACCATTGTTGCACCACGTTGGAGAGTGGAAATCCACGTTGCTATATACATTCAATAAGATTTAAAATGGTGAGTTAGTTTAATAGTAGAAAATACAATATTATATGTGTATGAGAATTTTACATGCCAAGGTGTACATATATATAATAGGATGTTATTTATATTTTGATCAAAAAGTTATAAAGGATTTAACCCTAAGTTAAACCCTAAGTGGTAATTGAAATTACGTAGGAGTATTTTAAAGTTAACCAAGTCCTTTAATTTCCCAGATCAAATGAGTATCAAAGGAAGAGTGGCATAATCATTACTAATAACTAATGTCATTATAACTTATTTTAAAATGAATTAAATTATCTCTCGACCCTATAATTTATGTTATAGTTGAAGGGTCAAGTCAAGATGAAGTTAGATGTTAAGGGATGATAGTTGTTGAAAGAATTAAGTTAGAAATGTCAATGTATGAATGAGTATAAAAAAAAAAATGGGAAGAAAAACTTAAGTATGGAAGGAAAAGCTATGGTGAATGTTTAATTAGGAAGAGTATTCCATTTGGGGATTTTAATGGGAGCCCTTAGAAATAAGTGTTAGTTATTAAAAGTATGAAGTTAAATTAATAACAGGTAATTGAAAAACACAGAAACTTTTATGGTAGATTCAAGAACATGATGAACAAAAATTCGATAATAAGCATAAAGAAGTATTCATACTATAATTAGAAAAAAAAAAGAAATCAAAAGGAAGATGTTACAAATGGTACTAAAGCCCGTGTTAAAACACTGGGCAATAATGTGTCCTCACAGCAGAGAATTTATGTTGTTATGAAATTTTGTTAAATTTAATTTTCACTAATGTTTAATTTTATGTACACTGAAACAGTGCTAAAGCATACAGCTGCAAACCATGAGTGAAGGGGATGAGTTGTATGTGGATCTCTATGGTGGAGAAAATATAAAATATCCAAATGCTCGATTGATAGCTATGATGCATCGAATGCAAAGAAAAATTATGCAACTTAAAAACCACAATGGAAGGCTATCTTTAGCTATTGAAGAGCAAGACAATTAATAAGAGAATTGACTTCCCGAAATAGTCATGAAGTTGAAGGTTCTGGAAAAATGAGAAGGGGAAATGTAAATCACTTAGAAGAGTCTGAGGAAGATGATGCCTCTAGAAAATAGTCTAGGAGTAATAAAGAACTATAGGGTGAATTCCGGAAAATTAAGTCTCCCTCCTGTGATGGGGAGAAGGAGGAAGATGTAGAATCTTGGCTTTTAAACATGATAGAATAATTTCAGGTTTATGAATTTGAAAGTAACTTGAGAGCCAGGCTGGCTATTTATCAATTGGAAGGGAAGGCTATCTTGTGGTGGGAAGAAACAAAGATGGTTCATGTCATAGATGAGAAAAATGTCACTTGGGAGGATTTCCAAATCAAATTCAAACATAGATATCTAAATGAAATTTATTATGATGATAAAGAAAATGTGTTTCACGAACTTATGTTGGGACAACTTACTATTGATGAATTTGTAACTAAATTCACCAACCTACTTTGCTATGTACCTTATATAAGGGAATAAAAGGAAAAGGTACAACGTTTCTTAAATTGTTTACCTATTGTTTACAAGGATAATATAGAATTTGATAATCCCAAGACCATGGATGAAGTGGTGCGCAAAGCAACACTGTGTTACCAACAGTTCAAAGACATAAATGAACAAGAAAAGAATTGGCAAAACAAAGAGAAAGGTGACTCTACTGGGAAAAGAACAAAACCAGCATACTTAAAGAACTTTGGGAGAAATCAGCAATGAAAGAAGTTCACCAAAACTGGATATAATCAACCAGCTCAATCACAAATAGGGTCCAAACAGATTAACGGAAACAATACGAGAAAAGTAACTATTAAAATGAAGGAACCTCTAAAGTGTTGGGGTCATGGAGAACCTCATTTAGTGAGAGAGTGTCCACATAGAAAAATTCATACCATACAAGTATTGAGAGAAGAAACTACTGTCAATGACGTGGCAAGAAACATCCCCAAAATTAGTGCTGCCCTAGAAGATCATCAAGCAGAACACCAATCCAATATGGTCGAAGTAGAATGTATGATTGTTGAACAACCTATTTTTGTTTTAATAGATATAGATTCATATTTAAGCTATATAAGTCCTTAAATGGTAGGAAAATGCAAACTAAAGTTAGAGAAATTTTAGGAGTCATGGTTGGTTTAGTTAGCTACTGGGAGAAAAAGGAAAGTGACTCATAAATTACCACAGACAGCCATAAATCTAAATGGGTACAACATTGAATTGAATCTGAATATTCTACCTTTAGATTCCTATGATGTATTGGTAGGAATGGAATGGTTAGAAAAACAGAAATCCATGTTGAACTACTTATACAAAACAATACAATGCATAAATGGGAAGGGAAAACCTGTAATAGTTAAGGAAAACCCAAACCCATATCCGTGAGACAAATTTCAGCACTTCAATTGAAAAGAACAACAAGAAAAGGTACTCAAGTGTATTTTGTGAATGTAGAAGAAGTGGGAAAAGAACCTAAATATGATATTTTAGGAAAATTACCAGTCATCCGAGAGTTCAAGGATGTATTCTCAGATGAAGTTCCTCATCTATCCCCTAAGAGAGAAATTGACTTCTCAATTTTCTTAGTGCCAGAACAAACACCGGTTTCTAGAGCTCCATACAAAATGAGTACCCCAGAAATGATGGAATTGAATATGCAACTACATGATCTACTAGATAGAGGTTACATTAGACCAAATGTATCCCCATGGGGAGCACCAGTGTTGTTCGTCAAGAAAAAGGATGGTACTTTCAAAATGTGTACATATTATTGTCAATTGAACAAACTAACAGTCAAAAATATATATCCTCTACCTAGGATAGATGATATTTTTGACAAAGTTAGAGAAGCGACAATTTTTTTGAAAAATTGATATAAGGACAGGTTACCATCAACTAAGGATTAAATATGAAGACATAAGTAAAAATACATTTAGAACCAGATATGTACACTATGAGTTTGTGGTCCTACCTTTTGAATTGACTGATGCACCTGCTACTTTTATGTTCTTAATGAACATTGTCTTGACCAAGTACATGGACAAATTTGTACTTGTATTTATTGACAACATTCTGATTTATTCTAAGAATGAAGCTAAGCATGAATAACATCTTTAAATTGTTTTACAAACACTAAGAGAAACCAAGTTGTATGCTAAGTTTAGAAAATGTGATTTTTTCAAAGATAAAATTTAGTACTTGGGTCATATAATTTCAGAAAAGGGATTAACAGTAGACCCATAAAAGATACAAGCGATAAGAGAGTGGCATGTACCTACTGATGTGTCTTCTATAAGATCCTTTATGGGAATTGCAGGATATTATAGGAGATTTGTACAGAGATTTTCAGCCTTAGCCTACCCTATTACATCTTTACAAAGAAAAGGAGTTAATTTTGAATGTATTAAAAAATGGCAACATTGTTGGACATTGGGTTCAACGTTCCCCGTGTGTTTCGCGACATGGACTAACCGCCTCTCGTGGATCCTAACTCTGACGATTGTAGCGGAGACTAATGCCTACGGGTTTTGGTCTAACGGCAATCGTGATTCCAACAAGTGGTATCAGAGTGACAAGTCTCGAGTTCGAAACTCACCCGGCTCGCGTTGGGGGGCAGATTGTTGGACATTGGGTTCAACGCTCCCTGTGTGTTTCGCGTTCCCCCGTGTGTTTCGTGACATGGACTAACCCCCGCCCGTGGATTAACTCTCGCGATTGTAGGGGAGACTTTGGAGACTATGCCCAGGTTTTAGTCTAACGGAAATCGTGATTCCAACAAACATAGCTTTCATGAGTTAAAACTGAAACTTATAACAACACCGATTTTAAAGATTTTTGATCCAGATCAAGAATTTGTAGTATGCACAAATGCTTATGGAGAGGGATTAGGGGGAGTGCTACTACAAGAAAACTCTGTTATAGCTTATGAATCAAGAAAACTTAAGGAACATGAACATAATTATAGTGTTTATGATTTAGAACTAACTGTTGTAATACATGCTTTAAAGATGTGGAGACATTACCTTTTAGGGAAAAAGTTTATATTGATGACAGATCACATCAGTTTGAAGTATTTCTTTACACAAAGTGATTTGAATGCTAGGACATCTAGATGGTTGTCCTTCCTTAGTCAGTTTGACTTGGAGATCAAACATATTAAAGGGAAGGAAAATAATATTGCAGATGCATTAAGTAGAAATTCTTGGAAAAGTGTGAGTAATGTTGGAAGTAGTGCCAAATTTGGCATTGAAGGACTGATATAAGAAGTGGTGAGAGAAGACCAAAACTATGAAAAACTTTAGGCACAAAATTCTAAAAAAAGGAGATGAATCGGTATACAAAAAATCAGAGGGGATTGGTTTGTTATAAAAATAGATTATACATTCATAATGTGGACTCCTTAAAAAGACAGATTCTTGATGACTACCATTAGAGACCCTATGCGGGACATCCATGATACTAGAAATTAATTTTTGTTTTAAGAAAGAACTCCGTTCAAATGGGTATGAAAAAGGATGTGGAACATTACTTGGTTAGATGTATATATTGTCAGTAAATTGAAGGTAAAGCATCAACATCAAGCTTCGATTGTTGAATCCTCTCTTTACCCATTATTGAATGGAAGTGGGAGACTACTTCCATGGATTTTATTACCGGGTTACCAAGGAATAAATATCGACATGGCTCTATTATGGTGGTATTTGATAATTTGACTAAATATACACACTTCATACTTATACAATACTTCGCTTGTAACACCCCCAAGTTCTATGCTTTTCAAATGAGACATTTGAACATAAATCCAAAGGGGAGTGGACCCCAGTGGATGATTATTGTGTGGATGTGGTTAATTATTTAATTATGAAAAATAAATAAAATATTATGTATGCACTATGACCAGATGAGAAAATGAGATCATATGCCCAATCCATGAGGTGATGGAAAAGGAAAAAATACTTTCCCCAAATCTTTCAAAAATCCTTGAAAGAAATTATTTCTAATTTAGATTTTGAGAAAAAATTTAAATTTCCCCAATGAAGAGGAGTAGTTGGGAAGAGGTGAGAAAAAAAGCTGGAAAAGCTGAGGAAAAGCTTAAAGCAGATTTAAAGAGTCCCAGAATGGGAAGCCTAGGCTAAACAGGAATAAAGCATCCTGAAATTCTGGACGCAGAATTGGAAACATGCTTGGGGAAAGCACAGCTTAAATAAGGCTATCGGAAACAGAGATTGGTTTGTACATTGGGAAGGATCTCACAACTCAAGGTGGTCACGGGAGATAAAGAGGATTCTAAGGTTGGGAGGACTGGTCATAGTAGAGGTGTGCATGCATACATTTGGAGATATCTGTAAGTCTGTGTTAAATATATCCCTGTTTTATGAAATTGTGATGTTATATTCCTTTATGCAATTTATGAAATTGTGATGTTACATTCCTTTATGCAATTTATGAAATTGTGATGTTATAGTCCTTTATGCAATTTATGAAATTGCGATGTTATAGTGCATTATGGAATGTATGAATTGTATGTTAAGTTGCATTATGAAACTGTTAGATGGATAAATGGTTGAGTAACTTATGTAATTGCAAATACAACTATTGACAGTAGAGAAAAATGGTTGGGTGTAGGGATGAGTACCTTGTAATAATGAGATTGGAGATGATAGATTAGTTAAACAGCCAATTTAATAACTATGTATAGGTATAGCTTGATATCTTTGAAAGGAGTATTTAAGTTCTGTGTGTAGAAACAGAAAATGGTAACAAACCAGTAACCATGAACAGTAAGTTCCAAACAACTAAACCTATCATAACAATATGGATGGCACAGAACCCCCTGTAACCAATAACAGAAAGTAAGAAACAATAACCCTGTGATAGTCGTATGGGGTTCAGTATGTATGTTCCAATGGAGAGAATGGTAACAATTAGAATTTAAATTATTCTATTAAATGTAAGTGTAATCATCTGAAAGTAGAAGTTGAACCCTAATTAAGGACGAAGATCTACCACTAGAAATTCTAAACTATCCAGTGCAGTATCCTCTACCACCAATTGATTGAAGCACGAGGATCTGTTTCCTAGTTTTCACATGGAACAGTTGAATCTTTACCAGAGTGTCACACATCTTGGATTTTTGTAACAGTAAAATAAGGGGGAAATCCTATTGAACAATCTAGTGTGTGATAAAAGTTGTGTGAAGTAAGATTGTAAGCATATGTAAAAATACAAGGAACAGAGCATCTGTCTACCGTCCATTTAAACTGCTGGGAAAGTAGTTGGAGCTATGGAGGTTAACTGAGGATAGATAGATGTATGCGAGGATGCACACATATATACCTCGATGCTGAAACTTTAACATGTTGAAAATTTTATAAGGCCTGTAAACTGGAAAGTTAGAAAGGGCCTAGCAAATCATCTAGAGTTGGAATAAACTCTGAAAAGAAAAACCTGAGAAATACAAAGTAAAATATATATATAGCTATATAAGTCTACTAGATGAACTTAGAAGAGGGGTGGTCAAGGCCAAAAATCTTCATGGAAATTCTTATATTCCATGGTTGCCTATAAGTACCGAAAAGAAAGTAAATGTCGGATAATATACTGAATTTGTAAGTGATTTAGTATAAAACTATCAAGGTTATCTGGCGCATAAAGCGGTGAACATCTGAGTTATGAAAGCTGGGTCTGGGAGACGTGACAAATGGTATCGGAGCTCAAGTTCAAAAAATTGGGCAAGATAGGTGCCCACAAAGAACTAGAAAACTGTTATAGATTTTATGAATATTAAAAATATTACTTCAAGTATACAATTATCTTGGATATACTTTCAGGCATACATGTAACAGATGGTGATGAAGTAAAAAACATTGATATGGGAGTAGTATGAGGAGGCTCATAAACCAGAATGGTTAAACCTATAATAGGCTTATAATGACATATTTAGCTATTGTCCTACTATCATCGTTATGTAAAAGCAATTGCAGTGTGCATAAAGTTAAGATACTGAAACCATCTTAATACAGTAGAAAAGATCAATGTTGAAGTTACTTAGTCTCTATGGAAAGTGAAATATTCTCTTATTTATGTAGACACAAGGTAACAACATATATACTTGAGTATATTAGAATGATATTGTAGCAGAATTGAGGTAAAGAAAGTAAAGACACTTGCATATGAAACTTAAAAAAAAAAAAAATTCTTCTAGATAATGAATTTCTGCTATTCTATATGAGACTTATGGAATATATAGATCTCCTATATATATATGGTAGTCATAGCAAGTCTACGTATATATATAAAGCTAGAATACCAGCTTAAACCAAGGTCTAAATGGTAGTCATATAACTTAATGGTAGACCAGAAAATAAATTATTGTTGTTGATCTCTGTAGACACTGGGGATCTTATGTGCTAGAGAATACATATAGCAGGACTAAAGTTTCATTGTATAAAAAAATATATATATAAGCAAATAAGAGCAGTAGCATCGGACATGGAAGCAATCTCTATGATATATGATTATTATAACAGTGATAAGTGTATCTATCACATTGTGTAAAATCCTCTTTAATCTTTGGAACCAGTAGTATATTAAATGATTTAACTTATTATGAAAGTCTCTTAGTCATACACTATAGAATGCATATAGACATATAGCAACTGGACCATATAAATTAAAAACAAGGACTTTATAATACTTATTCCTACTAAACAAAGTATTGAAGCAATACTATTTAAGTGACTCAATATTTAAACCTACTATAGCGCATTTGTATGTCGAAATCATCGTTAACCTTTTTAATTAATAGGGAAAAAGAGTGATTCTATGCGTAAAGTTAATTAACTATAACTATCGAATGAATACATATACCCCCAAATGGGTGGAGTAAATACGTGGCGCTAAATTTATCTAACCCATTTTGATAAAAAGGCGACGTAGATAGACAAGGCATCTATATGTATACATAGGAACCAAAAACCTATATGTTAGCATGCAAATATAAATCGATATGTAAAAATGATACATCGCCGAGAGCTGGATATGACAGAGAGGAATCTGTGATTTTATCATTATTCCTATGCGATATTAAATATGAACAACTACCCCGATCTATAATCTTTAGTTATTAAACTATGTGTTAACCCTACGGCAATCATAATATTGAACCCAAAACCTTACCCCGGTTATAACATTGACCTGGTTAATCATTATATGATACGATTCAATATGAAATTTCAATACGAGTAGACGGCATAAACTTGACTGTCAATAATGAAAAATGATGAAATTATGCATAGAGTGCGAACCGACTACACGGGAGTAAGTCGAGTTTATTTTGCCGGCAACGCACTATGGTCAAACTGAAATCTTGCAATAGGTGACTCTAATCTATTACCGACTGTGCCTCATCGCTATGATTCGGGGAAACCTCGCAACCATTCAATACATTCGGTAGATAGAGTTATCAATGTTAGCAGGTAGGTGAATAAAAATAATTTTAAAACCCTAACACTGATCTAGAATAAATAAGGATAAGTAAATAAAAAAATAAAAAAAAATCGGAATGAGATAACCGGCACCACTGAGAACCATAGATTTACAATACAACTGCAAAGCACGCTACAGGTTCTCGAGGATAAATGACTGGACACAAATGAAATGGATTGCATAAAATATGTCAGATCTGTGCGCCAGATAGAAAAGAATATAGATCTGAATACCGGAAGATTTAATAACCGTCATGAGTACACCATAACGACCATCATTCTGCTTGGGTTCGTTCACTGTCATACAGGGGAAGGAAACAGTAGTAACGGAGTTACAGGTTTGTTAGAACCAAAACTATAGTCTGAGCCAGTAGATGCCAAGCAGACCGAGGCCACACATCATAACACAGAGCACATATCTACTCTCAAATCAACGTTAAAACGAAAAAAAAAAAATTGAACCGCGGCTAAACATGACGAGTACCTCGCATGGAGACGAAGAGCCGGCAGGAGCTCGGCTCTGATACCTTGCAACACCGTTGCAGTAGAACGGTCATACGAATTTCAGGGCTTAACGAGGTAAATAAACCATCGGTGCCGCCGTGAAATAAGTCCTTGAGATAAGATCTGAAATTAATCACCGAGTTCGAACCAAACACGTGACCATAATGTAAGAGCAAAAGGCTATCCTATGCTGTAGTTAAGACCGCGCTGAATATTTTTATAGAAAAAAAAAATTTATTACAAACACGAACTCTAAAATAAAAGTAAATCTGTAGCCTGTCGCCCAGAAACTCCAGGATCTCCAACCGCTGCACAAACGATCCATTTCAGGTTCAGATATAGAGGTATACCGAGAATAAAAACACCAGAACAAAGTGAAGAATGAAAGACGACAGAATACTACGAGGGAGCTCGCATACCTCAACTGAGTACTTCTCTGGTATTACATCTCACTTCGATCCGCTTCCACCAGGAGCGAGCTAGCAAAAAAACAATTATCTCAACAGGAATGAGACCCCCAACTGAAGAACGAAGCTGTTAAATAGGGCACATGTTGTAGAGTGATAATGAAGGGTAGGGCTGCGAGCAGTCGAAAGGCTGTGCAAAACCCTAAAACTGTAACCCTAGAAGGGTACAGAATCCCCAGGTCGATTTGAAACAAATCGACACATCGACAAAGCGTACTTGATGAAGTGAACAGAGTTTAAACCATGTACCGACCTGCACAAAGCAGCTCTTCCAGTACTGTGCCGTTCTGGAGTGCAACGATCACACTACACGTAGCTATGGAATGGGCCTGGATTCGTGTATGGTACTCAAGCGCGGGTAGGAGGCGCCATACCTGTGTTTCCAATGATCCTGATACATATCCTCACGTTAACTCAAGATATGACAGATCACTGAGGCGTGCCTGCAAAGGTGTGCGACACCTTACCTGCGTTAAAAAAAAAAAAAAAAAAAAAAAAAAAATCAATACCAAAGAAAAGAACAAATAAAACCATTTACCCGAAAGTTGTTTTAGTCCCAAGAAAACCGGATACACACAGGTTGTACATGAGTCATTATGATAAGTTAATACGCTTTCCGTGATCGGGTTATCGGAAAGGTTGATAGGGTTTGACACGTTAACACACAAAGGGCGGTTATTATAAAAATTTATGTACTTTCCATATGTATACAATTTCACTCAAATCTTTATAAACAACAAAACAAGGGAAACGAAGAAGAATGTATACACATATATGATATGAAAGTCAATAGCGCTATAGTGACATATGCGTGGACGCCCATAAATGCCGAGGTGTTTATTGGCATGGAATAGACAGTCCTATATGTGAATTGTGTATATATAGATATATACATGTGTAATATGTGAAATAAGTATCTATATAATTATATAGGTGGGAAATTCGTTACATAAAGGTAATATATATATATATATCTATATATATATATATGAAAGTTCATAGATATGTGAATTAGGACATATTTATATATAGGTAATGCATAGATATATATATATGTGGAAATAAGTTATCTATGTGTAGTTCCTATATATATATATTTATTTATTAATATATAAAGATGTGTAAGCCAAAGAGGTATATGTAGGTGGTTAAGAAGACTCTAAATGAAATGTTAAATGTTTCTTTTTGAGACTAGATGAATAAGGAGGACCTTGCCAAGAGGACATTAGAGAAAAAAAATTAGAACTCATTATCCCACTCACTAAGGGAATAAAGAATTTTTTTTTTTTTTTGAAAACTGGAGGTGTGATAAATGGTATCCCCTAATAGAAAATCCTGTAAGATTAGGTATTCGCTTACTTGGCTGGAAATAATAGAGATGAATTCTATTATTATTGACTTAACAATAGTTGAAACCCTCACAATTGTCCTTGTATTGGTTCAAATTAAAATTTTATAAGTCCATCACAAAGGAAAAATGTAAGTTGGTACAAGGGTATAAGGCTAACTTGTACATTAAATAAGAAAAAATAAAAATAAAAAAAATTTAGGAGTATTAATTAAACTCTTTGGATTATATATAGGGTGGACTTTATATATATGTCTGGTGGATATATATATATGTGGTGGATTTTATATATATGATGGAGTTTATATATTGTGGATTATATATATATAGAGTGGTTCTATATATATATGAAAAAGAGTGGATTTAATGATAGGAAATATAATGGTTCATAAAAAAAAAAGGGATTATTTTAAATTATGTGTAATATATATATGGTAGCACTTTCAAAAAAGGCTTTGAATTTATATATGAATATGTATAAATATAGGGATATATATATATATATTCATATGTTCATCAAATTAATATTGCTAAGGCTATATATATATATATATATATATATATATATACAGATATCATGGTTACTTACACAATAAGGTTTGGAAATATATATGATATATACAAACCTAGTGGATATATATACATGCTCATGAGATGTATATTGCCCAAGGCTTGAGATGTAAGTAGTATATGAGTAAGTGGAAAATGTATCCTATAAATAAGGCATGTATACTGCTATAAAAGAAAAGAAGATTGAAGTACAAGTTTTAATTACAATTAAATGGTTAATTTAGTAACTGTGGAACCATTACATTGAGTTAGGCATGAATGAATGAAGGGGTAAATTAAAATTTTCCTGATGAATTACTTAAGGAAGAATATTCTTGTGATAATGGAAGAATGATTCTTAATTATTTATTTATATTCTTCCAGTTGGTATATTTTATAAGTTTAGAGATAATGAGTAAAAGAATTGGAAAAAAATATGGAGAAGGGATATTTCTCTCATAAGGAAAAAAAAACAAATACAGATTTAAAAATAAAAGAATGAGAGATTTATGGGTTGCTTTTGCTAGAAAAAAAAATAGAATGCTTTTATGCATTAGAAAAGAGGGAATTCTTTTATGACTCAGGAAAAAGTTGGAATACTTTTATGATTTATAAAATCTTTTCCATTTTAATTCTATTTTAGTATATAAGCCGATGAGAGAAATAGAAGAGGGGAACTAGCAAAGCATGAACATACAATTAAAAGTAAATGCATAAATTCTGGTGAGTCTTTGAAAAAGGGGAAACTGTGTCAAATTTATTTTTGGCATTATCAAGTATTAATATTTGTGAATGTGATGAATTATAGAAATTACATTTATCACTAGAAAAGGAAACATGTATTCACACTATAAAATTTGGTGGTGTAAATTTTATTAAAGTTAATTTTCTTGAGTCTTAAATTCAAAGACAGAGAAATGATGTGAAATCATACAGCTACAAACCGAGAGAAAAGAGGATGAGCTGTATTTGGACTTGGGTGTGGGGGAAACCCATCAGCTCCAAATTTGTTCACTTAAGTTTTGAACTAGTGGATACAATTTCATGTGAGAGGTAAGCATGGAATTGTAGAGATTATTAATGAGTCTAGTTGTTACTAATTAAATTGATTAACTAACAAAAGAAGACAATGATAAGATACTGGAAGTACGGCTATGAACTGAGAAAGGGTAAGCATAAACATGCATATGATACAATTGTTTTCTTTCATTTATGAGTACTAATGAAAAGTGTAAAATTGTTTAGCCAAGTGTGTAACAGGAAAGTGTACACTCTGGAACCAAGGAGAAAACAAGGTGAAGATAAAACACCTCAAGAAAAGCTAAACTGGACCAAGTTGCGTGAGGAAAGAATCTCACTGAAAAACAAGAAAGGATAAGTAGTGTACTAAAAGTGCACTAAACTATTATAAACCTAAACGGTTTGACTAATAACTGAATTTCTTAAGTTATTGAAATGCAGAATGTTGTTGTGGATTATGAATTGTATGTACCTGATATTACTTACATTGGTATGAATTGTGGACAGAGAAACCAGAATAAAAGATCTTCCAGACAGACTTCTTGGAAAGAAGTAGGAAGAAAACCAACTGCATAAGGCATCAGTAAATAGAGTGGAGGCAGGAGAGTACTCTGCTGGAAACTAATGGCTTATAAATTAGCCCTACCATTGCTTATTAAATTTCCTGATATGTTTCATGTCTCCTTGTTGGAAAAGAAAAATTATAATTTTTGGTACATGATGCTTTTCATATGATTGATTGGAATGTGGTCCAGGTGGAACCAGAAGAAGAATTTCCTTCCAGAGTCGCTTCAAAGATGAAAGCGGGAAGAAATGAAAATTGCGAAATCGAACAGTAGCTAGAGTAAAGGTGCAGTGGAGCACTTTACTGCTGAAAAGCTACATGGAACAGAGAAGCTAAGATGATGGAAAAGCATTCATAATTATGTTCAAAATAAACTAAGTAGATAGTTGGCAACACCGAGGACGGTGTTTATTTTCAGAGGGGGAATATGTAACACCCCCAAGTTCTATGCTTTTCAAATAAGACATTTGAACATAAATCCAAAGGGGGAGTGGACCCCAATGGATAATTATTTTGTGGATATGGTTAACTATTTATTTATGAAAAATAAATAAAATATTGTGTATGCACTATGACCAG
This sequence comes from Pinus albicaulis, assembly GCA_034641835.2. Lineage (NCBI taxonomy): Eukaryota > Viridiplantae > Streptophyta > Pinopsida > Pinales > Pinaceae > Pinus > Pinus albicaulis. The sequence continues at coordinate 341,694,640 of CM076576.1, forward strand.
ATGAGAAAGTGAGATCACATGCCTAATCCATGAGGTGATGGAAAAGGAAAAAGACTTTCCCCAAATCTTTCAAAAATCCTTGAAAGAAATTAATTCTAATTTAGATTTTTGAGAAAAAAATCTAAATTTCCCCAATGAAGAGGAGTAGTTGGGAAGAGGTGAGAAAAAGCTGGAAAAGCTGAGGAAAAGCTTAAAGCAGCTTTAAAGAGTCCCAAAATGGGAAGCCTAGGCTAAACGGGAATAAAGCATCCTGAAATTCTGGACGCAGAATTGGAAACAGGCTTTGGGGAAAGCACAGCTTAAATAAGCTGCTCCAGAACAGATTGAGGTTAGTCTGTTCTTGGAGGATCTCTGCTCGGGGGTGAATCCTGGGAGATAAAGAGGATTCTAAGGTTGGGAGGACTGGTCATAGTTGAGGTGTGCATGCATACATTTGGAGATATCTGTAAGTCTGTGTTAAATGTATCCCTGTTTTATGAAATTGTGATGTTATATTCCTTTATGCAAATTATAAAATTGTGATGTTATATTCCTTTATGCAATTTATGAAATTGTGATGTTATAGTCCTTTATGCAATTTATGAAATTGCAATGTTATAGTGCATTATGGAATGTATGAATTGTATGTTAAGTTGCAGTATGCCACTGTTAGATGGATTAATGGTTCAGTAACTTATGTAATTGCAAATACAACTATTGACAGTAGAGACAAATGGTTGGGTGTAGGTATGAGTACCTGGTAATAATGAGATTGGAGATGATAGATTAGTTAAACAGCCAATCTAATAACTATGTATAGGTATAGCTTGATATCTTTGAAAGGAGTATTTAAGTTCTGTGTGTAGAAACAGAAAATGGTAACAAACCAGTAACCATGAACAGTAAGTTCCAAACAACTAAACCTATCATAACAATACGGATGGCACAGAACCCCCTGTAACCAATAACAGAAAGTAAGAAACAATAACCCTGTGATAGTCGTATGGGGTTCAGTATGTATGTTCCAATGGAGAGAATGGTAACAATTAGAATTTAAATTATTCTATTAAATGTAAGTGTAATCATCTGAAAGTAGAAGTTGAACCCTAATTAAGGACGAAGATCTACCACTAGAAATTCTAAACTATCCAGTGCAGTATCCTCTACCACCAATTGATTGAAGCACGAGGATCTGTTTCCTAGTTTTCACATGGAACAGTTGAATCTGTACCAGAGTGTCACACATCTTGGATGTTTGTAACAGTAAAATAAGGGGGAAATCATATTGAACAATCTAGTGTGTGATAAAAGTTGTGTGAAGTAAGATTGTAAGCATATGTAAAAATACAAGGAACAGAGCATCTGTCTACCGTCCATTTAAACTGCTGGGAAAGTAGTTGGAGCTATGGAGGTTAACTGAGGATAGATAGATGTATGCGAGGATGCACACATCTATACCTCGATGCTGAAACTTTAACATGTTGAAAATTTTATAAGGCCTGTAAACTGGAAAGTTAGAAAGGGCCTAGCAAATCATCTAGAGTTGGAATAAACTCTGAAAAGAAAAACCTGAGAAATACAAAGTAAAATATATATATAGCTATATAAGTCTACTAGATGAACTTAGAAGAGGGGTGGTCAAGGCCAAAAATCTTCATGGAAATTCTTATATTCCATGGTTGCCTATAAGTACCGAAAAGAAATTAAATGTCGGATAATATACTGAATTTGTAAATGATTCAGTATAAAACTATCAAGGTTATCTGGCGCATAAAGCGGAGAACATCTGAGTTATGTTAAGTTATATGTGTAGAAAGTTGGGTCGGGAGACGTGACAAGGTCTATCTAGCTCTTATGCCCAAATAAGGGTTAGTCACGCACCTTAATTTTAAAAAAGATTTTCTTGAATAGATTCATAAGAGGGTAACTCTTTAATAAAATATTTACATAAGCAAGAAAATAGAAGAGGAATGCTCTTATTTTAAAAAGAGATTTTTTTTGTACTCATTAAATTATGAAGTGATAACAAGTCTATTATTGAATAGATTAAAGAGAGTGACTTTTGAATTATTTTCATAGTGAAGAAGAAAAGAGAAGTTTCTCACATTAATATTCTATTCATTAACCCTGTTGTAAATAGTAATTTATTTAATAAATCCATGAATAATTTACCATGATAGTGGTAGAGGTTAATGAATTAATAAATCCATGGATAGTATTCATAAATCCATGGGTAGTTTTCCATGGGGATGTTGGAGATTAATTGTTTCATAAAACCATGGGTAGATTACCATGGTGTTTGCAAACATTAGTTATTTAATAAATCCATGAATAAATTACCATGATGTTGGTAAGTTAAGTTATTTAATAAATTCATGGTTAGAGGAACTAATCAGTTTATTCATCTAAGTGATTATTTTATATTATCATCAATGTGATGTTAAATTCCTCTTGGAGGAAGATCTTGCATATACATGCAACATATGTATTAGCTTGTATGAAGAAAGATAGCTTGTAGTATTAAAACTACATTGAATATGATTGTCAGTTTAATCTTGAAAATAAGACATGTATTTATATTCTTCATTACGTATTTTTACATATGTTGACGTGCTCACTAGCATTGAGACTTTCTTTGGAGAGACTCGTGAAGGAGGTTATGTGCTTCATTGTGTAAGCACTCCTTTAGGGAGAGTCTTTTGGAATGCATTCGCATGCATGGAGGAAACAATTGTTATGTTAGCTTGCATTCCATGCACTAAAAGTAATAGCTTAAGGGTTAGCTATTTTGATTAAACTTATGTAAATCACACACATAAATATCTTAACTGATGTATCAATTTATTTTAAAGAAAGCTTGGGAGATGTAGCCATTGTCTTGCAGGAATGTGCTTATGCGATGCAAGCATTAGTTATTGTGATGACTTATAAGCAGCACATATGAGTTATGTGTTATTAAAGAGAGAATGACAAGGTACTTTACTTTCTTGTCATGATTACACATTGATTAATACTTTATGAATCTTGACATCATTTTATGTTGAAGGCATCATAGCGGGGAATGATGGTGACATGTACGAAGGAATATTATGCTAGTGGCAGGTAAATGATTAATGTTAATGCAGATGAGTGCGAGTTGCAGGAAGGTTCAATGTACGATGGTCCATTGGAGGTACATCCATGCCACCAATATCTGAAGATCTGAAGATATGAAGACCAGAGGGTAAATGGCATCATATTTATTGTAATGGCTTTAAGCTAGATAGTTGCATATTTCCTTGTAAGATTATATAAACGATGGTTAAGGGATGGTCTCCCTTATAAGCCATTAAGTGATGGGCTGAACACCCTCACGAGCATTTAATAATAAAATTAAACGTTTGTTGGTTTTCAGCCTACGGGGTTTCCAAGGTATATTGGTGTTCAATGATGTGATTGACTATTGTGTCAAGTTGATTATGTGGATTCCCTTTCTTGTTGTGATATTTATAATGTCAAGTATGTGACGACAACATGAAAAAATGAAATGAGTGGAAGGTTACATCATATGGTATTATATTAATTGTAATGGAAGCTGTTAATGGTTAAGGAGCTTACTATCCTTATTCTAAATTTACATTATGAACTGGTAAAAACATTCTATGTAAGGATGAGTAAGGAATATTAATAGTGAATGGGTAATTACCTGTGAGTAACATGTATAAAAAAAATTTAACTCCTTACTTTTCCATGTGAAGTTATTGGTGTATGTTACAC